>JAOTQQ010000002.1:552594-578200 GCA_026546715.1 Gallinago undulata | reverse complement strand
GGGAGGGTGTGGAGTCCCCTTCTCTGGAGATCTTCAAGCCCCACCTGGATGGAGCCCTGAGTGATGTGCTCTGGGCAGTCCTGCTTTGGCAGAGGAGTTGGACCAGTTGATCTCTAGAGGTCCCTTTCACCTTTGACAATTCCGTGATTCCCGGTTTGCTAGATCTGCCCATCACAGCAGCCTGCGCTGGTGCTGCTAGCAGAATAATGAACCTTTTGCTGAAGTTTCAGCAGTATTGGGTATTGGAGGAAAAAAACCTACTAACCCCAAAACATAGGGGTGTGCACACACACACACGGAGAGGGGTATATATGTAAACAGCATAGCAATCAAGAGGGAACCAGAATTCCATCCTATCCCAAAGAAGCAAATATGCCATACCCAGGTTCAGCTGAGGCAACTACAGCCTGTTCCCCAATGTGTTTTCCAAGTGGTGCCAAATCCCAAGTATAAATTCGTGCCCAGGGAACATCCTAATACCAACATTGAGTGTATGATTGATGAGCAACATAAAGTCAACGTGGCACAGTCAGTCTTTTTACTGTAGACTCACCCAACGGGAACTTTACTGTATTTTAGGATCATTCATCTAGCAACCAAAATAACGACGTTACTTCCTTAAATACATCGTGCAACAGGACAGCGTGACTAAAACAGACACAGTAGCTTTTTCTCCTGGATAAGAAAGGCTACAGGACTTTCTGTGATCAGTGATGCTATATGAGAAGATTTTAGCAGAAAAGTCCTACGTTATTTATGAATTGCTTGCAATATCAAGATGTTCACCATAAGCCTAAGTCACTGCACTGCTTAGTTGCTCTTGTTAAGAGTGTGACTATCTATTAATACAGGGGAAGACTGTATTTGCTGCACCATTAAGTCAAGGAAAATTCAGGTTACCACAGCCATCAAGCATCTCTAAAATAAAACAGTAAAAAAGAGAGCAAACCAAGATGTGCTGTGCTCCCCGGTGCCATGCCAAGGAGTTGTGTTTACTTAGTTTGTCTCCAGCATCCAAAAACCTACCAGAGCTTTCCATGGCTTTCAGTGCTCAATGAAAGCTGACTGCAGAACTGGTAAATGTTTATTAGCAGCTGCCAATCTAATTTTAACCTCTGGACATTTTTAGGGCCAGCTGAAAAAAAAAAAAAGAAAAAAGACCAAAACCCAAGAGACCAAATAGTCCACATAGGGATTCTCCCCTGCCTATTTCAAAAGTCATTCTGAGATTCACAGATTTTTTTAAAGTCTATTTTTAAATCACTGTTTAACTTCTTGTAGTGGAAGCATTAAATTACACCAGAATATCGAATCGGTCTGTGGAAGAAAGGAAGCCTCATAGAAAGGAAGGAGACATGGATTCCTATGGGAAAATAACAGTTTCCAATACAAATACTTCACCAATATTATAATCCAGAACGGTGAGCAGAAACCCCTATTGCTTTGCCTTTCCACATTGAAGGGTGTGTGACAGGAGCACCCCACACCAGTACACTCTGTATAAGCTTTTCTGAGTAAGCATCTCCAGGGTCATATGGGCTCCATTAGTCCCTGCAGAACTGTTCCATCAATCTAAACTCTCCAGAAAGGTTCAAAAAAAGCTTTTTCTCAACCTTTAACTGCATCTTGATGCATCAAAACCAGACACACCATTATAGTTCAATAATAATTTTCCTGCCCAGGCCCACTCTTTCCACTTCTACCGGCAGAACAGACCATAAAGGCCTTAACAGAGGCAACTGCTCAAGCCCTGCCCTGGGCAGCCCAACGTTCATAGCAGCACCTTCAGGGTAGACTCTTTGTGCAGCTGGTATTACCTGATGCTCATCACAGCCATACATGAAGTCATACCCTGGGGACCAGAACTAGTCCAAAATCTTCCGGTAGGTGGACAGATGCAGATCCACTGGACAGCAGATGTATTCTTCTTTATTTTCCTTCCCATAAAGGTAATACCATAGGTATCTCTACGCAGCCATTTTGCAGCAAGATTCAACTGCAGCGAAACCACAGACACACTTGAGGCAGATCCACAGGACCAGGGAATAGGATCGTGACTCTGACATCTCAAAATCCAAAGGCACCAGGCACTATTCCCAGTTTCACAGCTGCTCCCAGCACCCACATAGGAAACCATCTCAAAAGATGCTAATGCTGGGGCTGACAGAACTGACCCCTCAGCTCCAGGGGTTCTGACACAGTATTTCCTGAACAAGGGAAGAGACAACAGCAATTCTTTGGATGAGAAGATATTAGCATGTGCTGAGCACTGCAGCTGGAGACCTCATTTCCTACCTGTGCTGGCAAAAGACCTTGTCTTCTCTCTGTCAGTGCTGCAGCTTGGTTACTGAGGACACTGTTTGGTTTGAGGGTTCCCCTGTTTTGTTATTTTTAAAACATAAACCTACATGCCCGTAGCTCCAAAAATAAAAAAGCTATGGCAGACAAAGAGCTTTACAACACAACAAAAACTTAAGTGTATCATCAATACAAAAGTACTTTCTTACATACTTATCCAAAAGCTCAACACTACCAATGAAGTACCATAATAAAATCTGTAAATAAGCCTAGGTCTTTAGACACACCACCAGACGAAAGTTACCTACATGACAAGTTACCACTTTTTTGGGGGAGGGGGGAAAGGGGAAAATGCCACCTGCTCACAACATTTCCGATTCAGTTCCTCACTTGGAATTAATACAGCAATCTTAAATCTAGGTGCCACGTATCAAAGTCCTCCTCTGCTCAGCTCCAACTTTCCTATCACTGCAATCTCTGGTTTCCTCAAGTGAGCACCATACAACACGTCTAAGACTTTTTAGCAGTGGTGGTATGGTATTTTGCAGAAGATAATATAGAGGAAATAGCTTATTCGTAACCATTTCAAGACAGACTAAGAGCCAGCAGCTTAGCATTTAAAAGCAGTCATAGGTTACTCGGGAAAGACAGCTGATAAGCATGAGCAGCAGGAAATACTGGAGGCGAAAGGCACAACAAAGTCAGGCTTCAGTAGGTAAAACGAAGCAGCTTGACCTGTGAGGTAGTTGATAGTTTTTAACCTTATCTACCTATCAAATAATCCACACTTATTTAAAATTATTAAAATGGCAAACATCTGCCCACAGGGTAGCCGGTCCTCTGACATCAAACCCGTATCGACACAAATACTCCCATTTTCAAAAGGCTGTTAACTGTTAACCTGCCTGTCTCTGAACTTAGGTACAGCTTTCTGTCCTCAAAGGCAGACTATTGCTATTATTTGTTTTAATAATATTTAGTTGTGGACGTTAAACTCCTAATCTTTCTTTTGATGCTTGTTTTTGTTTCCACCA
Organism: Gallinago undulata; assembly: GCA_026546715.1. Classification (NCBI taxonomy): domain Eukaryota; kingdom Metazoa; phylum Chordata; class Aves; order Charadriiformes; family Scolopacidae; genus Gallinago; species Gallinago undulata. Next base: position 574,868 of record JAOTQQ010000002.1, on the reverse strand, counting down.
CAGGTACGGGCTGCATACAGTTCATAGTATTTACATGACAGTAGCTTGTCACATCATACTTGTATGACAGGGCTCTTTATTTCTTCAGCACACTGCAAGCTCAGATCTTTTTCTTTAGCGTGATTTCTTCTCCCCTACTGCCTCCAAAGCCTGGCCTCTTGGCTCCTCAACAAGAGCTCCTGTGGCAAGGTCAACACAATTAGCCAAACAAGAGAACAAAGACCACACCAAAAAGCACACAGACTATTTTTTTGGTACCGACTGGGCTGAAAATCTACCACCAACAGGTTCTACTGAATGAACCTTTACTTTTTTTGGTAGAAGTCTTTTGTAAATGCAGGAGTTTGCTCATAGACATGCACAAGTGCACTCTCAAAAGAAAACAGTTCTCCCGCACGCTGCCGTCCTCAGAAAGGTAGAGCGTTTCTTTTTATTGCTAAGTACGAGCTACTGCAATCAGGAACTAAAAGTGTTTTTTCTCCCAGAGCAATTTATGCTTGAATCATCATAATCTATGCAGAAAGTGCAGGAAAAGAGTCAAGTATGACTTAATAAACTTTTGCTGATTCTGGCTGTAAACAGGCTGGCTTTTTTTCCTGCAATTTCAGAAGAGGGGTTTCTTTTTTCCCCTACCACTCTCGGTTAGCACAAGCAGCCTATTGTTTGGCTTTAACGCTTTGGCTCCCGGTGCAGACACCCAGCCCGCGTCAGCACGCCAGACCTCACGGAGCTCAACACCGAACAAGAAGGCAATTCAGCCCCATTACAGCGAGAACAGAGTTTCGTACTAAATATCCATTTGGAACAGAGAGACGTACCCTGATCCGGCACAGCAAGAGAGCTGACAGCGCCCATGCGTCCCAAAAAAGGCTTGCAATACTTCCAAGCACCCGGGTGCCCGTCCAGATGCTGTATTCCAGTGCTGTATACCAGGGGACAGCTCGGCAGCCTCCTACAAGCAAACATCGAGCTGATCAACTGTGCCAAATCCAGGAAGACGAAAATAAATTGCCCCAAACCCCGTCTTCATGCCCCCCTGCAGGGGAGTGCCGTGTTCGCACCCTCTCTCGTTCACAGACCGATTCCAGCATCAGTGAGACACACCAAAATGAGTCATCTCTGGGCACCTTAACTCTGAAAACTCCTGCTCTGTCCCTCCTCTAAGGGAACCGAAGTGCCGTAAGCTCACCCGTAGCTGTGGCAACAGCAAATGCAAATCCTGCCACACTGCAAAACTTCACCACGGTCTCCTCCAGCACAAGAACTGTGTGCAAGCAAAACCACACCACCCCCCATCTCTCCTCCAAGCGTAAACCGGGTTTCTGCAAGCTGTTCCCTCCCCAAAAGCAAAAATCAAAGCAGCAGGGCAAAGTTTAGCCTGGCTTACATTGCTTGAGCAGGATTTGTACTAGCTGTGCTTCAAGGCACTTCAAAAAAGGGCCCCGAAGAGTTTAGAAACAGTATGCAAGAAGGAGTTCAAGGTCTCAACTGCAAAGACTAGACCCACTGTTTAAATTGGGTGAGGAGCTACTGTATTTGCAGCCTTGAGCTTCAGGCTGACCAAATCATCCCACTGCAGCTTTAACGCAATGAAATTAGCAGTGGATATTTAGGCATAGAAGAGAAAATGGGTTTGTGACATGTTCTTTAAAAATAATCAGAATTCTAAAGAATATCAGCGTATCTGAATGCAAAGATATGGTCTCCCAAGAGCCCTCTTCAGGAGATATGTCAGATATTTCTCAATAAGATGCAGCTAGTAACTGCATATAACAATCAAAGGTTAAAAAACTATTGATAGAGAAGAAAAGAAAAAAAAAAAGGGGGGGGGGTGGAGGAGAGGGGGCTAAACAGAAAGCATCACCTAACCAGTTTCCAGCAGCAAAGCCTGTGTGAACTGTAAGACCTGAATTGCAAATATAGCCTTGGTGAGAATTTTACCTCTGAAACCCAACAGATGCTTGCAGGATATCCATTGCGGTTTGCAAAACCTTCGCAGACAAGCTTCTACATCCTGAATGGCAGGCAAAGAGCAAAAGCCCCAGCTTGATGTTTCCTGGGCGTTGAGAAGTTCAGGTGGAGAGCTTGTAGTTTTCTGGGTTTGGTGGGGGTGTTGGTTTTGTTTGGGAGTGGAGGTTGTTTGTGTATGTTTTGTTGTGTTGTTTTCCGTTTTGTTTTGGTTTTTTTTTTAAAGGACAATTCGGGTTACCATGTGCAAATAGTTTTAGAGAATTAAAACCTTACATCCTAACCTTTGCTTATTTGTGAGCAAAGCAAATCTAATCCCACAGTCAGGTTATTCTATCCGGTAGCAAAGCAAATGAGCTAAAAACAAAGGAAAGGGAGAGTTGCCATGGGATACCAAGATGCGTCACTTCTCTTGGCACATGATATCTCAGCTGTGAGTGAAGTACTCAGCAGATGGGATAGAAAAAAAAAAAGAACACAAACGTAAAAAGGTCTCTAGATTATAGCAAAGTTTAGGCTTTTAAATCCAATTTGCTACCTGCTTAGGGCTATGGAAATACAGGCAAACAATATTTATCTAAAAACAGAACTATCTGCCTATAAATCTATTGCTACTGTGCAATAAATATATGCTTTCCCTTCCAACAGTCATCATCTACACTTTTTTTTTTTTTACAGTAAATTTAATCCAAGAATGTTCAGAAATACTGCCCTCGCTATATTCAGTAAGAACTACCATTTGCCTTTCAGAGGCAGAAAAGCAGGTCCATAGTTTCCACCTTGCTCATAAATACAGAGGCAGCCACTTCACAGCAATAAAAGGAGCAGTCAGAGGTCAAGAGTGATCAGAAGGGGGATAAATCACTTTGAATTTACTATTAAAGTTATCAGACAGGTCACCAAATCCACACCTTGAGATGAAGCCCACCGAATCGTGACTCTCTCAATTTCCAGGGAAGCGGTGTTCAGCGGCACGCTGCTGCGGGGCTGCCGTGACGGTGGGCAGCACGTGAGCTGAGCCCACCACAAGCTCACCTCTACTTTGATTTGCACCCCATTCAGGCCCACGTATGAAGTTTTTAAGCATCTCCTGGTCCGAGTCTTTCTTCTCTACACAAAATCATAGAGCAGTTCAGTGTTTGATATTCCCCTTCCCCTTTTATAGTTGCCGATTTCTAACACGTCAAAACAGCTCTGATTCAAAAGGACATTATTCCACCTCCATCCTCCTCCACCTCCCCAAAGCCTCCTGATACCCACATGCTGCTGAGCACCAAAATCTCTGGGGAAATTCGGCCCTTTCAAGCACCAGCCAAGCAAACCCCCTCTCTGCAGTACAAGGCGATGCACAGTGTCAGAAAGCCACCACGCTGCCATCCCAGACTTTCAGCTCTGCCCAAACATTAGGTCACGCTGAAAATGGAGCTTGAAGGGAAATACTGAAGACTTGTCTGTCTGTCTCCAATGCATCACGGTAAAGGGATCATTGTTCCAGGCGCCCTCTGGCAAGCTGCCACTCCAACCTACCCAGACATTGCCGCTCTCCCATGAGCTCCAGATTGCAAAACTTTGGTAAAGTAACACAGCAAATTAGTCAAGACAACTGCTGCTATTATCTGCTTTTAAGCACCAACTTTTTAATCACCTGAATCATCTGCTACTATGCACCTGTTTCCCATTAGCGACCAAAAATATCAAATAACACAGAAGCCAAGAAATCCCACATTTAATCTGCTACTCCAACTCAGAGCCCCTGCATTAGAACACATCCATACGACGCAGCGTTTGAAAATAGCTAAGCATCATTTATTACCTATTTACAAAATGAAGTTTCACATCCCTGCAACAAGTTTAACACAGATGGTGCTGCCTTCTTCAAAATGGTTGCTTTAATCACCGTTCCCTGAGCCAGGAGATACTGACTTTAACAGCCACGGGTAGGTTTTATCCAGCCTCCTCTGAACCTCTACTCTTTCAGCAACAAAGCATCTTCAGGACCACAAAGATGATGAGGGGCCTGGAGCATCTTTCTTACGAGGAGAGGCTGAGGAACTTGGGTCTTTTTAGTCTGGAGAAAAGAAGACTGAGGGGATCCGATCAATGCTTACAAATACTTAAAAGGGTGGGTGTCAAGAGGATAGGGCCAGGTTTTTTTCAGTGGTGCCCAGGGACAGGACAAAATGTAACAAGCACAAACTTGAAAACAAGAAGTTCCATCTAAACATGAGGAGGAACTTCTTTACTTTGAGGGCCGCAGAGCCCTGGCAGAGGCTGCCCAGGGAGGTGATGGAGTCTCCTTCTCTGGAGACATTCCAAACCCACCTGGACATGTTCCTGTGGGGCCTGCTCTGGATGGACCTGCTTTGGCAGGGGGCTGGGCTAGATGATCTCCAGAGGTCCCTGTAACATCCTGCAGCAGGAAATACCATGGCATAACTGTGCACCACTGAAAGACAACTTTCCCTTGTTTTAAGCTCATTGCTTCCTCGTTTTATTTGACACTATCTTTTTGAAGGGGGAGGGCTTGGGTACAGTCATCCTCTGCTCACACTTTGCCTAGCATTTCTCTTCTCGCTTCCATTTCTTCTCCATGCTGAAGAGTCAAAGTTTATTTACCTCCTTTTATACAACAGCTGCTCCATGCCTTTGATTACTATCATCATCCTTTGCTGAACCTTTTTCCTTTTGGAGATGGAGGATCAGCTGGCTTTTAAGATACATGAAATCATATGAGAAAGAAGATGGGTTTTCTTGGGGTTTTTTGGCTTTTTTTTTTTTTTACACTAGTAAAAAAAAACATAATACTTCACTAATAAAGTCATTTATTTACTACTTTGACTTTACAGCTGTTTTCAGTGTATGGATCTCTAATTCAGAAAAAAAAAAAAAAGTCTCCCAGGAGCAGAACAAACCCCCAAACTCAAAATGTTTCTGCATCATACCAATGTTGCACAGACCAGCACTAGGTTTCAGAGACAGGAGAGGGCCTGGAATGTGCAGTAATCTCTTAATCTCTCCCACTGGCTGGTTCCAAAACTTCATTTCAACCAGAGCAGCAGAGCTAGGCGTTAATCACATCCTCATCTGTCCACAAAGAAGCCCTCTCTCACACTTACTGTTGACCCCTACTCCTGCTCTTGGGCTTGCTCTAAGAGCTGCCCAGCACACCAAGTCCTGGAGAAGAAGGAGCAAAAGCACCAGTGCCCTGCAGGTGCCAAAGCCAGAAGAGCAGGGAGGAAGGGGGTGTTCACAGCTGGCAAGCCTGGACTCAGAGCCCACAGGCTCAATATAGAGCAAGTAGAACATGTGTCTCAAGCTGCTTGTGCTTTAAAAAAGAAAATATACCAAATATATAAAAATAGATATATATACTCTGCTCACCTGTATTTATTATTTCCTGACTTCTACTGAGGTGCCAGTGTTTGTATATATATATAGATAAAAAAAACCAACCCTGCTTTTTCTTAGTGACCAATTGCTGCCGTACAGCTTCACTGACCTTGTACCACATAGCAGATTCTCTAACTCACCTATGCTCAACACGCACTCATTTCCTCTTTTCATGTGAAAACAGAGTACCCAACATCTTCCTGAACAGGGACAGCGTGAGAATTTGACACCTAGATCTCCTTACCACCAGTTATTAAATTTTGCAGTACCCGAGTAACCTCATGCAACTGGCCACCAAGCAGATCCCCATCCTGAAAGGTCTCAGCTGTTTCACCAATAACTAATGTGTATCTTTTCATACAAGCTTTCACGCTGCCTCTTTCTGAACAGATTTTGGCTGCCAGCATTATCTTCCTCCAATGCCCATTTCTCTTCCAGGTCAAATCAAGCCAAACAAGGGTTAGGGACAGGAAAAGAGATGGTTTGCCGAAGTGAGGATTAAAAGCTGTGCAATGCTTCTCTGAAGCGACAAACAGAAAAGCCGTGGATGGCAGAGTGTTCCTGCATTGTAACTCACCCTCCACTCCCCCTGAAACTCTCTCTTACCTTGAATTCCTTCTGTGCACTCTTTCTGTTCTGAGCTCAGCTCAACTCACATTTTCACTTCAGCCTCTGGGCCCCCCTGCTGCCACTGCAGAGACTCAAGATAACTGAAAATCCAGTAAAGCTATGCCATACTTGTTTTTCCCCTCCAGAGGAAGACTAATTTGCAGAAAACTGCCCGTTGTGCAAGAGAGGAGCTCCATTCCTTACCTCAACCCCGATGCACGCGGTGCATAATGCTACAGGGGCAATGGGCTGACAGCTCGGTCCCGGGCCAGAAGCGGTACTTCACACCACGCTCAGAGGGAGGCACTTCTCAGGAGACATCATTTTGAGGACAAGCGTAGACCGTGCCGAACTGCACATCAACCAAATGACACTGATTCAATACTGACCAATTCACAGGCATCACACTGGCACAAGACAATCAGCGCCTGAGCTCTTGAATTAACAAGTTGCAGCAGCAACCCAAATGATCTGCATTTAGTTCCCATGGAAGTTTAAGATGACCATCTCGGAAATCATCATTTTAAGAGCTAAAGTTTTGATTTGGGTCTGGACTAGTAGTTAGCAATACTCACTGCACAGTGGAAGGAGGCTCAGAATAAAGTTTCCTAATTAATCAAAGAATCATAGAATGTGTTGGGTTAGAAGGCACCTTTAAAGGTCATTTAGTCCAACCCCCCTGCACAAGTAGGGACATCTTTAACTAGATCAGATTGCTCAGAGCCTCATCAAGCCTGACCTTTAATGTCCCCTGGGACGGGGCCTCCACCATCTTTCTGGGCAACCTGTCCCAGTGTGTCACCACCCTCATTGCAAAGAACTTCTTAATGTCTAATTTAAACCTACTCTGCTCCATTGTAAAACCATTGCCCCCCCTCCTATCGCTACATGCCCTTGCAAACAGTCCCTCCCCAGCTTTCTTGTAGCTCCCCTTCTGGAAGGGGCTATAAGGTCTCCCTGGAGCCTTCTCTTCTCCAGGTTGAACAACCCCAACTCTCTCAGCCGGTTCTCACAGCAGAGATGCTCCAGCCCTCTGATCATCCTTGTGACCTCCTCTGGACCTGCTCCAACAGTTCCATGTCCTTCTTGTGCTGATGGCTCCAGAGCTGGACACAATACTCCAGGTGGGGTCTCACCGGAGCAGAGCAGAGGGGCAGAATCCCCTCTCTCGATCTGCCGGCCACGCTTCTTTTGATGCAGCCCAGGATGCAGTTGGCCTTCTGGGCATTGTTGGCTCATGGCCAGCTTTCCATCCACCAGCACCCTCAAGTCCTTTACCACAGGGCTGCTCTCTATCCCATCATCCCTGAGCCTGTATCGATAACGACAGTTGTCCCAACCCAAGTGTAGGGCTTGGCCTGGTTGAACTTCATGAGGTTTGCACGGGCCCACCCCTCTAGTTTGTCCAGGTCCCTCTGGATGGCATCCCGTCCCTTTGGCAACTCAACCGCACCACTCAGCTTGGTGTCATCATTAAGGCATCTGCTTTGCAGAGGAGAAATACAAAAAATGACTAGCTGCTAGTGCTCCCTTGACTTTTGGCTCGGCAATTCTGTGTGCAAACAGTGGTGTGTTTGAGTTGAGAAGCTGAGTACACAACATATTTCTCCCTACACACAGAAATCAGCTCACTTTCATGCTGGCTGCTTCAGCTGTGTAAATAACAGTTAAAATACTGCCTTACATATATTGTGTAAAATGCAATCCTACAGAATGTAGCCAAATAAGAGTCACAATTTTTTTAAGCTCTTTATTCTTGCTGTATACTTCTTTATTTCATAACATAGGTGTTCTAATGAATAGGCATCTCCCTCATCAAATTTTAATAATGTGAATATGGTAAATACTTTCTCAACAGAGCGCTTTGGGAAAATCCTGAGGGGGGTGGGTACAAAATCAGTGTGTTTTCATGCACCACTTGCAATTTTGTGATTACAGTATTTGTGATTAAGGATCTGTGTGCAAGCCATCTGTGCAACCCTTACTCTAAAAGCGGAGCAAGTCAATGCACTTAAAGAATCGGGCCTCTGCTCAATGACATCACCACCTTGCTAACAAATCTGAAACTGAAGAGGCAGGTGATGCTTTACAGCTAGCGGTGATTTAAGGACAGAGCTCTTCTGCTTTGATAGACTTGCCCATAGCAATAGTCCTTAGAGGCTATGAGCAGGTAGCTCATGTGTTGGCTTTGAACAAGCTGACATCCCTCAAAGCACAAACACAACCTCACGCTGAATATTATTGGAGTGTGAGAAAGACCATTTGGAGAAACAACAGCTACAACTTAGCTACTTGCCTTATCTCCTTTGTAATCAGCTTTTAAACTGCCAGGAACGGCTATGATTAAGACCTGTTAGTCTACCTCTGCCTTGTCTACAGTGCTCGATTTCGTATCTCCTGCTGGCTTCATTTAAATGCTTTTCATGCAAGATTACTATTTTTGGAGCAGACAGTTTGATGAACCAGTATTATGGCAGGACGGTTATGCTGCCAGACAGACTATCCAAACCTTTGGCAGGGGGCAGACAGGTAGCTGCACTGAGCTGAGGAGGGCATCAGTCTAATATGGATCAGAGACAACATTCACAAAACATCTAAAGCAACCTTGTAAGCACAATTAACATATCCTAATAATAAAAACATAATTTCTGCAAAGCGTGTTCCTTACCTTTTCTGCCACTTGCCTTTCAAGATGTCCCGAATAGCTCAAGGAGCTCCCAGGGGTATATTTACATGAGCTTTCCAAGAAACTATTAGAAAAGCTTGGGGAATTCAGTCACGTGTCAGTGTCTGGAGACAGCTGCAGTGAAGCTCCACAATGCAGAAAGTGGCAGTGAGGAACCTAAGGGTAGGAGCATGCTCTAGACAAGATGATATTTAAGTCTCCCTGGATGTAACTTGGATGCACACAGGATTTGAACAGCTGGGACAGTTGCAGAGGGCTCTAGTGACAGAACAGACATCCTTCATTGGGACTATAAAATCCCTCAGCATTTTAATCCCATATGTTCTACCCATCCTTTGCTATGTATTTATCATTTATCCTTTGCTATATGTTTATCACCATGAGCAAAATATATTAGATATAACATTTTGTCTTCCTAAGTAGTACATGGAAATCTGTCAAAACAGTTGCTGACAGCCTTTCAACCATTCAGTGGAAATTGGGGGACAGCAGAGGAAGGGGGAACACAGCCCAGTAAAGAATATCCCCTTTTTGTTTTAATGCATCTTGAAAACAAATCTACAAGAACAGAGAAAAAAAATTTAACAAATGCGAACTGAAACTTGCGTCGTGTACAAGAATCCAAATAACCATATAATCTGTGGAATAATAAAACTGCAAAACCATGGAGCAATTTTAAACAGTTACCTCTGTAATTAGAATAATGAATGAACTAGTCAATACTCTCAATGAGAGAGCTATTATATAGGGTCTAATTCAGATCCAACAGGCTATGTTCCTGTGCTATCTCACGACTGAAGCTGGGGGAAAACAACCAATTAATAATGCAGCTTCTCAAAATGCACAAAACCCAGAAGTCTCAGCATCAGTCTATGTCTCCTGCGCTGCAGACTACGAGGGTGCCCAGATTCATTAAATGCTTCAGCACTGTTTGAATACAGGTTAACTGAATGCAAAGAAACCAGATATAAATCACTGAGCAAAGCAAGATTAGAGATCAGCAAGATAGCGTTCCCCTTGGGAATCCAAAAAAAAAAAAAAAAAAAAAAATCACATTTTGAACTATTTCCAGCATGACTTCAGCACAAAATAACATTTGCACTTCAGTATAATAGTTGATGTTTTAACTGCAAGCTAACAGCTATGGGAACAGTCACGCACAGCAGCCCCAAGTTTCACAGCAGCTGCTCAGCCTTCAGAGGAAGCGAAAAAAGTTGCAAAAGAGCTATGCTGTACTTCATACCAGTAACTCCCTTTCAGATAAAGGCTGAAGTATTTATGTTCACTCTCCAAGCACCTGAACCCAAGTAGACCACAAAAGTTTCAATATTTGCTAGGTGCAAAAAAATACCTGTCCCATCCCCAGGCATCTCTGGTAGATGATGTGATGCTTGAAAGGTACTGGAATGGCATTAGCCATCAAACTCAAAAAAACCTCAAAAACTGAAACCTCATGTACACGAAAGTCAAGTAGTAAAAATTAAGCCAAAGCACAAAGGAGCACAAGCAAAGAGGATGCAAAGCAAGACAGAAACCCTATTTTATCTTTGAACCTACGCAAGAATTGGTGAATACACCCTTACGGGAAAAACTATTACTTGGGCCCATAAGCTATGAGTCAAGCCAGCCTCGGGACAAAGGAACAGTCATTTGTTAATTCAGTTGACAAATCTGGAGAAGGAAGATTCCATCTTTGGGTTAAGGATTAATCATCAGCAGGTACAGCCTACTTTGATTAACTGCAGCCATTTCCTGCTAGTACATCCTTTGCCTTTTCCAAGAAACAGGGGAGCAGCTGCGTGTCTGAGGGAATGTGAATTAGGAGACAAGGGTGAAACTATTGACAGGAGCCTGCTTTATGCTACGCACTTACCAAGAACCAGCCAACCTATTTAATAAGCAGCAACTGCTAGAAAAATCTATCAAAGTTGAATCTGATCAATCAGAACAAACGGAGCATAGTATCTGCTCCAAAATTCAAGTAAAGCTTCAGTTCTGGTTAAGTGCCTAAGATGTTATGCCATTGCTTCTCTCCCTGGACTCCTTACTCCATGCACAATTACTCCATTAACATGGGAGGAGGCGGCAGCAGCTCATCAGACCATAGACTGGACTCAAGTACCCCCAGGGAACAGCACGGATTCACTCCTCATCCTCTTAGTTTTTAAAACACAACCTGTGGACTTTGTACCAAAACCACCCAGGCAGATCCTGCGACATCCACTTGTCATTCCCACTTCCCCAAGACAGTCTGGATGCATGCAGCTTGTGTGCATCTGGACAAAGCTGGGCGAGGAGGTTAGTAGGGGAGACCAGACAGGAGTCAAGAAGGATGTCCAAGCTTTACCAGCAACTGGGGACAAAACCAGCAGCAACTCAGCCACGTGGTGCTGTAAGAAGTGTTGTCCATTGTGTGCAGAAGGTGACTAAAGGCAGTGCTTATACAGAAGACCCCGGGCCTCGGTCTGCTCTATCAGCTCCTCATTCATTCATTCAACTACAAGCTTGAGCAGTCCTGGCAGCAAATATATTGCTTAAAGTCAGTGTCACAACGAACTCGTGGCCTACACAGGACACAGAAAACTCTAAATTCTCATTCAGTTACAGAAATGACTAATAAATTCCCTCAAAGGTGCTTTTATGGGTACAAGACAACACCCAGAAATCAGTCACCACTTTTAATCGAGATTCTCTCCCATGCATTTGACATTTCACAGGGTGGTAGCTTTTTGTTGTGTGGTAGTTGTTGGGTTTTATGGGAGTTTTTCTTTGTGGATTTTTTTGGGTTGTTTTTGGGTGGTTTTTGTTTTGTTTTTTTGTTTGGTTGGTTTGTTGTTGTTTTCTTTTAAAAAAAAACAAAACATCTGCTCTAGCCAACTGTTGCCCGTTTAATTGGGAAATCTCATAACTGAAAATCTCAGTGCCTGTTAAACAACCAAGCAGTCTGCACTGGAATTTAATTGTAACCATTTCAAGCTCTTGCTGTATTCATGTACATGTTTTGTTTTGAACAAGCAACAAAGGCAAAAATATTTTCAAAAGATATCCCATACGCTGAGACTCTGTTCCCATGGAGTTAAATTTGGTAGGTTACTGCATACCTGGCAGTAACAAGCTTAAACAAAAATCATTAAGAGATACACAAAATGAGTTCCAGCCATAAACCACTGATTTGCACTGCACTGTCTGCTTTAAATGGTCACTGTTACCCTGTCATTATACAGCAACCAGGACATTTGCTTTGCTCTCCGAGTCTAGGGAGCTGCCATGGTCAGAATCATAAAACGCTATATAAAAAGTAATGTCAGTTGTTTGTTTGTATTTTCCTTTTTCAAAACCACTGAAGTTTAAATTCAAAAGAGAATTCAGCAAGCAGCTATATCAAGCACACACAGTGCAAAGCTGGAGGATGAGTAATTTATATAACAAAAGGTTTCCTCGATTATTTTAAGGCTCAAGTTCTGCAAAGCTAACAATTGAGAAAAGGGATGTTTTCCCTTTGTTTAAAAAAATAATAATCTTACCAAGAAAAAAAGCACCATTGAAGAAACAGCAGTATCTTGATATTCCACTATATTAGATCCCTAGACTTCAGCAACAAGTCATCAATGTGCGTTGTGAACCCTTGAGTTTGGAAGGTATGTTGCCATATATCAAGATAAATATACAAAAAATACAGAGATCACAGATAACAAGGCATTTGCAAGTAATACCTTAACATAAATTACAAGGTTTGCCATATGCCCAAGAGTATTTGGGTTGAATCTTTTTCATTTAGTACAAAACAAAGCAGCCTTGCACTTCCTGCACTGTACCTGTTGACATTCAACCCCTATTAAATCCACATTAAACTTTAAATAACACATTACTACATTATTCAGAACGGCTGTGTGTTGGACCCAGGGGAAACAGAAGTTGTATCAATACAGTGACATGAGCTTCTTGTGTCTGGTAAAAGTGTTTTCCACCCTTAACATTTATAGTTGAAAGAGGGTGGGGAGAGTGACGACTGATGAAAATAAGCCGAGATAGTTCTATGGTTTGTCCAGAACAACTATCCTGAGGATGCTAGCTTGCAGAAAGCAGAAACTGCAAAATTAAAACCTGTTTATAGCGATTCACTTTATGTGCAACACCCTGCCCCCTCCCCCCGACCCCCCCCAATAATAACAAAAAGAATTCCCCTCTCAATTTCAGCAGCATTGATGTTTAGTCACAGCATTTTTCTCATTACTTCTGATTACCAACGGTAGTTCTTACAGTATCTGTGGAAGCACTCCTAAACATCTTAATTGTACACAGGAGATGTAGAGGCCCGCAATACTGTAGGAGATGGGCTAAAAACCAACTTTCTCAAAACCAAATTTGCTTGGGGCACCCACGGGAAGAATTACAACTGCATTAGGCAGAATCACAACTGAAGGCTGCTTTTCTGCTCTGTCCCTTGCCAGAGGGACAATCAGCCAGTGCACTCCCTAATGTTCAACAACATTTTGAGGAAAAGGCAGCAGCTTTCTCAAGTAAGAACTGAAGGCAAGAAAGATGCCGTTCTTTCAATGTGCTAGTCACTCAGGTTACACACAAACAAGTAACAGTTTGGAAAACACATTCTGTCTCAAAATCTCTATGCCCAATAGCTCCACTTTTATTTTCTGATTCTTTCAGCACCTCCCCCTCTAGCTCTTAAATCAGTCATGGAGCTTTCCAGCATGGATCAAACCCAACTAAACCACAAAAGTCTTAAAAAGATGCCTTTCCGCCAATCTTCACTCAGCTTCAAAGGGTTATTAAAGCCAAAAACATAACTACAAGCAGCAAAAAAGGCATACGCTCCATTTATTGTCTCTTTGCAGATCATTCATCTACATCGAAGCCAGAACTGGGAACAGCAACCAGGTACCCCAGCCACCAGCCTGGTTGTCTACCCAATATATCATTCCAGTTTCAACAGCCAGAATGGCAAGGATTTCCTTCCTTATAAGTAGGCTTTTTGGTCCATTTATACACAACCTACATTTTCTGAAGGTTTGCTCTTAGTTATCCTTCTCTGGAAGCAGGAAAAAGGAACCAATCTAAGTCAGCTTTGAGTTGACTGTTCCTAAGATTAAGCAATTTAGTGCTGGATTTAGGCTGTTTGTGAAATTATTTTCTTGAATGACGAGTGTGCCAGGCTGGCACAAGCAATGTCTAAGTTACCAGAAAACGGAGGAAATCATCATCTTCCCTATTAAGCCAGGCTTTTAAATGAAAGCCTCACTTAAAGAAGACAACCAATACAGGTGCCAAAAGGAACAGCGGACATTGTCAGATGATACCAACACACAAGTGAGGACCACTGACTGCCACCAGTGCACACTGTCATTGGCACACATGCAAAAAATGGATATCTGCCAGTGATAGTCCAGAACAAGAATTTATCCCAAATCGGGTCACATTTAATATCAGTTTACAGTAAACAAAGTATTGAAAAAACACACCACTCCAAAACACACCTGCTTGCAAATGCAAAATTCATTTACTTACCTGAAGATGCTTTTCTACCCAGAGCACTCGATTCATCAGGTTAGAAGCTCACTATGAAAATGAGTCAAAGCTCCAAAGGCCTGCTGCTGGCTGCTGCTCATGTAGTCAGAAGAGTCACTATTAAAAAAAAAACACCAACAAACAAATATTAAGAAACATAACAACATATTAAGAAGCAGAGCTAACAGCAAGCCTTCTATTAAATATTAAAATATTAGGAGTCATTACACTGTGAAGATGACCTCAAGGTCTACCAATAGCTGGGATATACAGTAAAGACTGTGCTAACACAGACAGATGCATTTTCAAAATGGTATTTCCCAAAGGATGCAGAAAGAGAGAAGATCCCCATGTCCACATAAGGCCTATAGGCACCTCACACTGGATCTGAAGGAAACCTAGAGTGCTCCAGGTGCCACGTTCAGTTTGTGGCATCCCACAGAGAGCAGATCCGCTGCTCCCCAGGCGCACCAGCACTCCTGCAGGAGTGTACCTTGGGCTCGTTTTCCTGCCAGCCTGCACCAGGCAAGAACGATTTGGATGAGAACCCCCAGAACAGGGTGGGAAACTGAGCTGCCAGAAATGGGCCACTGACCACCTGATTTGGTCCAGGGGCACCACAGACCAGAAGCTCTCTGCTCACACCACCAGAAGAATCTCAATGTTTTATTCCTAAAAGCCATACCTGGTTCCAGTGATACTCAGAGTACCTTCTCTTTAACTAAAAGAGTGGTCAGGCAGAACAACTCCTGGGGTACATATCGCCACTTAGAACACAAACTAAAGAGATAAATCTCAAAATGTTCTTTGAGGGGAGCTGGTAAAATCAGGCTCTGAACCAGGCATCACACAGGTAACAGTTTCTGTTGACAGGTAAGGTGGTGCAGGGGGAGCGAAGAAGGAAGGCTGAAAGCCTTTTCTGCTGGTCTTCGAGGTAACAGAGATCATTTGCAAGAGAGAGGGAGCACTTACACTGAAGCAATAACAAAATGCAAAAAAAATCAAAATGCACACAACCAAAATTCTGAAGTAGCTGCACCCAGGCAGCAGGCTTCTCTCCATCCCCGTCATCAGACTTCTGCCCAGCCAGCAGGGCTCTAGACAAACCACTCAGCCCCGTGGTTCACCCAGACCCCCCAGCTTTCAAGGGAGATAAAGCCAGGAGGGAAATTCGGAAGAGAACCAGCATCCTTTTGCTTGGATAGCTCTCTGCAGGGTTATTTCAATTAAACTTTTCAGATAAGGGAAAACCAGATGGTCTCCCTGTTCCATTCATATTAGTTAGAAAATTGGGACTCATACATTCCATTCAAACAGTAGTTGGGGGAGGGAGGGATCAGGTTCTGCTGATCAGAAGCTTCTGGAATTTGGATTTGCTTCTGCAAATTTGGACTTCTTTTTAGGCTATGTTTAGGATTACTTGGAAATTTGCTTTTCGGTTCAACACTGCGTTTTTGCCTCATCTTCAAGATTCATCCATCAAAGTCCCTTTGGGAGGGTGCGATCAGGCACCCCCACTCAAACACCCACCCTAAGAACCCACCAACCAGTGGCCTGTCTCCAGTGGCCAGAAGACTCTTCTCCGTAACAGGCTGGAAGTCAATTGGGTTCTGTCCATCTGGATAACGCCAGGGTGCACTGCTGCCTTGCCACCCCACCCTGTTTGCTGTAGGACTGGAGTAGTAAGGGCTAACGTTTACACAACGTAAGAGAAGTTATTCATTCCATGAACACCCACCAGCACATCTTCAGTAAGGAGGAAGGCCCTGTTTCCATGAGTAATTGCACTCTTATCTCGTAACAACAGTCACCCTCCCAAACACATCATACTCCCTCTGCTCACAGGCACTCACTCATCTGCCAAGTTTTCTGAAGCCCAAAAAGCTGCCCATCTGCTGAGAGCGTTAACGGCAAGAAAGGCAGCCTGCTGTACTCCCCTGCCTCTGGAGGGAAAGCTCCAAACCCTGCATATCCACTCTTCTAGGAAGGACAGATATCCCCAGATATCCAGCATGAGATAATGGAGCACGAACTGGCATTCAAACGTTAACAGGCATTTTTGATGAGCAAGTCACGAATCAGCACGTGCTGCCGAGCACCCAGGCGCTCCCAAGATGCTGGATACCGGCTGGAGCCTCGCGCTCTGGTATAAAGCCAGACCGACGCTGTAAGGACATGTTTTCTGCCACATCCAGAACTATTTCTGAACCAGTCAGAAGAAAGCAGAAGCAATTCACACTAACAGTCAACTTCTTTAACTACCAAAGTTACACTGATAGCAGAACTGCATGGCAAGGTTTGATTAGGGCTCATTCTTATCTTTCTTTTAGAATGCACAGCAGTTTGTTGTATTTAAAAAAAAAAAAGTGGAAAAAAAATAATCTAACGTGTTACTTACTTTTCAGAATAAAAGATCTGTCTTACCTAAATTGGTTAGCCTGTATTCCAAACTCCTCCATCCTCTGCTCCTTACCCCAGAGGAAGACCCTTCTGTTTGCTCAGCACTGGCTTCTGCTCTGCTGGGGGACAGGCTGCCAAGCTCACATCCTTAAACTGCATATTAATATCTTTAAGGAAATAGTTCAGTTTCTGGAGTTGCTAAGCAATAGCAAGCCACAACAGCACGAGAGAAGCCCACTTCTATTTTAGCATGTAACATGACAACTTTCAGCTCTGTCTGTGATGCCACTTGCTTTAATATCTGCAGATTTCTTTAATTCAGAAGCACCAGCCGAGAAGCAGTTCTGATGGTTTTGATACTATGAAGATTAATTTCCGAAGTTACTTGCTAGTCTTGTTCTCCATATCACAAAATGACTAAGAACTACCAATCATTCTCAACAGCACCCAAACACCCTCTAAAGCATTGCTAGCTTATTTAGAATACATACACCATTTTGCAAAACCTCATCTAATATATCCTGACCAGCACAGGCTCAAGCTTAGGAGTGGCTTAGAGTTGATGCTGCATCTCTGACTAATCTCATTCAAATAGATTACAGTCTGCAGAAACATGCAGGATTTCCAGGAAAAAGCAAATCACTCAAGTGTTTTTCAGGTGAACCATCCTCATTATCCAAGCAGAACTGTTAAGCTAACCAACCATCCGCATGATTCAGGAGAGTAAGTATCCAGATCCAAGGACCAAGGGTCACTTTCTAAGACTTTACAAAAGTAAAAGCGTCTCCTTGTGCTGTACATCAGCTGTGCCTGCAAAGCACAGACATCATGCTTTGGATGTGAGGATTCTCTTTTTCCTCTTTTCCCTCCCACTTAACAGGTATCCACAAGCAGCAGCGTTGCAAAAGAAGCAAGAGTAAGCTGTTGTCTTACTTTCTAATCCAACATAAACAGCAAGGATCAGGAATGTCTGCAAAGGCTGGATTAACCGGCTACTGACTGCTACTTAGAAAAGGCACCTGAATGATTAGAGCAGCATTTTCATTTTACACCCGAGCACAGAAAGGCAGGTGCATTTCCACATTTCACTGGCACGTTTGCTTCTCGTTTGCCAGACGCACCAAAGCACTCCTCACGATGCACTGCAGAAATTCAGCCTAAATACATCAGTTGCGAGTTCACCAACCCAGTACGCTTGTGGATGAAAGATGTCAAATTAATTGATTTAAAGACAACGTAAGTGATTTTGAGAGAATGCCTAGCCCATGTCTAAGACATCATTTTAATCCTCCTAGCAGTTAACTCTTTGAAGTAGGAATCCGGTAAAATTTGTGGTGCGGTTCTTACACAGAAAACATCTCCAGAGGCATGCTAATCACCAAACTATGTTGCAAATTGCTCCTGATCTACAGTTGTTCGCCTCTGCACTCCTCCTGTGCAGACAGTAAAATCATACAGCTAATTGTAATGGAGTGCTCACTCCTGATGAAAGGGTATGCAAGAAAAGAATGATCTCAGTTTGGTTTATGTCGACAGATCTGCAGTAGGAAACCATTATCTAAATACTACTCCCCCTCCCTCGCCCCAGCTTCTGCTATAATATTTTAGGGTAACTTTCATTTTATATTTTTGTCTTTAATTGTAAAAAGCAGGATATGTTTAGCTCCTATTTCCATTTTAGGAAGATTTAGAGGCAATTTCCTCCTGCCAGACACACTGCATTTTCAATCAGTGCTTGGTGAAGCGCGAAGGGAGGCAGCCCAGAAACAACCTCTTCATCTTTCTTGAACAGAAAGATGGCAGCAGAACAGCTAGCACACTGCAAACTCATTCCTCATGTCCCAAAGCCCCAAGAAAACTCTTGTTATCATGACCGACAGCAACCTAATTGTACGAATTAGCAAGACTTATTCATGGAATTACTTTTGTTTAGTTCTTCCCAATGGGGACTGGAAACAAAACCGAGGGGAAGAAGCCCAAAAGACTTCAGTGAGAAACGAAAGATAATGTTTGCAGCAAGCACACTTTCTTCACTATTAAAATTTGCACATTTGTCGTGGAAGTACACAACTGTGCAGTCTCACACCAAGACATCTGTGTATTTTCTAAACTAGCTTTTACAGAGCAAGCCATACGCCACCAAGCCTTGATTTCTATTTTATCCTGTAAATAAGATGAAGTATAATTTTTAGAAGTGTAGGGGAAAAAGGACTGCATGAGCATCAGTTAAGACAACAAACTTTTGCAGTCTCCTACCAAATAACTATGTCAGAGAAATGAGATATAACAAGGGAGGGAATTAGCTACCATTAAGCAAAACCCCCTTTGCCTGTTGCCTGGATTTATTTTTGGGTCATGTCATAAGAGATCTAACACACGAGTACACAACAAATTGCAATCCTGTTATCAGAGACAGCCTCTTTCCTGGCTTCCAAAATAATCATTTCTCTCTCAGGCCCTGTCCCCACTTTGCTCTTGTTCAGCCTTCCAAGAAACACCTTACAGAACATACTCCTCTCCACAAATCTGGCCTCAACATTACTGAATCTCCTTATCACTCAGGGGGCCAACTGCCCCAAGGACATTTGGAAATTTTTACACTAGATGGATGCCAGAACACCGACAAGTGACTTGGTACACACTGATATTTTCACCTGTCCCTATAGGGTAAGATGCTCAAACTTTCCCAGATTCACCCGAAAAAAATATTGACGATAAAAAATAAGATTAGTTAATTATAAAAAAGCAAGTTATTAAAAGGTTGGAAAACACTAATAGAATGAAACACACTGCAGCTAACTCATAGTTAGGCCATTTTCAGAATACTTGCAGTCAAGCCCATCTAGATAATTTCCCCAGGGAAATTATAAAAAAACAAGGTCTGATTATTCAGACAGATTATGTTTTCTGGATCAATATCTGGAAGTAAGTTTCCACTACATACTGCTCTGGCTGGCAGTCCGCTTAGTGCTTATCTAGACATAGACACATATCCATTTCAAGGACTTCCTTGAAAGCTTCAGCTTTGATAATCGTCTTGAGGTACGCCGCTATAACATCTTTCTGAATGCAATGCTGTCTACTGCAACATGTACTTCTGAAATGCCAGCTCCTTGATTACTGGCAAACCTACCAAGGCCTCGCTCAACTTGCAATCACTAAACCTCCTCCTAAAAGGTCACACGCCTCTTCCCTAAAGGCGACTGGGGAATGACAAGCCTTCCCTTCAGACCGTCCGTACAACACACCTTGTGAGTTCATTATGGCAACACGCTAGAAATGAGGAATGCAGGGCACAAGCGGGGTCAGGGACCTTACTGCCACCCTCGGGACAGACAACAACACAAGCAGTTTCCATTGGGTCTTTTTCCATTGACTGGTACCTATTCTAGCTTTACAGGAGCTAGAGGATGGGATGAAAGCCAAGGTCTCTATAACAAGCATGGTCTACATGCTTCTGCTAAGGGGATGTAGATAGAAATGGTTCACCTCGACCTGCAAGCAACATCACACACCAGGATTCACACTATATTTAAAAACATAACTTCACACCCAAAAAAGCCTTCCTGCCAAGTTATCTACTAACTCAGAAACAAACCACAGTGGTTTAAACTCAGCTCTTCCCATTTTACAAGTGCTTTGAAACAGGTTTCTAGACATAACGCACCTTTGCGAGCGTCTTTAAAAAATAATAGCTGATACAAAGCTATTACAAGGAAACTGGAATAACTGGTTTGGCAAAAGGAGGTGCACCCTTCACTCACCAGACAGTTGAGAAATTGTATTTCTCATACTTCAATTTTTCAGCTTTTAAGACAAGAACAATAGCACAAGTTCGAGACTTGACTAGTTGGGACAATATGGTACCCGCAGAGTAGTGGTACCGATGGCACGGGAAGCAGGGGAGGGCAGGACGGATGCTGGTGTGCTCATGTGCAGAAGGCACGGACAGGGTCACGGACAGACCCTGCGGTCTAGAGAGATTCAGGTAAATAAGCAGAGCACAAAACCAGAACTGTTGCGTTTTTTCAGCTTCAGCATGGCTAAGAGCACGAGTTTCCAGATTCAGATCTGGAAAATGATCCTCCTCTGGTGACTGAAAGCCTCCTTCATCAGTCACCCTGCAACTTTGCCAGTTGTCACAGGCACTCAGGGGCTCACTCCGGCCTCTTGCTTCTCCGAGGACACAGGGTGCACTGCACGGCGTGCGTCACATTCCACAAGTACCACTGGATGCCAAGGGTTCTCCTGGGCAGGGAGGTCAGGGGATACTTAGCAGGACAGCTGGAGATACATGCTCAAGCTTTGCAAGTAAGCTAAAAACAATCTGCTTCACAAAGCACACCGAGACCTCCACCAAAGCGGAAAACCAGAAAAACAAACCTAGACACATTCCCTGCTCACCTGACAAATATACTCAAGATGTGCCCAAGCAGCTTTCCCTACATTGCTGCAGCACTTAAAGATCTTTTAAGTACATAAAAATGTGCTGTTAGCACCACTGAAAATTATAAAAATGCTTGAAGAAGCCTCCTTTAAGGTCTTAAAACATAATTCAAGACTTTGTAAGTGGGCATCTTCTAAACAGGCAATGCTTGGGCAGCCACCCCATTTTCACCTGTGTTTCCATTCATCTTACTGCCCAGGAAAACCTCAAAGAAAGGCTGTAAAATGGAAAGCCGGCAGGTGTCAATCTTGCAGCACCTCTGTGCCAAAGCCAGCGTACCCAAGACCAGTGACTACTTTTTACAGAGATTCCCTTTGGTGCTGCCATCACGACTAAAAGTTTGGCATTTGATTCCATTATTACAACCCTTAAATTAAGTTCCCCCAAGCTCCAGGGCTTTTATTTTCAGAATATCCCTATGCAACAAAAATAACCTCATAGCTCTTCTGCTACTTTAGTTGAATGAAGGTGTAAAGAGCAGCTAAACGGTGTGTCCTGCCTCTGACAAGGCTCTGTCTGAAGCTTTGACTGCTTCCAGCTCCAGAAGTATCCCAAGCCTGTATTTAGTAACCCTCAGGGAATCTCCCATCCAAATACTTGCTCAGTGCCCCCCAAACATGATCCCATTTAAATTCTGTGTGTCCATAACATTATCTGGCAAGGAGCTGGGCATATCGGTTGCTGCACGGAGAGAGGAGCCAGTGCCACTGCCCACTACTCGGGATCCTAGTTACTGCCACATCCCACCTCTCACACAGATGGGGTGGAAAGAAATCCTTGTTTCTGCCTTCCAGACTAGTTACAGATTCAAGCAGTTATGTTTACACTACTACTTTTTAAGTTGTCACAAGCTGGCGGGCTTCCTCCCTCAGCTCCTTCCCAAAACCAGAAGCCAGGTTACAATCCACAGGCTGAGGACACTTGTCCCCTCTCTAATAACAAGGGGGAGATGTTTTATTTGTTATTTTACAGTTAAAGTTTTCTAATGTGCCTTTCTTCTGCAAGAAAAATTACACAGAAATAGACTTTGTGTCAAAAGGTTCCTCCATGATACCTAAAATCCTAAATCTTAAGAAGGCATCTAAGTGACGGAACAAGCGATTTTTACATTCCTTCATATGAAGTATCATCTCTGCCAAAGTATCGAAATATCAAGGAATCACAGAATTGTCATAATTGGAAGGGACCTCTAGAGACCATCCAGTCCAGCTCCCCTGCCAAAGCAGGGCTGCCCAGAGCACATCACTCAGG
>JAOTQQ010000002.1:519065-541351 GCA_026546715.1 Gallinago undulata | reverse complement strand
TTGCCCTTCTCTGGACCCGCTCCAGCCCCTCAATGGCTTTGTTGTGGGAAGGGGACCAAAACTGGACACAGCCCTTGAGGTGGGGCCTCACCAGTGCCCAGGACAGGGGGACAGTCACCTCTCAGGTCCTACTCACCCCACTGTTCTTGATACAGGCCAGGATGCTGGTGGCCTTTTTGGCCACCTGAGTACACTGCTGGCTCATGTTCAGACGACAGGCCACCAACACCCCCAGGTCCTTTTCTGCCAGGCAGCTCTTCAGCCATTCTTCTGCAAGCCTGGAGTGCTTCAGGGGGTTGTTGTGAGCCCACAGGGAAGGTGGTGGCAGTACAGGTCTCATAGGACATGACAACGGTGGCAATGGATGTGAGGAGGTGGAAGACACAGAGGAGTGGCAAGACCCCCAGTCCAGGAAGGCCCGAAGGCCAGCTCTAAGAGGTGATTTGAAGGTATCCAATTTTAGCTGCATTTCTGAGCCTTGTACAAACCTCTTCTCACTTTGATGACAAGTGCCACCACAACTGGTAGGTTTAATTTGGGAATACTTGCAAAGTCGTGCTGAGAATACTTCTATTAAATGTTGTGCTTAATATGGTGTGGCTTTACTGCACATATACTGCACACCAATACTTACACTTGAGGAATAAGCTAAGTATGCCCCTTTGTAAGTACCCAGGAGAGTCTCCAGACAAGGGAATAGCTCTGCTCCCCGTAGAGTTAACTTGAGTTTAAGCCACTGGAGGAACAGCGCTGCCCTCACCCCGCCAATGTAAGTCATAGCAGCAGAAATATCAATTTAAAAAAGAAAGATACTTTGTTCAAGGCCATCTAACATGCCCTGTACAAGACAATCTGTCTTCTAAGGGCCTAACTCGAGAGCTTCATTTAGAAGAAGAAAAAAAAAAAGTACAGCTGAAATAAAACGTGGGTTATTATTAAGCATACAGCAAGTCACTTCACATAAACCAACAGAGTAATTCACCTCTGCTTTATAAAAAAAGAAACGTTTTAAAAGCAGTCCTTGAAAGTAAACAAATTCTCAAATTCAGAAGAGGACAATACTGCCTCTCTGATCCTCTTTTTATTTATTTTAATTCTTCCCTCATTTTTAAGGCTATCAATACAGGAAGATCAGCATGTTCAGCTCTTCAAAAACTTCTGACATTTCACTTTTCAGCATTTGTGGAAATAAATGGACTTTTCCTTCCTTGTAGCTGAAGTTTGCGTTGCCTCTTTTAGTGACTATTAGCAACATCAAGAGCAAAGACAAAAGGATGTAACAGCACATCGGAATCGTTTGTGCCTGCAAGCTCTCACCCAAAATCATACTTCTAATTTCATACTTCCTTGTATCTAGGATACACCCCAAAGGCAAGCATACATTCACTCTTATCCAGGAGAGAGATCTTGCAGTCCCACATCATGTTGCACTAAAGCATTGTTCCAGAACCCCAAAACCCACCAAGCCCAGGCAAAGAGACTCAATGGCACTTGAGTGCTTCTTTCTGATAGCAGCAAGTTGCACTAAAATGGCAGTCTATAATATACAATTTACATTAAAATACATCCCACAAACATTTAAGGCTCCATTGGGCTCTATCCCAACTATATTAATTCAGGAAAGTACTAGGAAACAAATAAATTTGAGCATTTCTAGCTGTCTTCACAGGTCCAGTCACTACACTGGGTATTCACCACCAGCAAGTCCTTTAGTTGCCACCTCTTTCTTACAAAAGCAATACCCACTTGAGTTCAGTCTGCTACAGACCCACAACTGCCTCTCATGGTTTAAAAAAAAATAAAATTTAGGGATTTAGTGACAGGGATCAGAGCTTACAGTTCCAAGGCATTCACACTTCACCTGGGTCCCAGGGTGGGAAGCCTCCTGTCACAAGCCACCCTGCTGCCTCAGCCACCAGCTCAGAGAGTAATGCACCAGCGAAAACCTGTCTCCCTTACTCTAGGAAATTCAAGAGTTCGCCTGCAGTGAACATCTGGAGTTGGTCCACACCCTGAACACAAAAAAGATTTTCATCACTACTAAAGTGAAAACTCATCATAAACCAGCTAGGATCCTTTAGAAAGTAGCATACCATCCTTTGTAGCATTTGCATGCACATTAAACACCATGCAATTTGTCAAAGTCTTAATGACAACATTTATGCATGAACTTACAAAAGAGATACGACTGAACTGTGTGCCCCAACTACATCCACGTTCACTGGATTGTACATTTCTATACCAGGTACTTTGAAATTACTGCACCCTGTAAGGTCCAACTATGCACACTGCAGCTGGAAACACAAGGCAAGTACAGCAGTAGCACGTTACCTACGAAAGACATAAGGGCTTCACCTCAATGCAGGTCACAAGAAAAATGAATCCTTCTCACACAGTGTAAAAATTGTCTTTCCAAACCTATTTGTGCTTTAAAGTGTTTAGATATAGTTTATTAATTATATTTAGTAAGCAGACTAGACAAACTACAAACTCACTTTTCTTGAAATCAGGTATAAACTCAAATATGACTTGGATTTTCATAATTATCAAACTGTCTTGGCTTTTTAATTTGCTATGATGAGTTTTGCACAGGCAGCTAGACCAGGCTTGGGAACCTTTACCTTGAGAAGGTTGGAGCTTCAGTGTTCCCACAGCTGAATGTGACAGGAACACACTAAGAAGCCCAGTCTCCGTGGTGTGAGGCTGGGTTTGCACCAATACAAAGATCACACACTAACACGTGTGCTGGAACACACAGCTAGATGGAGGGAGGCAGAGCATTATCCACTCAACAATTTTTGCAAAGCCTATAGCAGAAGGGCCAAACACTGACTGGGTTATTATCCAATCTGCAAATAAGCAAAACTAATTAATTTAGTAGCACGGCGTCCTGCCGGCTGAATTTCAACACATACCTATTACAGTGGAACCACTTGAAGGAATGGAACAATTCCCTATGACTTCTAGTATATAGTCTGCTTTTGGGCTACAACCATGAAAACATCAAAAAGGAAATCCTGAATATGGAAACAAGATTCCCAAATCATTAACAAATAAAATACAGGAATCTATGAAGCCAGAAAACATTTTGTAGAGTGGACAACTATTTTAAATATTTGCTCATATCCAACTACAGATGGACAGTATTAAAGCACTATTACCAGCATGACAGGGATTACAAAATTACTGCAAACCACCTACTTTTAACCTCTTAAATACTTTGTGTGATATTAGCAAAGAAGAAGTCTAATGGGAAGAATCATAAAAGGATTTTAAGGACTGGCAGCCACTCAATAAAATGGCCAAGGAGAGTTCCCTGTAGACAGTTATAAAATGATGCCAGTGGATTCACTTGTGCCATGATGATCTGTGAGTTAAGCAGCACCATTCAGAAATTAAGATCTTAAAGGAGTAACTGGTTTGAAAACACCAGGTCACCTGGAAAGGCACAGAGAAGAAAACAGCTAACAGACTTTTCTAGTACATAAACCTGGTGCATCTGTATCTCAAGCTCTTCCCTCTCCCCGATTCTCATCCCACCTCAGCACTGACAAACACTGAATGTAGCTTGCAGGATGGACTGTCTCTACACACAAGGTGGAAACGCCTCTCCACAAAGCCCACAGGAGGTTCTTACAACTACATATCTTCTTCCTTGGAGATCTTCAAAACCCAACTGTGAAAAAACCTGATGTACCTTTGAGGTTAATCTTGCTCTGAGCAGCAGGTAACATAAATTTGTCTGTGATTGTCAAATATGTAGATTCTCCTAGCCACTTATATTTACTGAACTCTCAGTTTAATATGTAGGAATGAGCATTCCCTCTCAAAAAGAACATTGTAGATGCTTTGAGACAAGACGTGGCTACAGGGCCTGTGTCTTCTCAGCACAGATACTCATTTTCACGCAAGCATTCCCAAAGAAATCCTGAACTAAGTATCAGAATGCAAGTAATCCACTTCTGATAAATGTGCTTCAGGCCCTGGTTTTGTTTTTAAAATGTCCTTTGATAAACCATCCACTTACATTTTGAAAGGGAGAAAAATGGAAATAGGAAATTGCACGTGCATGAAAACAAAGGCAATATCTGACAAGTAATTTTGTTAATTTGCAGATAATTGCTCATTGCTGAGAAATAAGGCCTTTGCACTGTTTCATGAACAGTAGATAAGAAGCCCTAGCCCATTACTAAGTATTGCTTTTGGCATACGTGAGCTTCTCCTAGCATGGTGAGTCTCCATAAAAATCACGTCTCCATTAAATGCATATCCTGGCATCCCAGAAGTACTGGTGGAAACAGAACAACGTGTTCTGTCAGGTCATTTAGTTGGGACCTTCATAGGCTTGCATTCACCCTTTTCTGCCTGTTTTTGCTTTGTTCACAGTGCTGTCTGGAACATCACCTACCCGCACACTGCCTCTGCTCACCACTCTGCCTCCCAAACACTCAACTTCAGCATTTTGAGAAGAACATGCATTTTCCTCTTCCTTCCTCTAAGTCTTGTTCACTTAACTAAAATGTATTCCCCAGAAACTCAAAATCCACAGACCGCTGGCGCTCTGTATTCTTCATGCACCCTCTGTAAGCAGCAAAGCTCACTGAGCTCCTCGCTGCTTCACCAGCTGGCACTGGATTTTCACTCCTGTTGAAGGGCACTTGCCATCACTAGCCAGGCTGGCTAACAGCGCTCGCACTGAAGGTGGCCACCTTGGAGTTACTTCACCAGCAAACAGCGAGCAGGCTCTGGGAGCTGTATGCCATTCACATAGCCAAACAGGTATTTTTGCAGCAATTGCTCTCAAGGCGCTTTCAAGGACTTTCTCATCATCGTAACAGCAGGAGTAATTTTTAAGCCTTCCAAATAGTTTTAAAATTAACTTCCTTGACAAAGTTTTCCAGAGCATTACAATCTGACTACATAAAACTATGCAGAAGAGCAGGGGCACAAGGAAGACAAAGTACAGACTTCAGAGCAGAAGAGACAGTACAGCTTGATTTAGACGGAGCTGTTTCATTAGTATGTAGGTTCAAAGCCATTCCTGTGCAGTTACTGAAGCGCTAACCGAGCCTTCGTAGCAAGCAAAAATCCATTCCTTGTACAAATAGGGCTTTTACAGCTTGGCACAATGCTTGACTGTGGAGTCAAACTTTTCAATGCCCAGTAAATTTTCACTTGAGAGTGGCAGGAGAGCTCATGCCAGAAGCTCATATGAAATGCCAGCTCAGTGGCAGAAGGTCAAAGCTTAGTATCAAGAGATTTTATGGAAGCGGTTCAAGACAAACTTCTTAAAAGCATTGTGCTATCTAGGGAGGCACAGATCTATGCTGCTAAGAAAGACTAGTAACAATCTTTATGGCTCCTTTCCAAAGAAGGCTAGTATTTCTAACACCCCACCTTGCAAAAAGCACAGCAGTAGGGTCTCCTGTAGATGGTGAGAGCTGTTTCTGTGTCTATTTAATCCTTGGCTATTTTGCTGACATTAGGAATTAAGAAGTGTTAAATACCAGAGATTTTATGCAGACTATCCTCTACCAAATTAAAAGAAAAAAAACACACACCAAAACGAAACCACAAACACAACCCCAAAAATAAACAAAAACCACCTTTGGGTGCAAAAGGTGTTATTTTTGTTATTCGTGCATAAAAAAATCCAGAAGTCAGACCCACGGACAATTGAAGACAGCACATTAAAGACCAACAGCCCAAACTACACCCTTTTCTCCATTAGTACCTAAAACTATGGCTGCAGGAGAAGGACGAATTTAATTTGAACTGAAAGAAAGGCTCTATATTCTCTACCATTTTTATATAAGTATTTAAGGTTAAGTTATTCTCAACAATGACCCTGAAGAGTTGCCAAGCATGAAGACTTTCAACATACTGGATTTTGCCAGCTTTCACCCCATAGTAATAAAAAAAAAAAAAAAGAGATGGTATCAAAACCTGATCTGTCTGCTCAGGGTCTCCCCTTGCATCTATACAAATGCACTGTTAGATTCATGTACAAGAGGAAATTTGCAAACACTTATACACTCTCCCATATAAAGCATTTCAATTGTCTGAATCTGCCATTTTAAATTCAAGTATAAGACTTTGAATTCAATTAGCACAAATCTCAGTGCTCCCAACATTAAATATGCAGGTGACATTTAATGGCATTCAACACACACAAAGCTAAGCTAATACACTAAAGGACCAGCAAGGAAAATTGTAAAGCACTCCAAAATAAAATGCTCTTTTTTAGTCAGGGAAATTAAAGGTGTAGGCTGCACTGGACAGGAAGACATGAGAGCTATTAAAAATCCTTCTTCAACCAAGGCTGTAAAAGCTCTTCTCTTCAGACACATCACACAGCTATGGCTGCAGATAATCTGAGAGCAAAGAAGAAAAGTGGCTGCTCTCATCAGGAAGATCTCCGTCCAAACTTCTGGGTTTTGGAGTCAATATTCCTAATATAAAGCTGCTTCAGTTTCTTAAGACAGGAATTACAACCTCTTCTACTGTTCTTACTTCTGTTTCTGCCTACCTCTTTTTCTGATGAAGGCAACACAGCCCCACACCAACTGATGCTCACAGGAGTGCTAAATTTTCCAAGCCCTCTCCCAGCCAGGTAGTAAGGACACAACACCGCACCCCGAGAAGTCAGCCCAGCAAGCACAGCCAAGGAATTCCGCTACCCTGCCCCCCCTCTGCACACCCACACCTCACCCAGCTCGGTAAGAAAGGCACCGGTTTTCACTGAGCTACGCTTCCGGCACCAGAGGAACACAAAGCTACAGGGATCAGGGATGCCTTTCGGTCTTTTTTCCAAGCAACAATATGGTTTGCCTTAACTCCATTTACATCCAAAGAGCTTCAAAATCAGGGAGACAGAAGGCAGATCCTGCTGGGAAATCTGGGAGAGAAAAAAAGCTTTAAAGACACGGTTAAGCAAAGGGAGTATTTTTTGTTTGCTTGTTTAAATCTAAGCAAATTAGCACAAGCAAAAACCAGGGTTAGTGAAGATACTTTCACAATAAAGATCTAATAGCGTTTTGCTTTGAGTATGGATGTGCAATCGGATACCAGAGCCGGCCCGCACAAGCTGATGAAGGAAACATCAATAGGACATGTTCTGCTCCTCTGATTAGGATAAACGAACTGTAAAAACCAGAGACAGCAATAACTACATTTTAAAAGCTGCATTTCTTTAAGCTACAGGTTATAGTCTCCTAAATTACACTTCCTTTGCTCTTAAGGGCTCTTGGTCAAGAGCTATCAGAACAAAGCTCGGCTGATACTTTCAAGGATTTCTTTTGCCCCCTCAACTACATTAACAAGCTCAGTAAGACCAGAAACAACACAGACAAACATTTTAAAGGTGTTTAGATATTCGCTTATGTTAATGAACTATACACAGCACAGGGAAACCAGTTATACTTCGTAGCTGATTAGGATAGATGTTCTTTTATCAACAAAAAATAAGCCTAAGTAACCTGCACCAAACACTGCCTCTGCTACGGATATTGTCCAAAGCATAAAATATATTCTGGGTGAAAGCATCACAAAAATCCACCAGGTTTCATGCTTTCTTCAGTCTTTTGCATTTCCCCTCCTTGGGAGGGGGAGGAAAGGGGGTGGGAGGGGCAAGGACGGGACTTAATTATTAATTTGAATGATGCCCCACACTTTGGGAATTCAAGCTGTATTAAAAGCTGGGGTTTCCAATCCACAGCCCAGGGGTAATGCAGAACATTGGCCTTTGGAGGGCTGCCCTCCCCCACCTGCTCACTGCTCCCTGGGTGCAAAAAAGCTGCCGATGACACCAAAACACTTTGGGAAACACTGACAGTACATGGGAGCTCAGTTTGTGACCTTCAGATACTAAGAAAACTCTCAAAATTCAGGTTTTTGTGCTCATTTTGAGCTCACCGCTGCTTCAGAGCATTTTTTCCACATATGGTTGGTTTTGATGTTTTGCACTTGAATTATGACTGAAATATCATTCAAGCGCTCCAGTGTATTTCAGCAAAGAACAGTTTGGACCCACCTTGCCATGAAGCCTTAAAAAATCCTTCCTGCACACAACTTTGTGAACCGCACTGTCAGGGAAGGATCTCACATCACGTTCAACAAAACCAGCATTCATGGCCACATGCAAGTCTCCCAGTTCCTTTTTGTGATGCTATACAGAAGTTGTTGTGTTTTTTTTTTTAAACTCCAAACAGGCCCTTCCTGACAGGCCAGAGAACAAGGGTCTGGCCTATTTTTGTTGGTTCTTTTTTTTTTTTTTTTTTTTTTTTTTTTTACAGGATGCCCTGTTGCCCCAATTAAAAAGCCTTTAATTCGGCAACCATTCCTTATGGCCAAACTGAAATTGCTATTAAATCTGAGTAAGTCCCAGGCCACCCATATTTAGTGCACCAATTAACCAATGTTGAACAAGGCAGAGTGGCAGTGACCAGAAGATGGGAAGAATTTTTAAGCTCTCATCGCCCATAGCACGTTCTTCCTTCACATGTTCAGTTCAAGAGAACTCTATAATTATTTAATTAAAAGCACTACCTATTCAAGCTTGCCAAGTGTTGAGAGAAGCAATGATATACATGGAGAGCAGGTATACAGAAGGTGGTATTAACAAGCTACTGACTACTAAGGATACCGTTAACTATGAGTACTCAAGTAGCATTCATTAATACCTCCAAGTCTTGAAAATGATCCACATGCTTTGATTTATTCAATTTAGAAGTGTCATAAGTCTTCGTTAAAAGCTAATTGACCACGTGGAGACACATTGTCTCTAGGTTGATATGTGAAAGACAAAAAGAAGTGTGATAAATTGTTTGGGAATCAGTTTGTTGCACAGACCACAACACAGTTTAAAGGCACCTGAGCTAAATTTAATTCTGCTCCACACGCAAAATCCAGACAATCAAGGCAATCTTTCTGGATTTAAAGGTGGTTTATTACATTTACTGTAAAAGTAGCCTTTATTTTTGTCTGCCATCCACCAGGGTTGATTGCATTCTCTTTCCAAACTCTGAACAAGTTCACAAAGCTGAAGTAATTCCACTGCCCACCAAAATACTACATTTATTAAAACAGAGGTGCATATTACTCCAATGCAACAACCACTCCCCAAATGAACGAACGCAGCCAATCCCAAACCCACCAAGATCAACAGTAGAGCTTCCACTGACTTCAGCTGTCAGGCATCACATCTGTATTTTATACTGGTTCGCAAATGGGAATGAAAGCCAACCCTTTCACCTATGCAGACCTTAAGTGGCAGAACGGAGTCTGAAAGAATTGCTGCAAAACCTGCTGTCACACCGTGATGCACCAATGCTGCTATCGGCAGAAATGACATGAGGATGTTCATCAGCATCCCCTTTCCAGCTCTGCTAAGAGAGGCTGCCTGCATCAGCAGGCTTCATCAGCATCATGTCAATACGGCACAGCTCTTTTCTCTCTTTCCACCATTGCCTTGTGTATTTACAGTGCTTGAAGCCACCGAGGCCTTCTTTAATGAGGTTTTCACACAAGACAGAATTAGAAACCTTGATCAAAACAGGGCCTCCAGCAGGAACACAATAAAAAGACAGGTACATGCATTATACACTCCCAAAAAACGCAAATAATGAAGCCCATCAATCAGCAAGTGATTTCACAAGCAAACAGGAGCACACCTGCCTGCCTGATGGTGGTGAGGCCTCTGCTTCTCCACCCCCCATTCTGCCTTCCAGCCTCTTCGTCCCCGAGACTCTCAAACTGTCACCCAGCAGACCCCAGGAGGCGGCACGGCCACCGCTACAGCCCTCAAAGTCATCAGGGTGGGACAGATCTCCTTCCTGCTTGCAGGGGACACCTCCAGCTTCTTTCGGAGCAGGAATTGGCCTGCCTTCACACCCCACCGAGCCGCAGGGGCCTGACAACCCCCAGCTGAGGCCGTGCCCAGGACAAGGCCCCACCTGAGCTGAAGGGACTACATGCCCCCCAGACTCTCTGGGACAGAGGGGACCAGACCCCCTGCTCAGACACCCTGGGAAGGAGGGGAACTGACTGCACCAGGGCTGAGGGGGTCAGAGTCCCTCCTGGGTCCCGGGGCTGAAGGGACCGCAGCCCCCGGAGCTGAGGGGACCAGAGCTGTGGAGGAGACAGCAGTCCCCTGAGCAGAGGGCACCAGAGCTCCCCGGGGCCGAGGGGTCAGCAGCTCCCTGGGCAGAGGGCACCAGAGCTCCCCTGGTGGATCGCACCTTCCCCGGTCCCCCCGGCGCTGAGGGGCACAGACACCCCCGGGCTGACGGCACCAGAGCTTCCTCCAGTCCCCCCACCAGAGCCCTCGGGAGCTGAGGGAGCCTGGACACCCCCTGCGGATCCCCCGGGGGCCGCCGCCGGCCTGAGGGACTAGGACCCCGCAGCCGCGGCCCAGTCATGCCGCTACACGGCCCCGGCCCCGCTTGACACCGCCTTCCTGTCCCATCGCCACCGCCGCCGCCGCAACCACCACCACCGCCACCGGGCCTGCGCCGGCCCCGCTGCACTGAGGCGGCGACGGCGACTCAGCTGCTCACCGTGCGGCGCAGAAACCCCGCGGCACCTCGGGTCGGGTCGGCGCGGCCGCCGGGCGGATCCCCTCAGGCAGCGGCGGCGGCGGCCCCGCGTCCCGTGCGGCGGCGGCGGGCGGGGCGGGTGACACCGCGCCTCACGTGACCGCCGTGTCATCGCGCGCCGCCATCTTGTGCGCGGCGGGGCCGGGGCCGGGCCCTGTGGGGTCAGGGAGCGGCGCTGCCCGCAGCCGTTGCGGGGTTCGAAGGCTGGGGCGGCAGGGCAGGCCAGGCCGTGCCCCGCGGTGAGAAGCACGGCTTTTCCCGTGCCGCCGGCAGGTGAGGCGTGGCAGGGCGCGAGGGGTTCCCTCACCGGGCTCGGCCTTTCCGCAGGGCCTGGCCTGAGAGCAGCGGGCAGGCGCTGGTGTCTGATTCTGTTTCCCTTCTCGGGGGCTGTTCCCGGCCGTTGGGCTAACGCTCGCCTTCTTCGTTATCGCACCCAGAGCTCTGGAGACGTGAGGAGTCACCTGTTACTAATAAAACCTCAATTTAAACAACATCACAGGGCAGCTTAGCCTGGGAGTGACCTCTGGCTGCTGATCTCCTCTAGCTAGGAAGAGGATAAAATTTAGTTTCGTGAACACTAATGCTTCACAGCCTGTTTCAAGCCTCACATTTCACAAACTGTGCATACAAAAAAAAAAAAAAGTTGGGTTTTTTTTCCTATCAAAAAGGGTCACTAGCATTTTGTAGCGCCCACAGCGGCAGTGGGGATATCTGCCTGCGCTAAGCCTGGTTTCCCGTGGGTCGGTTCCCCAGCGTGGGAAGATCAGCAAGGGCTGATTCAAACTTTCCCTTTATTTCAGGCATTTGTTATCTCTCCAAGGTGGTTGCTAGCCAGCAGATTGTGGAGATAGCAGAGCCACACCACATCCAGCTACCCCTCTCCCAGGCAGCAGAAGGATGAAAACACATGGGAGGGACTAGATGTGCTGGCATGTCACAATAACATGAAGCAGGAGACAGTTTTTGCTGATCTTGGCACACGAACATACAGAAATAAAAAAAAAAATCAAACCCTCATGACTTCTAATCAGCGAGTGATTGCAGACATTACCCAAGCAAAATCAAAATTTAGCTTGGATAAATAATAACTCATGCACTGGGGACGGGTGAAACACGACGGTGTCCTGCTCTTCTGTAAAGAACTACCAAATACTCCAGTTTCTTAAAATGTAGCTTAGCCATTCAGAGGGAAAATTGTGTAATAAAACTCAAATTTGGAGCCAGTGTGAAAGTTACATTTCAAGATCTGCCACATCCTACAGCTCTCTACACTTTTTCATTAATCCTGGTGAAGAGGGAACAAGTTTTGTTTGACCTCAGGACCAACAGCTTTCACCCTACACAAACCACGGAGTAGTTCGGAGAGGAAACGCAAATGGAAGAGGATGCCTTAGAAGAAGGGTGGTGGGAAAATCCAGCAGGAGATTTCACTTGACTTTTCTCCCAGGCAACTAATTTATGATCCGGTTTTTGCCTGTTTGTCTATGCCCAGTATTCGTGGGCTAAACGTAAGTGTGTCTTTTTCATCTGCATAGCAAAACGTAGTCTGAGCGTTGTATTTTAATGCTCTTTGCTTGACATCTTCTGGATGTCATCATGGAAATGAGTGAGAAATGCCTGTGCCGTGTTGGGCCACCCAAATTTTTCACAGTGCTGAGCCAGTCAATACAGGCAGAGGATGTTTTCTCCAGGTGAATGTACAGGGCCAGAGTCCTCCAGAGCTGAGCCAGAACTCCTTGATTTTCCCTCACAGAGTAAGAAGGGACCTTGTAAACCCTCAGAACTAACAAAATACTGCCTTAAACAAGGAGTTTTCAGAGAGGCCAAACCCCCAGTGTGTCACCAGTGACTCTGCCCTCCTGCACCCTTCCAGGCAGGTCCTTCCCTTCCCATCACTCTTGTTGCCACAACCTTGTTTTTAATTAAATCATTTAATGGTTTTGGGGAGGTTTGTAACTGAAGACAACCCAGTTGTTGACAGCTTCAATTCTCTCATCCCTGAGGAGGGATATATTTGTGAGTAGATTTAATACCAGCTGCTTGGTTCTGTTTTTTCCCAAGTGGACTAGGCTTAAAATCTGATTCTTACCCAAGCTTTGCAAGGCTGGCTTGCATAAGTGCGGTCATGCCAGGAAGGGTTTAGGAATAGGGAATTGGGCCAGCTCACCACTCCCTGCCTCATTTCTCCTTGGAAAACGGGAAAGTGGATGGCAAAAGCAGAGGGCATCTGCTGGAAGCAATGCCAGGTACGTGCTGAGCACCCACCCAAGCCATGCCAGGGAGAAGTCTTGTTGGGAGTGCCAGCGTGTCCTCCTTGGGGCAGTGAAGCCTGTGGGGGACTTGCCAGTCTCTGTCACTTTATATCTTTCTATTTGCTCCCCTTGTGTGTTGCTGTCAAGACAGGGAGGTTCCTAACAGGGCTTCCTGCTTTTTGGCAGGGCCCTGTTTTCTCCCTGTCATTTCTTGTGACTCTGTCCTGCTAATGCTATAATAGGATTAATGTTGCTGACACTTCCCCCAGGGTAACTGCATAATAAATTCCCCTTTCTGGGGTTGTTCCCTTAGGATGGGCATATAATATGAACCTGAAGGCTGTGCAAATTGATTCTCAGGGAGCCTGACCTCCCTGTAGGGAATGACAAAAGGACATCCAAGAGGCTTAGAAATAGCTGTCCCAGGCTGCTGCCTGGGCTTAATCCTGCTGAGCCCCTTGTGATCCTGAAAACAACTTTTCCTGCTGGGCTACAACTGGTCCCCAAGTGCCAAGGGCAGGGAGAGTGTGCCGGCACTGGATAACATCATTTGGGGGGGCTCCCAGCGGGATGGAGGTGCCCGTGCAGGAGCGTGAGGGGACGACTCATGGCTCAGCTCAGCCAGGTTTTTCCTCAGGGGGTTTCTCCTGCCGGTGCTTTGATGGAATCAATTGATCCAAATCGATGTACACATGAATGAACAAATAGGAAAAGGCTAGCAGATCACGATCATTAATAATCATGAGGTATTGATCAGAAATTAATAAATTAATGGCATTTGGTTTGAAGGCATATTTATATTTAGACATAATACATTTACTATTAGAACACTAATACTTCATTAATGAGCTAATATTAAACTAATTTAAATCAAATTTCAATAACCTTCTTCATCATACCACACTCACCATAGGTACATCTTTCCGTATAGCAATGACCATTTACTCCGTCACTTTATTTATGACATCATGTGTTACAATATGATGTGATTTACTCACTGATGGTATTTATGACATCACATTGGGTGCTGTCATTTCCGTAGGTTGCATCATCGCCCAAAGTTGTGGGGCTTGGAGCAACCTGGTCTGGTGGGAGGTGTCCCTGCCCAGGGCAGGGGGGTTGGAACTAAATGATCTTTAAGGTCCCTTCCAACTCTAACCATTCTGTGATTCTGTGATTTATTTGATGGCTTTTTGTCCAAGATACCATTTCACATAAAATGGCATATCAACTCAGTGCCTTCATGATATCATTTTGCTATCATTTTGACACCATGTGACATTTATCCTGGGATATTACGCTAACCCTGAAGTTAGATAGGGTTGCACTGACCGTGACATTTTTAAAAGCCTTAGAAATAGAAAAGCCAGGAGCGGTCATTGCTCCAAATTTGCACAGTCCTGTGGGGCTTTGTCACCCTGCCAGGAGTGTTATGGACAACAGGAGCTGCAACAGAGTGAAAAATAAGGATTAAATACATCACGAATGGAGTCATGCAAAGGGCACGTTGCATTCATGTAATGGTTTTAAGAAACTACAGAGCAGGGCTCTTAACTGCAGCATAAATGGTAAAAGAGACCAAAATATCTCTTTCCAAGGGATGCAGTAGATTCTAATTCAGCTATTCTATTATTCAAGCAAATGATTAATGGTGCCACGGCATCATCTTCTCAGATCAGCAGTGATACTGCCCAGTGATCTGTTGCAGGCAAACAGCTTTATAAATGCAAGATTGTAGAGTTTTCCTCCTGCTTGTTTGAGATAATTAGAAAAATACATTAACTCATTTCTTTAATTAATCTGGTTTTAATGGCTGATTGCTCCTGATTAAAACAGCACGTGTCTTTGGGGGAAAATGCGTCAAAATTTGAAATAAAAGGAGAAGCCCTTAACAGAGGCAGGGCAATAGCAACCATTTCCCCATTTAAATAGAAGAAGAAAAATGAAAAAGAGGCATGAGGGAAAGTAAAGGAAGGAAGAGAAGACAATTCAAAGGAGACAACAAGCCAACAGTTGTCAGGAGAGGACCCAGGGGTTCTCCAGAGACCAGCTGTGCTCAGCACAGGGCCCAGAGCATCCCACGGGCAAACGGTGTGTCCTGGCTGGACTGTGCCACTGCTCTCCCCGGGATCTTGGGCACTGGATGTGTCTGTGGGCTTTGGGACCAGAAATAGAAGAGCCCAAGGCACCAACATTTCATCCCTTCAGTGGATTTCCTTTAGCTCCACGCTAGGCGTTTCCCAACGGATAATGAAAGAGGTGACAGGGGATGCTGTAAAAATGGCTGGGGAATAAAAGCTGCAGCTCAGAATTGCCGCCGTGTGGATGCAGGTGGGAGAGGATGAGCAGCTTTGGGCCTGGGAGTGGGACGGAGCTGATGGTACCGTGTCTCCTGCTGCGGATATCGCTGCTCCCGGCCCCTTCAGCCAGCGACAGGCTGCTGGCCACCATCCTGAGGGGACCACCTTCCACAGCACACAGCAACCGCAGGAGGTTGCCGATAACAGCGTTTGCTGCTTGTGTTACATAAAAAAAAGGAAGGTGTTTTCTTTGCAGGCAGCAGTGTGCTTCTGGAGAACAGCGGCTTTTTGTATCACTCACCTCCTCTTCTCCATCAGCTTTGGCTCCAACGCTCTGTGGCACCTCCTCTTTCA
This sequence comes from Gallinago undulata, assembly GCA_026546715.1. Lineage (NCBI taxonomy): Eukaryota > Metazoa > Chordata > Aves > Charadriiformes > Scolopacidae > Gallinago > Gallinago undulata. Next base: position 525,850 of record JAOTQQ010000002.1, on the reverse strand, counting down.
AGGAGCGAGCACCTGCTCCTGATGAGGCTTGTGGAAACCCGCAAGACTTTCCCACGTTGTGCCTTGCTCCTCCCCAGTACAGTCCCCAGCGCCACTTTATGGAGCAAATTGTTTTAGCCACGCTTTTTGCTGGCAGGATCTGAATGCCAGCACTGGCGTGCTCTTCTTGTCCCTCCTGCTGAGTCCCAGTGGAGGGGTGCAGCTGGTGGAGGGCACGGCGCTACCCCTCCCTGCCGGGGGGCAGCAGGCCATACCAGGAGACAGGTACAGCAGCGGTACGACCGCGGCTCGACAGGGCTGTTACCTCTGTGTTCTTGCAGGCCGTGGTAGGAGTTTGGGTCTGATTTACTTTGAAACTCGTATCAAAACTGCACCTCACGTGCCCCAGCCCTCAGTTTTTCCCACGATGCCAGCGCTGCTCCTTCAAAGAGCTTTTTTTTTTTTTTTCTGGAACTTCTCGCATGAACTGCAAAAAAAAGAAATATAAAAAGTGGATTTGAATCGTTGCTGTGAGCTGGCCCCACTGCATCCTCCTCCCTGTAGAGAGTGCCTGCTGGGGCAAGTCCAGCTGCACAGGTCTCTCTAGCAGCAGGAGGAGTTAGAAGAAGAGAGTTAGGCCAGGAGTTAGAAGAAGAAAACCTTGCTCTGCGTAACCAGCAGCACTGAGGTGGGGCTTCACAGGGGCAGTGACACAGCTGTGTCTTTGCGGTGACTCGGGGAGCCCCGAGTAGCTCCCAGCTTTGCAAAGAGAAGACAACCTCGTGTTCACTTGGCCAGCGGGTTTATTCTCAGAGCAGCGTGCCAACAGCGTGGGAGGGCAGGAGGAAACGGCTTTGCAAGTGCTCAGGACTGAATTTGCAACGTGGCAGGGGCTGGGAAGAGGCAGATTTCTTGGGGCAAAGTGGTATAAGAGTTACATTGAAGGAAGACAAGCGGGGACTTCCCAAATGCAGAAGCAGTGAAGTCCCTGCTCCACCCTGCCATAGTCATTCAGAAATTCCCTGGTCTGAGAGACAGCCCGTGAATTCCCTGCCCAGGGGGAGAAGGCCCTCCGAGCCTGCAGTGGAATGCCCCAGATGCTCGCAAGGAAATAAATAATACAGACCTGAGGTTCGAAGAGCTGATAAGACTCATGGGCGCCTAAAAAACAGTGGGAGGACTGTTTCGTGAAGATGAGATAGTGCTGCCGCTTGTGTGATGAGTCTGTCAGTTCTCTGTTCAAGGCCATTGTGTCCAATAAGTGACCTTTCCTTCATAATCCATGAAATGCATATGAAAGTGCACATCCTGCATATGTTAAAGAAGATTATGGAGATCATGCTAAATATATATGACTATGGCGCTCATCTCTCCACCTAAATCACGCTACACGTCACCTGAGAGGAGGGAGAAACCTGAGAGGAGGCTGTCCTTGGCAAGGGGGGGACACCGTGCTTCAGCAAACAGAAAAGGGGAAAATAAGTTACTGTGGAGAGAGCAAGGAGCAAAGAAAAAAGACGATGACAACCGTGCCCCGGGAAGATTTTTCCAAGAAAGAAGATTATGTCTGGGAAGATTCCCTGAAAAAGATGCTGGAATCAGGACTGGTGATCTCTTTATCTCTGTCTTTTTCTTTATCTTTTCTTTTCTCTATCCCCTGGTTTCTCTTTTCTCTGAGAGTTAAGTAATGACCTTAAATACTGCTTGCCATAAATTGCTGTATAAGTAGCATGGCCAGTAACACAATCCTCACCTCACCACTTGCCATAATTTGTATACGCCTAATCAGTTGTCACAGACTTGTTAAGATCTATACTAATCATTTTGGGAAACTAATAAATGTTTGCATATGGACCTTGAGATTCATCTCGCCTTAGTCCATGCTGTTGGGGATTTACGAATCCAAGTCACCTACCCCCCGTCTTTCCTGAGGGTGGGATGTGACACTGTACTGGGCCACTGAGCTCCAGACTGTGTCACCTCCATGGCATCTGAGGAGCAGGAGTATAATCATACCTGGAAGTTCTTAATCAAGCTCTTTTATGGTTTTCTCTTGAGCCCGTAGACGTTGTGGTCAGATAGCGACAGCTCTCCTTCCTGCTCAGTCCCAGGATCTGATCCTAGACGCTTTTTGTGGTCACACCCTGTATTTATCCTTCACCTCACATGATTTTGGGAACTGCCATTTCCAAGTGGTTTGGGCATTTTATCCTCCTGTGGTGCTGGCTCAAGTTTCTTTCTCAAACTGGATTTTCTCAGTTTTCCCTATGGGGGCAGCACTTGCCTTTCAAGCCAGTCTAAAGGGAAAAAAAGATCCGTATTTTCAAAAATAGTTCCTGTTCTTAGTGAATGCAGCTCTGACAAGAGGACTAACATCAGCATGTACTAAGTGGGTTAGTAGTTATCATTATTTTAATGTTCAACTTATTCCCTAACGCTGCTTAGTGATTTGTGTCCTGTGTCACCATGTCAGCTCTACTCCTCAAATTAGAACAAGGTCTATAAATCAAGTCTCCTTTTACAACAACAGTAATAACAATAATCATCGTTATGATGATTGTCCTGATTGAGTGTGGGCAATAGCCTTGCTCCAGGCTGGAGATCTCCAGAGCTCCCTTCTCAGCACCGCTGCTGTCATGCCATGGGCCAGGGAATTTAAGGACACAATTAAAACAGATTAAGTCTCTGTCCAGATCCCCTCATATCTTTCAGGGAAACATCAGCTCTTCTCACAAAACAGACTGAGGTCCTCTTACCAACTTGATAAATATATAAAATAAGAGAGATCTATAGGGCACCAGGCTGTCCATGTGAGGATGAGAATCAAACATTATTCCAGCCTCCAGATAGATACAATAATCTGATGCTGCCCTTAGGCAAGAGAGAAGTGAGGAAGCAAACATTACTTGAGTAGGCCTGGAAAACAGTATAAACCATATAAAACTCAGAATCATGTAACCTCCTCACGCTGCCAAGTGTGAGAGAGAGCCTAACCCCTTTGGGGTGGCTACATAATTTATCATTGTAAAAAAGAGTTGCTCATGCCTCTGGAAAAGGAAGGAAAGGCACCCACAAAGCACATTTGTCCTAAAGATGGTTCAGATCTCATTGCAGCTCGCTTGGGCTGTGAGTGCCTTTCGGAGGAAACGATGGCAGAGGTTTTGCGGGAAGAACACGGCAAGTGGAATGGCTCCCACCAAATTCAGCAGGAGTTTTGTCCTGCAGTGCCAGTCAGACGTGTCAATCCTATTAGCAGTGTCATTCGTGGGTCATGGCACGAGGGCTGAGGGTTGAATATGTTTGTTCTGCAAATTGGAGAAATTGTGAAGATCATAAAAGAGGATACGTAACACTTCTGGGCTCTTGCTGGTATCCAAGATTGCAGCGTGTTATGTTTTGCTGAAACATCAACTCAGATACAATTTTACATCAGCTCAGACACAATGTGGCTAGGAATAACTTCAATTTCATTAATAGCTGCCACCATCTTTTTAACATTTAATACATCATAAATCGTAGCAAAAATGTTTGCTCTTGATTTTGGGAGGACGCAGCCAGGACAAAATTAAATCGGAAGTTCTTCGAGTCAGTCAAGGCTTGGGCTTGCTCCTGGAAGGTGCTGTGACACCCAGGTAACCCTGCAGCCAGCAAAAGGACAGGCTGCAGCAAGATTTTGGATAAAAAGGCAAATCATGGAGATGGCATCGCGAAAGGTCATCTAAAGCTTAGGTCACCACACCAGCCACGTCCTAAAACAAGCTCTGGTTAGATGGGCTGTGTGCATCAATGCTGCGCTGCTTGCTGGGGGACAGATTTGGAGCTGGGGTCTGTCACCCAGCTGTACCAAACGCCACCACCAGGGCAGTGGCTTCGCTGTCAGAACTCCTGGCAATTGTTTTCTTTGCTACTCTCACTTTTACAGTGGCATTGCTGCCATGACACACTGCAGTTGTGCATCCAACATGGGCTAGGAGAAATTATCTCCACAGCCATAATTTGGTTCACCATCACTGGGTGTGATATCACTACTGTGCATGCACCCTTGGTGCAACACGGATATATTAGGCACGAGGAATAAGTGCCAGAGAATAGCTCGTCTGGCGTCACCCACTGTCCCACATCCCTCAGAGCTCATCCTTGTACACCAAGTGCTGGAAACATCCTCTGACACCTGCTTCAATATACAGCAGTAATAACTCGGGGCTAATAATAATATTAAGCTGAGCACTAAAATATGAGAAAGCTGTTTTTAACTGAGTGCAGCATGGTATTTTTGACGTAGGAAGGATGCTTGGTGTGAATGTGAGAAGAATTCATATTCAGAATGCACATGAACGTAGATGTAATTTGAATGGCATGCACAGGACGTTTAGAAATGGAAATCTCATTATCCCACTAGTAATTCAGGACTATTAGAGGGAAGCTTGGGGTCTTTAATCAGTAGGACTGTATTAGCATAACAGAATTAATTGTAATAAAGTAAAAGATGATGATTAAAGAACATTTTTCTCCACGTAAGACCTGCAACCTACAATATGCAAAAAGACCAGCTGGCCAAATCTTGCCTCTGATTTGCTGAACCCTTCTCATTTTTCCTGAGTCAAGGAGAGAAGAGGTGGCTTTGCCTCCTGTAAGGCTGGCCCCAGGCTGCATATCTTTGCCTCGACCTCGCAGAGGGAAGAGAACAGGCTGCCCTTTGTGGTTGCTGGGCTTCCTGCTCCTCCCAACGGAGCTTGATGAAGCACAAGCGTCCCTGCACTGACACCAGAGGCTAAAGCCCCGGGTGAAAATGCACAGCTCTTCTGGCCAATGTGGCATAACCCCAGCTGGAGAAAATAGGAGGGCTTGGCCCTGTTGTTACAGGGACAGCCTGGATTAACACCTGCACATCTTTTATTGAGCTGTAGAAACAGCAACATCTCGTAGGGCAACAGCAACCAGCTGCAATGGCAAGGAAGGGAACAGCCCGTGACGGCGACCAAGAACACTCCTGTTCCTGCCAGCCTTCTCCACTTCAAATCCTCAGTGTCGTGGGCTTTCATTTGCAGCAAGTTCTGCTTGAGCAATTGTGTCCAGAATCATGCATGAAGCTGTCTCTTTCACAGGATACAGGATGACAGTGTCACCACAGTGCTGTGGGTCCCTGCTCCACCTCCTGCTTGCAGCAGGAGTCACCTCCCAACCCACTGTGGGTTGGGCGCTCCAAGCCCTGGCCTGCTCAGCTGTTATGGTTTGAGAAAACCAATTTCTTGTTGTTTAGGCAATTATTCTCTCACCTGATGACCCCTCCTCACCTGGAAAGGGGAATCAGGGGAAGCAAGGAAACACAAGGGTTGAAATTTAAATAGGATAAGACTAAATAACTAACAATAATACTAAAGAACCAGTATTAATCCCACTACTAATATGAGATACACAAGAATTATACTCAGCTGATTCTATCATATGGAAGCCGTGCGCTCCCAGCTGTGGGTAACAAACACTGCGAGTGCAATGGCTTTGGTAGGAAGGGAAGGGCTCAGGGGTCCGTTCCCGGGGTGGGGAGTTCTCTGGACCCTCCACCATCAAGGGAGAGAGAAACTACACAGCAAACTTCCTAATTTATATTGAATGTGGCATTCGTGGTATGAAATAATCCTGTTGGCCAGTCAGGGTCAAATGCCCAGGCCTTGCTCCTCCTTGTCCCCGTGCTTGGCAAGGCTCGAAAACACTGAGACCTTGAATCCCACAGAGCCTGGCTGGCTGTAAGGTAAATATTTTCACAAGTTCAGACACTAGAGTCTTCTGAAAGTGCAGTTTTCCCCAGCATTAGAAGAGTAGTTTCTCTTGCGCGTTGCTCAGCCCAAGACTTTGGCATTAGCGAATAAACCCAAGGACATTGCCTTTGTGTTGGAAAACATTGTTTCTTTCCCTAATATACGGTGAACTGGGTTTGTTCCCTTATAAAGACACTTCTCGGCTTATTTTAAAACCCACTGAGCCTTAGATGTCAACAGCTTTATTATCTCCATGCCCTGAGGGCTGTTCTGCAAGAAGCGTGGCTGAGAACAGCAAAATTCTGCAAAAATTTCCTTCCAAACTAGGTACAAATAAAACTGCATCTCTTTCTTGCCCTGGATAGGAACCTCACTGGGAGCTCAACATGCTTTTTCTTTCCTTTTGCTGCTCCTTGAAGCCTTTCTTGGATGTAGTCTGAGATGGTCCCTCTATCCTTCTCTGCCTGATGCTCAGACCACAGCCGTACTCCAAGGATGCAGCTCCCATCACACTGATTTCCCTCCTCTCTGCCCCAGGGCTGGTCTTTACCACCGGGGAGATCAAAGATACCTAAAGATAAATCTATTTTATTTAACTGTAATTTGTCCTGAAATGGCAAATTTGGGAAGACCGTTGGGCTTACGTCTGGACAGGCATTCATGAGAGGTCTCCTAGTCATGATCACGGGTTCATAAACAGCAGGTACTGCTTGAGAAGCCCGATCTTGTTGGTTGGACTAGATGATCTTAAAAAGTCCCTTCCAACCTAGGTGATTCTGTGATTCTATATGATCTATGACAGTGACCCGCTCAGTGGGTGAGGGAAAGGCTGTGGCTGTTGTTGACCTGGACTTTAGCAAGGCCTTTGATAGAGTCTCCCACAGCATCCTCCTGGAGAAACTGGCTGCCCATGGCTTGGGTGGGAGGACTCTCCTCTGGGTTAAACAATGTCTGGAGGCCGTGCCCAGAGAGCGGTGGGGAATGGAGTGAAATCCAGTTGGCGTCTGGTGACGAGTGGTGTCCCCCAGGGCTGGGTCCTGGGGCCGGTTC
>JAOTQQ010000002.1:501175-518216 GCA_026546715.1 Gallinago undulata | reverse complement strand
CTGAAAGGAGGCTGTAGCCAGGGGGGGTCGGTCTCTGCTCCCAAGTCCCAGGCCATGGGACAAGAGGAAATGGCCTCAAGTTGCCCCAGAGGAGGTTCAGGTTGGAGAGTAGGGAACATTTGTACATGGAAAGGGTTGTGAAGCCTTGGAATGGGCTGCGCAGGGAAGGGGTTGAGGCCCCATCCCTGGAGGGATTTAAAAAACGAGCTGACATAGTGCTTAGAGACATGGTTTTGTGATGGTTTTGATCAGAGGGAGGTTGATGGTTGGACTAGATGATCTTAAAGGTCCCTTCCAACCTAGACAATTCTATGATTCTATGATTCCATGATGTTCTGTCTCAGCTGACTCACCCAGTTCAGTCTTAGCCCATCTCCTTGGAAGAACTGGCCCATAACTGTAATCTTTCTTCTGGTGATGATCACACATTTTTCAGGATTGGTCTGCTTTGCCTTCAGTTCAAGTAGAAGGACTTCAGTACCGGCTCTGTCATCATGGGTCTAGCTGCCCTCAGCCATTTCTGGGCTCCCCCCAAACCTCATATATAACCTTTAGAAAGCAGCTAAACACTCCAACTTTCAGAGAACAGCTATCTTAGAATAGATCTCCCCCTTCTCCCTTCTGAGACCAGAGCTGCACACAGGCATGATGACCATCTCCACAGAGAGCAGAGAACAAACTGAAGCAATTTTGCTGATTCCTAACGTCTCCTTTCTGCCTCAAGAAATACCTGGTTTTGTGTGTTTGTTTCTAAATAATTTGAAAAGGGATAATTGGAAAGGACTATGCATCTTCTCTGGGTGATGCAAGTGTGTCTAGTTCATACAGGAATGGCCATCCAGGGTGAGATGTGGTCCCACATGTCTCTGGCGGTGCATACAGAGCACAGAACTGCTGCAGTGACGCTTTCCCGCTGCCGTGGTCGGTGCCGCAGGGCTTCTCACAGGTTCTCTTTTGTTTAACAGCCTGTGATTATTTCCAGCTAAAAATAATGTGCTGCAAGGTCCTGGAAGAATTAGCTGGCTTTCCGACACCAAGAACAGCACTGACTTTCTATGTCAGTTCAAAGTTGCTCTGGGTAACGAGTTAGTCCTTGTTCAGACCACACGTACTTTTAAGGGGCTGCTTTTCTCTGCCTGACACGCTCACAACTGCTTCAGGAGCCAAATGGCAATATATGCTCAGGAGTCCAACGCAGAGTGCTTTCATCTGGGCAAAGAAAACCTACCAACATTGCCAAATTACCCATGAGGAGATCTCAACCCTGGCTGCCATAATCAAAGCTTCTGAAAAGTGTGCTTTTATTGTGCAAAATACAGAAGGGCTTAAAATCACAATGGTGTAATAGTTTCAAAAGCAACCGTCATTTCTCCTTATTGAATAAACAACTCGTAACATAATACTTGTTCATTAGCAGGAAGATTTATAGTGGCTACAAGAAGAGGATATTCAGACTGTCAACAGCAGCTTTGGTGTGACCAGAAAAGCCCGGGTGGGATCTTTAACACACAGACCACAAGCAATCTGTTCTGTGTGTACTTAAATCAGAGTAAAAATACACCGACAGTGGAGGGAGCAGATTGACTTTTAAAATTTTCCACGAGATAAACAACAGTTTTGGCTAAGTACAACGGATTGAATTGTACCTTATGGGAAGTTTAAGGGTAGTTTGGGAGTTCAGAGGTGATGTAAGGATGGCACAAGCCACCATTTCAAATGAGACTGTTTTGTAAACGTGCTTTGCAAAAATAGGCAGTGTCTGTTTGTAGTGAGACGCTTCAACCTCAAAGTTTAGCTGGAATTTCTCAGGCCAAAATTATAAGGAAACTAAAACAGAGGTTTTATGAAAGGAACAAGCTGCGACCTTTTTGTGGAAGAGGGAATATTTTACAGTTAGCAACAAGATCCAAGTGCCATATTTTTATTTTAATCTTATTCCAACCCTGTGATTTCCCAAAAATAGATGCACTCACCAGGAACGTCACATTCATCTTGATTCAGCTAATGATATTTCTACTTTTACACTGGATGGGATCAATTTTCCTACCCTATTAATGCAGCATGTGATATCTTTACCGCACACATAGACATATATTTTCTTTGTCAGAAAGGAAAGCAACTGGCATTTCAAATTATTGAATGATAATTCGAGGTGGCTATTTTTCATAAAGATTAAGGAATTCCTTTCAATATCATAAATGGTTATAAGACTCCCTTTTATACTAAAATCAGTTCACAAGTAAATTTATTTGATGGTCATGGGTTGTGGATCTATTGATGAATATTTTCTGCCCATCAACAGCATACGTGTTAATGCAGTGAACGTGTGTAACATCATATTATGGAGTAAAGGTCCTGAAAATTTGCAAATAATGGGTTTTTTGTACTAACACCTTGTATAATCAGCTACAGATCAGATCTAGCCTGATTTCAATAAGGCTCATTTCACATCCACATCTAAAGAAGTGCAGTCAGTGCCTGAGCAAAAGAGGATCCAATGACAGGCAAAGTAAATTATTATCCTGGCATTTTAAATAAAAGGCTTTACAAAATCAGTACGTAGCCATGCGCTGTTGACATATCAAATGCAAAAGTGAATTTGAACAAGGAAAATCTGGCAAAAAGAAAAGATTTTATCCTGATGTGAGGGAAGAAAACACAGACATTCAACCAGGATAAATTTCAAGAAAGCCAGAAGAAATAAGAACGCCAGTTCTGCTCGGCACTATTTCCCATGTCGTAAAAGCAGTGACTGAAAAATGAGAGCCTACTGCTTATGAAACTCTGAAGCCTCTTGAATGGACCAGCTCACTGCTTTCAGCCAAACCACCACAGACCCCCTGATCCCACTGTCCAGTTCTGGGATCTCCAGTTCCAGAAGGACAGGGAACTGCTGGAGAGGGGACAGCAGAGCCTACAAAGATGATCAAGGGAATGGAGCATCGCTCTGATGAGGAGAGGCTGAGGGACCTGGGTCTGTCAGGCCTGGAGAGGAGAAAACTGAGAGGGGATCTCATAAATGTTTATAAGTGTCTAAAGGGTGGGTGTCAAGAGGAGAGGTCAGGCTCTTCTCAGTGGTGCCCAGAGACAGGACAAGAGGCAATGGGCACAGACTTGAACACAGGAAATTCCATCTCAACATGAGGAAAAACTTCTTTCCTGTGAGGGTGGCAGAGCCCTGGAAGAGGCTGCCCAGGGAGGTGGTGGGATGTTACAGAGACACTGCTAGATAGGATGACCTCCCCATAACCGTGCCATCCATCCCCGCATGAAAAGAGGGTCAGGAAAGAGCTGAAAGAGCTTCAGAAAAATTCAGTGTTGGGAGTTGGTGTGAAACAAATCCAACCGTAACACACTGCATTCAAACCCACATCTCGCAAATAATTCAGGATGAAGAACTGGAAATGGGGGCCATTTGCCAATTTATTCAGCTGATGTACAGTCATGGCTGGTCAGCAGCTTTCTAAAATTACAATAGTCATCTAAGACAGATTTTATTCATGACCAAGCCACCATTTTAATAGAGTCAGTAAATAAAATGTTGTCCGGTAACATTTCTCTCAATCCTAAGGCAGTAATTATCCTTATGATACTGCTTTTAAATTCCTTCTACATTTTCTTTTTTTTTTTTCTTTAAAAAAAATGTTGATCACCCACGTTATCTTTAGAAAAACCTGGGCCACATTAGTGGATGCCAGTGAATGTCAGAGACTATTTTACAGCTATTTCTCAAGCGCCTCCAAGTTTGGAAGCAATTTAAGTTCCATTCAAAATTTCTTTCTCATCTGTACTATTTAACTTTGTCACTTTTTTTTTTTCCCCCCACAGGAGGTAACAACTGACTACTGGCTCACTTTTATTCTCTGTACGCTCTTCACAGCCCAGCTTTCTTCCCATCTAATTTAAGATGGTAAGGCATTAGGAAGCCAGAGAGATTATTGTACTTGCCAATACTCTCACACAAGAGGAGAAGCAAATATCAAGCATTAAATCCTAGATCCTGTCAGCTCAAAAATGAATGCAGATGCTTGTTCTGTCCTCCCCGAAGTCAGTAGCCACGACAAAAGTGCCTCACGGTTATGGTAGCAAGGGCAGCCCATACCAGTTGTCAATAAATCTCACGCTCAAACTGACTCCAAATCTGTTTTCTGCTTTCACAGTTTGTTTAGTTTTAGCTCTTGGGTATCTAGCTGTTTTCATGTTTTCCAGGCAGCGTGGGTTACAAACAAACCATATAATCTGTAAATGCTTTTGGAAAGGTTTTGTTCCAGCCAGAAGCCGGCAGAGGCTGATGGCAATCCGAGCTTTGCAGACGAGAGATGTGGATGTGCTCGGCAGCTTTGCCCAGAGCTCAGCTGATCCTGCCCGCATTTCAGAGCACAGATTTCAGTAACGGGAATAAAACTGCACATCAGTCATTGGGTTCTTTCTTTTAGCACTGCTGGCAGTTGCAGCACAAATGGAAAATGAAGAGAAAGAGGCATTCAGCTGGAGTTAGCCGAGTCTTAGTCTTTTGTCTAGAAAACCCTTACCTTCCCCATTGAAGTCTATGGTAACAAATTAAAACTTCTGTCTGCTTGCCTCTCAAAATCAGTTCATGTCAGCCACACTTTTAACTTGGATAAAGGAAAAGAGAGTTGTAGGTTGGATTTACCATTCATTAAGGTAAATTAATTTACTCTTCTTTACATGGGGTTGAAAAGTGCTGCACAGTACAGTAGCGGTGCCTGCAGCATGGACCTAGAGGGAGGGAGGTGAGAGAAATGGTGCTAACGTCCTGCTTTGGTCAACAGTGCTCCAGATGGGGCCTCCCCAGGGCAGAGCAGAGGGGGAGGATGACCTCCCTCCACCTGCTGGCCACGCTTTTTTTAATGCACCCCAGGAGACCGTTGGCCTTCTTGGCCACAAGGGCACATTGCTGGCTCATGGTCAACTTGTTGTCCACCAGGACTCCCAGGTCCCTCTCTGTAGAGCTGCCCTCCAGCAGGTCAACCCCTAAACTGTACCAGTGCGTGGGAAGCTTGGCTATAAAAGTGTGCTGTGGGGTCGAAGCTCTTGTCAGAAGCAGAGTGGAATAGGGCACGGCACTGAAGTGCCCTGTCTCACTGAGCTCAGTATCAGTATCTTACGAAACTTGGTAAATTTATCTTGAGGCCAGTTAGGTCTTACTGGTGAAAGACTATTCTCAAAGCTGCCCTTTCCAGATTAAAAATCTCCTAACGTCCAGCCTACGTTTACTCTTGCAGTTTGCACTCATCTGCATGCCCTCTCGTAGGATGTGAACCACCACAGCAGTGCTTCTGTCCAATTCTCCACTTGGGTGAATGTGACCGTGGGTTGGCCAGTGCAGCTTTCCAGATGCAATCACAGCAATACTCACATTGAGTAGTGTTAATCCTTCCCTGTCTCTACTGATAATGTCTCTTCTGACCTGACTTAAGCTCATATTTGCCATTATGTGGCCATGCCATGGATGGCTCACCGTTGTCTGAAGGTCAGCCAGTCTGTTCAAGCCTTTCTCTTCCTTTGTTATTTTCAGCTGACGAGTTTGCAGTACAAATACCTGGCGTTTGCTGCAAGTGTGCAATTCTTCACCCCTAAATTTCAACCTCTGCCTGGTTGTTCTCTGTACTTTGTCACTCTCAAGCTTTGCTCTGTCAGCAAACTTCATTTATTACAGCTTTCTTTTGGCCATCCAAGCCCAAACCCAGTCTGACAGAACCATAATAAAAAGCTTGGCACTGGGTTAACTATTATACTTGCCAGTTCTTTCTTGATTCATTATTCTAACTAGTCCCTTGCCTTGAGCGTGTTACAATCTTTGTTACAAGCTTTTTTTCCTGCTTTCTATTTGCTGAAAATACAACCTAGAAATTTACCTTTTCCGTATATAAAGCACATATTCACATTGTGTAGTTTCTCTTCTCCTCTTACTTATGTGGAAATATAAACTGTTATTACTGATTTCTACTCTTGGAAAATCCAGTTTGGCTGGATTTTGAGGGTTTCTAGGTTTATCTCCGTGCATTTCAAACTCCCAGTCACTCCATGGTGTGAGTGTGTTTGCTGCATGGGATCACGCTGCTCAAGAACTGGAAGGGCTTGACAAGCTCCAGAAAGACAAGCCACATAATTATGGGTTTGTTGTGCTGATGGAGTTATCCACATGGGGTGAAGCCACTCTGCAAGACCAGAAACTGCTCGCAAAGAGCTCAAACCACTTATGGTGTGAAAGGTTTCCATATTTTCTGGGAGAACAAGCCGTGTGACACACAACCTCATTATGACATAGCCACGCTGATGAGGTGGCTTAAACAATATCATGCCAGAAGGGAGAGACCTGAGCTTTGATCCCAGGTATGTTTATAGCACTCGGGGTTTCCAAGGGCACTGTGTGCCACCAGGACTGATATCCCAAGCACTGGGTGGTCAACTGAAAAAGCAAAGCAGCAAAAGGCCACAAGAACAGAGATGTAAACACAGTTATGGAGATGTAGTTGTACTCGAGGTTAATCAAGGTCAAGGATGGCCTTGCCCATCAGCAAGGGAAATAATTAGGTGGCTCCACCCTAATTATAAGTTATTTAAATGAATTTGCCAGATGGAAAAGCAGACCCAGGGAGCTTGGGTAAAAGACTTTTACCCCAACCTCAAGGAGATCACATTGAGCAGCTCTAAAGCAGCCACCCTTCACAATGGGAGGGAGGGACTGGAAAAGTGATTTCCAGACCGAGCAGCCCATCATAGGCCTCCCACTGACAACTGTTAACAAGTTGCAGTGCTGCAAGTCCCGAAGTGGAACGATGTGTGAGACAGATAGCAACAAAAACTCCTAAGAGTTGGTCCCTCTCTCTCCATTAGGATAGAATGGATGAGATCTTAACTCAACCCTTTCTGTGGAAAGCAATAATTATCAGCACATGCATCATTGCTTTTCCAGGTCTCTGATTGCTGACCAGAACATGGCATCAGCAAAGCAAAACATCATCGCTTTCCATAGGAGCTATGGATGCATTTCTGCTCCCTGCTCACAGGCACAGAAGACAAAGGACCCCCCAAAATAACAGAAAGTGCCTCTGAAGAGCCTATGCTTCAAAGGGAAGCAGTGAGCATCTGGCAGTGCTCCCAGATTAAAGCAATTTTGCACCTTGAGTACAAAAACATACACCCAGATTGAGTGCCACTCTGCTGATATGGCTTTGCACTGGAGAGCAGAGATGTGATGCCAACTGACACAGGATCAACAGCCCAGGTTTCTGGATGCCACGATCTTGCCCAGCAGCAGCAGAACCTTAGCTTTGCTTGCTGAACACAAACACAAGCAGCTGCATGTGAGCCAGGGAAGAGGTCACCCTCCTTAGAGGAGAAATAAAAGCAAGTTACCATTGATGTTACAGAGTGCACAAGAAGCTCCCAAAGCTAATGTGCTGGTGCATCATCTGCAAGTGTAAAGGCATGACCCAAAAGCAGACTGAGTCCTTCCAAGCCTGCACCCTCCACCTGCTCTGAGTATCCACTGCACCACCTCATCTTTCCGACCCTCTTTATGCCAGATCATCTGGCAGCATCAGCTTGTCTCTGCCCTGCCTCACACCTTCTGTCCAGGTCAAGAGCCAAAACAGTAAGACATCTCATGTAGATCTTCGTATGTGAGCTGCCATCTGCACCTTGGCTATGCTGAGCCAGCCCCATTCTTACAGAGTAAAAGTATTAAACACCAAATGAATAGAGGACAGCTTTCTACTCTGAGCAACCTCTGCTGAAGCTATGCAGACCTTATTCTGAAGATGACCCTCAACTGTGAGGCCAGGGTATCCGAACAGCACCACTCACGTGTTTTGTACTTCCCTGTTACTTTGGGACTGTGAAGCTCAAAGGCTGACAACTTGTCTTATTTCTTCTCCTAAAACCATGGCTGGCCATGATGGCTGGCAGCCAGCAGGAAGAGATCCTTGCTTGGAGATCTGTTCCTTGAAAGCAAAGGAAATAAAAGGAAAGTTTGCATGAGAAAGAAAGCAGAACACAAAATTAGAGGCCAACACTTTTTCCTCCCTGGACCATGTAATTAATACCATTGGTTTTAAAAACATTATAAAGAGAGATGAAACCTAGACCCATTCTTCAATTCTACAGCTGCAGGCAGTGAACCCTGTGCTATTTGTATTATCTGAATGCTCAGATTGGCAAAAACAGTAGTTTCCTCACTCCTGAAAAGTTAATAATATAGACTTAGCTGGGGACACAACAAAATATGTTTTCTCTACCCTTTGACTGTGAAAGAAATATAATGCTGTTAATGGTAATTAGAGGCCATCAAAGCACTGCGGAACAGGAAGGCTTATTAAGGAAAAAGGTGTTTTCAGAAGAGGTTACTTTGTTAACTTTCTCAGTTGCATTTTGAATATAGCTTGGTCCTCTAAGGAAAATCTATAGACAAAGCAGAAATAAGGAAATTATTCAGGACAGTTCTTTGAAATGTAAGAGAACAAAAAAATGCCTATAAATGGAAATATGACATGAATTAACCTTCCCCAACATCGTTATACTTGAAGATGGAAAAAGATAAAGGAGAACAAAAGAGAGAACCTCTTGATAAGGCTGTATTCGGAGCACGCACGTTTGTATTTATTTTTTGGGGGGGCTTCTAATTTAAACATAAAGAAGACACAACAAGGACCAGAAAAGGACTTTGGAATATCTGTGGAGGGTGAAAATGGCAACTTGGCCGTTACGTAAATGCTTTGTCCAGAGTTTTGGGGTATGAACTGGAGCAGTTCTCCTGAGAGAAGATAATACTATATGCGAGGACAAGCTTTGAAGAAGGAAAAGTGGTATTCTCAGCACCCAGAGGCTGCACCTGACTAAGTGGCATCAGACAGGTTGATACCCAGCCGATCTGTAACTCACTTGGCTGTTTGTCTCTGACTCACGACAGAGCTATCTGAGCAATGGTGTTCACATGCCTTGATCTATGCCGTGTAGGCACTAGGCATCTGAGTCATCCGGTCCTTCTTTACTTCTCAAGGTGATGAACACCCTGCACAAAAGTACAAAAGTTATGAAAAGAGCCCAGCTTCACGTGTAACCATTCAAATAATGCAGCATTTTCAGCAGAGAGCAGTACTCAAAAATTTCTTATGTGATCAGGGGCCACAAAGACCCCTATGGACTCAGATGCCATCAAACACAAACATATTTTAAAAGCAGGTCTTTCTTTTTATGTTTTCAAAAATATCCTATGAAGGGGAAACAGTTAGACGAGGGTCATCACAGAACGATATGTAATTGATAAGATTTTTCCTAAAAGATATCCTAATAGAAACATAGAAAATAGGTATCCTAATAGATACATAGAAAAAAAAAAAAAAAACAAAAACAAACTATTAAAGCTACCCAAAAGATACAACTGAACAATTTAATGTGATATGATAGGATGTGACAATTTGATGTGATGTGATATGGGCAAGTAAGAGTGAGAGGTAAATGGCTTCACTTCACAATTCAGGACTGAGAATTCCCTTTCTGGAACGGAAACTGATCACAAATCATTTTTTATTTAATTACCATATAAATTCAAATTTTTGAAATCTGAAGATTTACGTTCTCTAATTAAAAACTCTATGAGTTCTCTTTTTCTCTCACACACAGACAAGCTTGTGCACACTGCTGTAGTATGTGAAGTCATTTTCCTACTAAAACCAATTACAGATTTGTTATAGTGAATAATTACATAGAAGATGGAATTTATATTTGTCTTGGTACTTTATAAAATTCCCTCAGTAGGTTTCAAAACAAACCTGAAAACTGTACTGTAGGTAGGTTCATGCTGATTTTGCTACAAAAGACAATATGCTAGAAATGACTTGTTTGATATGCTTAATAAAAACTAAAGAACGTCATATGAAATTATGATGGAGCATTTGGATTTTTTCCCCTCTAAATCTCTTTTCAAACTGAAATCCAAATTACTTGTCTGCACTGATCTTGAAATGCTCACTTACAAATTTAGTACAGCTTTGGAAAATTGGAAAGCTCACAGGAATAATTTCTGAGGAACCATTTACATCTAAAAGAGGGGTACTAGACAAATGCTCAAAACAGTTTTGGCTCGCTGATTTTGAATTACCACTGGTTTATAGTAGACAGTGTCTTTCTTTTTTTTTTTTTGAACAGTAACTAGTTATTAGCCTCACCTGCTTGCACAAGCTTGATTTTCTGTGTTTAAGATGAGCCCTTTCCAGCACAGCTCCATGTCCAGTGAACTGCACATGCAATCATTAAGTTTGTTTATCTGCTTAATGTGCTAGCAATTAAAATGAGGTGCAATAGATGTTCCACCTCTTCACTGGGGAGGTTGTCTTCTGAATCACCATTGTTCTCTTTCTTTCAGATCCTCAGTGTAGCTTAAAGACCGAGAAGCATCTTTACATTGCGATACACACGATTGAAACTGGTATGAAGAATACTGGTGTAAAATCACATTGTGTGTGAAAACACTTCTTGGAATATTTTAAATAGGAAATAAAAGTCTAGGAACTGGCCATATCCTGTGCAGAACTGGAAACATAGTTAGGTTTGTATGTGTTTGTTCAAAATGATCTTTTGTGTCCTATCAGGGAATCAGACTTTGCTCCTCTTTCCTGAAGTTACCATTTCAAATACTTCGGATTTCTAAAGAGGAGACAGAAATTTAACCTAGGTTACCAGTGCCAAATTCATCTGTCTCTCAGCACTGTACTTGTTTGGGACTAACCTACACGTGCCTCGAGGCCCCGGCGCAGGCAAAGCAGCGTGCTGTGCAAGGCCACGAGCAGCCACAGAAACAGTGAAGTCCTTTGTGCTGCAACCAAGACGCAGCTGGAAGAGAAGCCCCAACAGACCAACTGAGTGCACTACCTCTCAGGTGAGATTAGTTTGTTGACAGCGGACATACTTGCTGCTAGGTATTAAAAGATTATAGATCCAACCCCTTAGTAGATGCGTCTCTATGAAACATACAGAACAAATTTCTCACTGTCACCAATTTTGCTATACACCCTAAAAGTTTCCATCATGCTTGTTAAGAAGTAACCTTTCATGCTACAGAGGGTTGAGCCAAAGCCTTCAAGATAATTTACATTTCATACTGTACTATTTCCTTTCCCCAAACCACCAGGAGATATGGCAAGTAGCCCCACACATTGTCACGATGAGACAGCCACCTCACACCACTCTGGTTCAACACAGAGAGCCCGTAACTTTGCCCAGAAATTACAAGAGTTATTCCTATACTTTTCTTTCCCCTTTCTTTCTCAGTTATAAAGGCTTTTCCTGTTTGAGCCTTTGCATATCATTGGCAATTAATGAGGTGGGAAACAGGTGAGATACATACTTTCCAAAAGAATTTCACTAGTTGACTAAATATATCATGAAAATCTATTTATTCAGTGAAAATTCTCAACTGTATAAGGACAGGACAAGGGGCAATGGTTTTAAATTGGAAGAGGGGAGATTTAGATTTGATATTAGGAAGAAATTCTTTACAGTGAGGGTGGTGAGACACTGGAACAGGTTGCCCAGGGAGGTCGTGGATTCCCAATCCCTGGAGGTGTCCAAGGCCAGGCTGGATGGGGCTCTGAGCAACCTGGTGTAGTGGGAAATGTCCCTGCCCATGTCAGGGGGGTTGGAACTTGATGATCTTTAAGGTCCCTTTCCAACCCAAATGATTCTATGATTCTAGACAGCCTGATTGTGTAGGCAGGGAGTAAAGTACCTGATCTTTCTGTGTATAAAGCATAGGTTTCCCCAGGACATGCTGTGGTCCAAAAGTCCTGAGAATTGAGATATTTTTGGTAACCTCAAGTCTTGTTTCTGCTACAAATAGTTTTCAGTTTCCTTAGCTACAAGCTGATACCTATTTAGTAGCAAGGGCTTTCTTGAAAATGGGTATTGTCAGCACTGGGGATGTTGAGCATATGGACTGGGGGATGTTTTGCTTACGCTCTTGTCCGA
Organism: Gallinago undulata; assembly: GCA_026546715.1. Lineage (NCBI taxonomy): Eukaryota > Metazoa > Chordata > Aves > Charadriiformes > Scolopacidae > Gallinago > Gallinago undulata. The sequence continues at coordinate 506,225 of JAOTQQ010000002.1, read as the reverse complement.
GCTATTTTATAACCTGATGCGTCACTGTCACACAGGCTTTTCTACAGCATGCCTCTTTCTATTCTTTGCTTTTATAATCCTTTCTAAGCTTTTCCGGAGAGGTCATTACAATGCTGCCACGCTGTGCCACCAGCAGTGCCAGTGGGATTTGAGGATTATCACTGGCACCGGCAGTTCTCTGGACACTCCTCCCAGATGGAAGTGTCCCAGGCTGCAAAGTGTGCACTCTTCTTTTCTTTTTCCACACAAGCAAAGTCCTTTGACTTTTCCACAGCAGTGTATTTCCACCTGAACTCACTCCTGGGGGAACACATAAACTGTTAAAAAACCCACCGCACCTTGATCCCCAGTGCCATCCCTGGTGAGCAGTGATCCACACCCCTCTCTCAGCCCAATGCTGGCTGTGCTTTGAGTGGAATTCAACAGCTTTTGGCCAACAAAGACACAGAAAACACCCTCGAAAGCTCCAAGTTAGCCTCCCTCACCCAATGCCTCTGCCAGCGTGGAGAACGATGGCGCAGCCCCAGTCTGGAGGCCAAGCCCTGCCAAAATGGGCGAAAGGGGCTATGAGGATTGGGGTCTTCAGCATCGTGAGGGGCCATAAATGGCTCAGTAAGGCATTTCTTTTTCCACGTGAGCCAAGTCCTGCAGGGAGCCCCCCTGAGCTCAGGGGAGCTGCCATCTTCCCCCACCTCACCCGGGGCTGCCATCCGTGGCAGGAACAAAGTGGGAAAGAGAATCGGGGGCATCAGCCTCACGAAGGAGCAACAAATGGGTCAAAAACGTAGGGTGTTAGCACAGGTGTGCAGTCCTGAAGGGGGGACAGTCCGCCCTGAGGAGGGGTCAGCCCGCCCTGAGAGGGGGACAGCCCGTCCTGAGGGGGGGACAGCCCGCCATGAGGGGGGGACAGCCCGTCCTGAGAGGGGACAGGCCGTCCTGAGGGAGGACAGCTCGCCCTGACAGGGGACAGCCTGTCCTGAGGGGGGAACAGCCCGCCATGAGGGGGAACCGCCCGCCATGAGGGGGGGACAGCCCGTCCTGAGGGGGGAACAGCCCGCCATGAGGGGGAACCGCCCGCCATGAGGGGGGGACAGCCCGTCCTGAGGGCAGCCACCGCCACAGGCAGGGAGGGGCGGGAGCAGCTGGAGAGCTCGGAGAGAACGCCCCCCGGGGGGGGCGGGCCCCCTGTCCCGGCTCCGAGCGGCCCGGGCTGAGGCGTGGCCCCTGAGGCGAGGGGCAGGCGAGAGGAGGCGGTTCCGCTCCGCCTCTTCCTGCGGGAGCCGCGCAGTTGCCGCCATGGCGCAGCCGCGGCCAGCCGCTGCGCTCCTCTGCGCGGCCGCCCTTCTCCTGCCGCTGGCGAGCGCGGGGTTGAGCGGCTACTTCGGCACCAAGTCCCGCTACGAGGAGGTGAACCCGCACCTGCTGAGGGACCCGCTCTCGCTGGGTCCCGCCGCCGCCGCCTCGCGGCTGCCCGCCGCCTGCGCCCCGCTGCAGCTCCGCGCCGTGCTCCGCCACGGCACCCGCTACCCCACGGCCGGGCAGATCCGCCGCCTGGGCCAGCTGCACGCCCGCCTCCTCCGCCGCCCCGCCGCCGCAGACTGCCCCGCCGCCGCCCACCTGGCTGCCTGGCAGATGTGGTACGAGGAGAGCCTCGACGGGCGGCTGGCGCCGCAGGGCCGGCGCGACATGGAGCACCTGGCCCGCCGCTTGGCCGCCCGCTTCCCCGCCCTCTTCGCCGCCCGCCGCCGCCTGGTGCTGGCCAGCAGCTCCAAGCACCGCTGCCTGCAGAGCGGCGCTGCCTTCCGCCGCGGGCTCGGGCCTTCCCTCAGCCTCGGCAGCGACGGTAAGCCCGGGCTCCGCGCGCACGTCTCCCCCTGGGGGGCTGAGGGAGCCCCGCGGCCTCCCCGAGGGGCTGAGGAAAGCCGAAGGGGCAGTGCCATGGTCCCCATTCCCAGGCTGAGGGACCCCTGTGCCCTCCCCGAGGGGCTGAGGGAAGCTGTGAGGCCGGTGCCCTGCCCTCCATCCCTAAGCTGAGGGAGCCATGCTGCCTCCCCGGGAGCTGTGAGGCAACTGCCATGTCCCCCATCCCCGGGCTGAGGGGAACCCTGCACCCCATGTTCCCCCCCCCATAGGGATGGTGGTGAGGACTGTCCCCAGGAGGGTCTCTGGGTGGCTGGGCCCCCAGTATCCTAGGCACTGTTTTTTTTTTCCTTCGCTGAGGCCTGTGTTTCCTTTCAGAGGTGGAGGTTGAAGTTAACGATTCCTTGATGCGGTTTTTCGATCATTGTGCCAAGTTTGTTGCCTTGGTGGAAGAGAACGACACGGCGATGTGCCAGGTGAATGCCTTCAAAGAGGGGCCAGAGATGAGGAAGGTCTTGGAGAAGGTTGCGAGTGCCTTGTGTTTGCCGGTGGAGGAGCTGAACGCAGGTAATGAATGTTTGTTGCAGGTGGCTTTGTCTCTGAGTCTGGCTGAGAACTACTTTCAGGTAGTTTTGCGGAGTAGGTAACTTAAAATATGCTGTAAACTGGAGGCACAGTCTCTAATTAAGGCTGCAAATGCGTATTGATATTGCAGTAATGAATGGCTGTTAGTCAGTGGTTAGAAGAAAAAGACAGTTGAAAATATCGTTCATGTAGGTGAAATCAACTTTACCTTAGTTTAGAGGCATGTGAGTGTGTTATTCTCTTTATTCTCTTTAATTCTGCTTTGTGAGCTTTTGTCACAATTCAAGTAACCTCGGGAAAAGCTATGTCTATGTTGTAAGTTCACTTGTCCAGAACAGAAGTGCCAGGTTTCCTTGTGTGGTCAAGTGGTGGGGGAGCCCGCCCCAAGTAGCTGTTGGTGTCCTTTCCAGAATGTCCCTAAAGCTGCAATCCCAAAGTTGCAGCACGCTGCTGTTCAAACTCAGCCACTAATGAGGAGGGTGAGTCATGGTAGCCAAAGACTGCTCTGTGTTGAATGGATACACCTTCCTTGTGTTGACTCTTCTGTCCTTTGTGGTAATGAGGATGCACTACTGGTTGACACGTATAGCATGTACATCAGTAGATGTGCAGCATTTGATGTGAAATGCTCTCATTTTCCCCTCATAGAAATGAAATGCGAAAAGCTTGCAGTCAGAAATTTGGATTCTGTGTGATAATGCTGTTGGAAGCTGTTTGGGTTTCGTTCTTGGCCTTTGGACTGGCAATTTTTTATTGGCTTACATTGTTTGCATTGCTAAATGGTAGTTACCTTTCATTTTAGAGTCAAGTTGTGGAAAAGTTGCTACATGTGTAGCAGTGGTTTATCTTTTGTTTGTTTGTTGGATTTATTGCAGATCTTGTTCAAGTGGCTTTTCTTACCTGCTCATATGAGTTGGCAATAAAAAATGTGACCTCCCCATGGTGTTCACTCTTCAGTGAAGAAGATGCCAAGGTAGGTGCTAAATGGGAGAGATATTTAAGAAGCCTTCAAAACAAGCCTTAGTGTTCAGATCTAATTCATTGCAAGGTCAAAAGTTGTAAGTTGCGTGCCCTTTATTCTTCAACATAATGAAGCGCCTCTTTGGTCTCCAAAGAGCTCTGGATTGATCAAGCAACATTTCTGAAAAAAACTTCTTCATTCAGACTTAAATACTGGTGCAGCCTTGATTTGTCCTCATTGACATGTGGGTTTTCTCCTATTGTGCTTAATTCATGTAGTGCTTTTATTTCTGTAATATATGAAATGCCCTGGACAGCTTTGTTTTGCCTATATGATAAAATGCCTTGATTCCAGAGGTCTGCTAGGTCCTCTAGGACCTTGATGTTTTGGTTTTTGTGCGTCAAAGAGTTGTTGATTTCCTGCAGTGTGTGGTGGCATCATTGTTGCTGGTTGTGGGTTTTTTATTTTACTTCTGTGCCATAATAAAAACTTGTGAATGCTCTAACTTTAGGTGCTGGAATATCTGAACGACCTGAAGCAATACTGGAAGAGAGGATATGGCTATGATATCAATAGTCGTTCCAGCTGCATTTTATTCCAAGATATCTTCCAGCATTTGGACAAAGCGGTGGAAGAGAGCAAAAGGTAAATAAAAAGGCTTCTGTGCTTTGGCTACAAGCTTTCTGTGGTCAAGCCTGAGTTGGATTTGATGTGAATAAAAGTTAAGTGCTTTATTTCCAAACATAACGATGTTAGGAGAGTTTGAGCAAGGAGAATTTTAACAGAGAGAATAAATTTTTGAATAGAGCAGTATTACTGTAAAGAGTATATTTTTTTTTTCTTCCATTGCTGCTCTAGTGCCCAGATAATGTATTTCTATCTTTTAACTTACTGATCCACACAGGCCTTCAAGGGACAGCCAGCTGCTGTGTCTGATAATGGTGTTCTCTTCCTGCACGGTTTGAGAAGAGGCCATTGAATTAAAACAATGAGCTTTTTGTTTAAAATGTCCTTGTAAAAAAATAACTTTTGGTGATAATGGAAGACTGTGTATTGAAAGTGTCCCCATGATACGTTCTGTTTTTTAGTTACTTAAGCACTTCAATGTGGCAGTCTTTTTTGCATATATTTGGTTTGAGTCTCTTGGGTTATTGAAGCTTTCTGTTCAGATTAAAGGTGCTGAAATGTAATTACGGAAAAATAATAATTATTGCAGGTCAATCCAAACACTCTGTGACTCTAGACCAGAATGGCATGTTGCAGGATCCAAGAGACCCGAGCTGTAATAGAAAAACGGCCTTGTAACAAACTGCTTTGTTGCAACTAGGGAAGGGCAGGCTTTGGGCAATATAGACTTTGGGCTGTGCTGCCATCCAGCGAGACCTAGTCAGGCTGGAGAGCTGGGCAAGGAAGAACCTCATGAGGTTCAACAGGGAAAAGTGTAGGGTTCTGTACCTGGGGAAGAAGAATATCAGGCACCAATACAGGTTAGGCATGGATCTGCTGGAGACAAGTTCTGAAGAGAAAGATCTGGGGGTCCTGATAGACAGCAAAATGACAATGAGCAAGCAGTGGGCTCTTGTGGCCAGGAAGGCCAACGGAATCCTGGGCTGTGTAGGGAAGAGTGTGGCCAGTAGGTCGAGG
>JAOTQQ010000002.1:484493-501075 GCA_026546715.1 Gallinago undulata | reverse complement strand
GGGCAATCCTGCTTCAGCAGGGGAGTTGGACTGGATGATCTCTATGGTCCCTTCCAACTCTAATAATTCAGTGAAATACTCCGTGCCTTGTAAGAATAGGAAAAAAAGCACTTCTGTCCTGAAGTTGTCATAAGTACGTTTATTTCTTCCATGAATCTGAAATCAGTAGTTCAGCTGGCCAGTTGGAGAGCTCTATCTAGGATATTTAGTTTCCCATCTGTATTCCTTTACAGCAAAGATGCAGTTTGGGAACAACACTGTAGCTGCAGGAAGATATTAGGCCTTATAAGTAACTGTTAGTAGATTTGAAGATACAGTAACTGGGTGTCTTCAAAGGATGGTGGTCTGACAAAGTGGCTTGTCTTCAGCTATTGCCGTGATTTGATTGACAACGGTCACTTGGTTGGTTGTGGTTCCACTTTGGTCAGTGGAACAACAGCGGCAGTGGCACTCCATCTGCTGAGTGGCACAGTGCTCCAGACTGCCTTTGGAGCGTCGTGGGCATAACCATCCCTTCCTCAAAGGCTAGAGATGAGATGCCTGTGCTATTTTTGTGTATTGTTCATACTCCTGTGAGCTGGTACCAGTCAGCAGTCTTGATGCAGTATCTGGTTTTGATCTTGTCTCATGTGAATTGGTATGATGGGGAGAAGCAAAATAGGAACTGGGATCTGTTGTTGTCTGGAGAAAACAAAGGATTCTGTTACGGGTTCAGATGTTTGTGTCACAGAATTACCTACATCTGCTTTCATGTGCCTGTAGCCTGTATTTTTTTTTTGCAAGAGGGAGTTACTTCAGATTTAAATCTGAAAATGTGGTGCATGCATATGGGAATTAATTTACAACTTGTGTGTGTTCCTCCTGCAAAATGAGGAATCAGAAATTCATGGTTTAGTGATCAATCACATTAATACCTTAGCACCTAAGTGTGGAAATGTTTATAAAAGTACATAATATCAGGGATACGATAATAAAATTGTACAAATGTCGTGCCATTAAGTACTTGATAGAAACCAATTTATAACCAGCAAATTCAGCTTTGGTGCTCATATGTAAACATTGGTTACCTGTGGTGGATGTTCTTGCAGTCCTTGGGACTTTATTTCTATATTCAGTATATTAAAGAAGATCTGGCTAACACCTAGCAGAATGATACTAATGGCTTTTATGTTTCGGAGAGAAAAGCATGAGTCATGGATGTTTGAGGCTGTATGCATGTTTGGTTTTTTTTATTTGATAACTTTTTGGAAAACACTTTTTTTTCTCTTTTAGTTGTCAGGCTGAAATAAGTAGCGTTCACGTTTTGGATTGGAGGAACATAAAGTTGATTATAGCAGAAAAGACAGGAAAGAAGTTTTGCTTCTTTAAAAGTTTGCTGTCTGAGGATCCAAGCTGGACATGAGCAGTGGTAGAACTGTGTAGGAAGTCAGCTGAAGCATAGCTCTCGGTTGGCTTTTTTGCTGTCCTTTAGTGTGGGGTGCAGGGAGAGATCCTGTGTTCATTGCTGGAGCTCTGAGTAACACAGGAATGTTGAGATCATGTTTAATACATGACATGGTTTCTTTTGTCTCAAGTGGAGTTATCACTAGGTAAACAGTACGCTTGCTGTTTATCTTAATTACTTTCAGGGTTCACCTGGAAAATCAGCCTGATATATCTGTTTATAAACAGTGTTGGTTTAGTATGCAAGAAGGTAAACATGTTGAAAATTTGCCTTTAGGGTGTACACACAGGCTTTCCCAACGCTTGCTTCCAGATTGGTGCCTTGGTCCTACTCTGATGATGTGAGCCCGGGGAGAGGGGCCATACAGGGCTGGAAATGAAAGCCGAGCATGGCAGCATATGGGACTTCTCTGTGTTGCATGGCAGTGGCCATCAGGGGCCTTTCTGAATCTCTGCTGTGCTATGTACCTGTCAGCACAAAGGAGATGCCTCTGTTCATTTTGCCACAATGGGGTTAAAACATGACAATTGCAAACATGAAACAAGTTTGGCTTTGGGGAGGAGTTGCTGTGAATGGTAGTGGGCAGCTCACAACAGGGACCCCTCTCCAGCCAAGATGGCTTAGCAAATTGTACTGCCCAAGTGATGGCTCTGGTGTGTGGAAATCTAAGACTTGTGTGGGAGCTGGGGATACCTCTCATTTTGGTAGTGGTGGGGTCAAAGCAGTAGTTACGCTAGATCACCCTTTAAATAAACTTTTTCACTGCATCCTCTCTTCAGCCTACTGGAGAGCTAAATGAAAAAATACATTAGGGCACAGGTGAGTAGCACTCAACTGTGAACAGATTGACAGGCACTCTGTGGTGGTTGCCTCTGTCCTGTGCTGTCTCTGTCTCTACAAACAGAGAAAGTAAGAACTGGGAATGAGAAGATCAGGAAGAAGTACAAGTTAAAAGAGGAACAGAGAAGCAGGATTCCTAATGCCCCTCTGTCCTTCTGAAATCTGAAAAATAACTTCTAAGTGCAGCTTGACTCATATAAGGAGGGTGGTTGATTTTGCTTCCTTTTAGTGTAATTTACTCTTAGAACAGTGACAGCCTTTCAGTCCTTAAATTAGATGGACAACAGTGTACAATGTGTTTACATAAATAATAAAAAAAACAGCCATAGTTGACAAAAATCTATATCTATACTTCTGATTTATTGAGAACTAGATCAGCATTCACTAAATTACAAGGGGAAGAAGACTTCCTGGGGAAGAGCACTAAAGGACTGAGAAGACAGGATGAATTTTTTCAGCTTTGGCTGCAAAAATTTGGTTGCAATCTCTGGGGCTATCCTGTTGCATTGCCACCACAGGGGGAAGCAGGTGGTGAGTTTATGCACGTGTCTAAAGCGATCCGGAGCCTGAAAATCTTGCGAAATTCAAAAGCTGGGTGAGCAGTCTGTTTAGTCTGTGTATCCTAAATGGGGGCTGCAAGCTTCTGGGGCGCGTTGCCTTGCACAGAAGGAGTGTGTCGCTCCGTCCCACAACATAAGGTGGCAGTCTTAAAGCACAGAAGACTTCAGCGTAATCTGAATCGGGTAACCCGGAGCATTTAATAATATGTGGAAATCTGCCACCACCGATGGCAGATGTACTGGAACAGCTTGTGTCTCTTATGATCTAGAGAGTGGCAATGAAACTAATGCCTTTTCATCTAGGGAGAGAGACTTATCCCGGGTCCCGCGGCAATGTGAGAGATTAGAGTACAATCAAAAGCAAGAAACCATATAAATAAATAAAAAAGTCTGTATTAATAACAGTAGAAAATGATTGAGTTTGCATGAATGTCACTTTTTATGGTATTGTGCAACATCAGGCCATGAGGTTAAATATTTTTTGCAGCAGTTTGTTACTCGGGAAATGAACTTTTGGGATGATGAAATATCTTTTAGTAGAATGTTGTTTCACTTTAGCAATGTTTAATGTTGATTTGTAACTGACTGTTTTAAAAGTTGAAGAACAACCAATTTACTTCCAAAGAATTATCTTTGTCCCGAGTTCTCCTTTCTTCCTGGAAAGCTTAGATAGCTTTCTGCTATCCACAAACAGAAGGGGGAGCATTCCTGTTACAGCAAGAAGCTGAGGGATCTGGATTATCTGTTCTGGTCCAGGCTTGTCAGTGAAGAACAGTGTTGGCAATGCTGCTTTTTTGTAGCATACTTTAAGTATTTATATTCAATAGCTTAGTCCAGTTTTCATTTCCAGTTACAGCTAACTAAGGAGAGAAACCTTGCTCTTATTGTAACCCTCTTGCTTCCATTAAGTGATTTGTGACCTTGTAATCTGATTGCTCACTGAATTTAGTTGCCTTGTTAAATGTTGCTTTTCTTTCTTCTGGGGGAAAAATGTCTTCTGGTGATTAGTCTATTCTTAAGAAAACTATGGAAATGGTAATAAATATCTATTACTAATTAGTCCCACCTCCAATTTGCAGTGCAAAAGTTTCAGACATTTTTAGGATCTTTCATCGTATGAATTCCAATAGAATTCATGGTTTAAACTAGCAGTGGTCTCTTCTGTGTATGTCTTGCTGTACAGCAAAGATGTTTTTGAAGGCTATGAAAGGGATTTTCACTATATGATTGCTCTTGTCAACGGTCCCCATCCAGACAACTGGTAGAAAGTTGTTAGAATATTTATTCAGGAACTTGGGTCAATATTGAATTTATCAATAGTGACCACCTTCTGTTAGCACACCCACACATAGCCCCTATTCTTCTGTACCCTCAGTAGTAACAAAGTATAAGTGTCTAATAGAGATTAATTCTTCAGTAGAATGGATCCACATGAGACCTTAGCACAGTCGCAGTGGGCCTTTCAGGACCACATTCCTGCATACCTTCTTAGCAGCCTGTACAGAAGTGTCATGGTCATGTTTCTAGGGAGAAGTTGGGGCTGGGATTCTTTTCCATAGAAATATTCTTAATTACCAGAAAAAAAGTGTATCACACGAATTGAATATAAAATTAAGCCAAGTGGCTTGTTATACTGCTTGGATAGTTACACTTTATTTTTGTGAAGACATAAGAATTGCATTTTTCCCAAGTCATCCTGCTACTCAGCTATGTGGCAAAGAAGCTAATGGGGACATACTCTTCACTAAAGTGTTGGGTTTTCCCCTCGCTGAGTCTAGGCATTACTGAAATTGTCCCTGCTTTTCATTATATTGGTAAAACTGCCAGGTAGTGATAGACACGTGCATGTTGTCTGCAGTTGGGGTGCTATGGAACAATCTTTGAAAGGCTGCTCTTGCCAGTCAGCATTGGTTTAAACAGAAAGTGTCCAGTTTCCCAATGCTTTGGTATTTAGAGATGCTTCAACATCAGGATGTGGAAGAGCAATCCATGAGGATCACCTTAGCTGAGAAGCAGCATTGAGTTCTTTGTGGCTCATATATGAGCTACGGCTGGTGACCAGAACCTGCTATGATTTCCCCCTTCCACCCCACCCCCCCAGTACGGTGCGGATGGTAGGAATAACCCCAGACTTGATCCCTCCTCAAGAGGCATATCTGGGCTGTGTGTTGCATGGGACTGCTAGGACTGCCAGCTCAACCCCATTGCTCACTGGATTCTTGCCTTCTTGGGAGACTTGGCATGCTGAATTTGGGTGGAGAAAGGGGAAAATCTACAGTCGCAGGAGGAAGCCCCCATTGCTGCAGCACAAAGTATGGATCTGTGGGAAAACTGTACATAGAAGGGATAAAGATGTACGTTGCCTTTCAAGTTTCTGTGAGATACCCAGGTAAGCCTTACATCTGTCACCTGGGTGTGCTGTTCTGCCAACAGGAACTGTGTGTTGATAACAAATCCATGTATTTGGGTAATTAATGCAATACAAAGCTACTACTCTTGTAAAAAAAACAAAACACACCCAAGCAACACCTTAATAGCCGCACACTTGAGCAGTGGTGGATTTGAAAATTGGTTGTGGCACGCTTTAGGGAAATCAGCTATTCACTAAAGCTGTTTTATACTTTTTTTTTCTTCTAGCTTATGAAGGAGAATATGAAATACTTGCTATTACTTGTACTGTGCGAAAAGATTACCGTAAGGCTCTGAAACTGGAGGGTATGCTTTGTGCAACCATCTCAATATTTAAAGTATGTGGCTAATGATTGAAAATACTAACCTAGCTGTACATAAACATTGCAAAATATTTGGTGGCTGCCTCTGAGGGTAAACAGGTTCAAAGTATTTAAAAAATATATACTTATTTGAATTTGAACCTAGTTCAAGTGTAAGTGATCTTTGTAGTTGTACCAGGCTAAGCCGTATGGTTAAGGGCTTAATTTCCCAATTTATTGGTAACTTTTATTGCTTCGCATAATTTGCTGCCTTCTTTGCAGGTTCACAATACAGTTGATAACCTTTCTGTAGCCATTTACTACTGAGCCCAAATCACTCCTTTCAAAACCATGACTCAGTAGAAAATATTTCAATATACAATCTAAAAACAATTAACTGTTCAAAACTATCTTTTCATAGTATGTACAAAGGGAACAGCAAAAAACTATCCACGTATGCAGTAGAAATGACGTAATTGGATTTTAGAAAAAAACCCTTTTGCTCAGATCAAAATTGTTCAGTTGTTTCTTCTAATAAAACTTGTTGGTTGCCACTGGGATCCCATGTTTGCAAGGTGCAGGTGTCTCTGGGTGCTTCAACAGGTTGAGGATGTCCTGTGTCTCTTGGTGGGAGTTGTAAACCAGTGTGTTTGATCACCCCCACTGAAGCAGAGCAGCTCCAACAGGGAACCAGAGCCGTGACTTGTGGACCTGTAATTTGCATTATTTGAAGTGCAGAGCAGTTTGTAGCCAGATGCAAACTACATGGGCTTACTTTGTAGTATGAAGCAGACCTTGCAGAGCCAGGTCAGAGGCATTGGTACTGTGCTCCCCAGAGGGTCCCTTTCTCAGAGGGCAGGGTGGTGTGGGTGGCTCCATGCGGCTTCAGGGGTGTCCCCACCACGTCCCCTGGCACTTTGGGATACTGGGAGAGCCTGCGATGAGAGCTTCTGGACTAAGTGCTTGTCACCTCATCTGCAAATTACATAGTGATATATAACTTCCCAAAAAAATAAATGGTTTGACTTCAGCCTATCCGTTCAGAACGGAGAGGAGATGTTGTGCATGTGATGGGTAAACTGATCCCTGTAATAAGATGTTTGTGTATTCACAGAAGAGCGTGCCAGCGTACAGTTCCATATACCACACAGTTTACATTGGTACACCTGAAAAATATACAGGTCTTGACTTTATTTCCAGGAAATCAGAGAAATGGGACAACTTTTGCTACTAAATTGTAAATGTCTTGAACAGTGGCTTTGTATCATACTGTATGGTTGGTTTTGATAGCTCCACTTTTCAAAGATGAGGCTTCTGACAGGATTAGGGATGCTTTGAGGGAAACCAGGTAGAGACATGACATTCTTCATTGGTCCTTGTAGCACAGTCAGCAGGTTCCTTGTTTCTGCATTTCTGGTAGTTCAGGGGACCTCCCCTGGGAAACTGTCTTTTCATCCATCTGGTTAGAACTAGGTGTTTTAAGTGTTGCTTGTGCCTTTCAAACCTCCCAGAGTAAACTTAATCTCACATTAATTGCCTAATACTTGATTGCTCTGAAAAGATATCTCAGCAACTTTTTTAGAATCATATCCTTTTATCTAAGGAAATAAGAAACCAAGCACAATAATAGCTAGGCAGGTAACATGCAAATGAACTGGTCTAACCAGTATTCACCTTGGGCAGGAAGGGTTTGACAAGTGGCATTAGCCTCTTGATTTGGTTTTGGCTCATCACAATTGTTTAACATTTAGCATCAGCACAATGCTGCTGCAGTAACACGTTTAATCTCTGAGGTCCCTAAGAACGTGAGAGATAGGATCCTTTAGAAATGAACCTTTGAAACTGTAGAAGCTCTTAAGTGAAATGTAGTGAAGCCTAGTTAGCTTTGAGTGATTAACTCTTGAGGGACTAGATAAGAGCTATTGCTTTTAATCAGGGTTTTAAATGTGTTTTGTGTAGTCTTGTCAGCTTTCCAAGTTTGCCTTTGCCATGAGTGAGCTCATGTATGTCCTGGTTGGAAAAGAAGAAAATGTTTATCTTGTTAGTATTTGTAGTGGCATTTTGTTGTATTGGTACTGATTCTGGAAACAAATGGGCACAGCTGTCTTCTGTTCTACTCTTTATGGTGGAAGCTGTGACACATGAGGACTTAATACTGTTTGACACATACTTACTGTTGTTTTTTTTTTGTCCCCTTCTTCCCACTGGGGTGTTATCAAGGGATAACATCCCTTGAGCAACACCACTGTTAGGTATTTCTGCTGCCCTCTGAGTCCCACCACTACTACTGCATTCCCTAATCTCTTCTGTTTCCTTGTGTAGATTTAGGGTCCTTCCAGGCTTTTTTTTTTTTTTCCCAGAAATAAATCACAAGGAGAGGTGGAAAGGATGGAGAACTTACTGCATAGTTGAAAGCAGAGATTTTTGAGTACTTTGTGCCAGCTTTCCTATTGGGGAGAAAAAGGACAGAATGTGGTCTAAGCTTGCTTGTGTGACAGTTGTTAAAACCTACCTTCTTTGAAATTGTTAAAGGGATTTTTACATGAGGTTAAACTTTGCCATGGGAAATGTTTCTTCTTACCCTACTGTCTTCTGGGGTTTGGATTATCTCTAGCTGAAAGTCACATTAGTGTTTAGGAATAAAACTTTATGGAAAAGAAAGTTAACTTCTGCCATACCTAAAGTGATATATCTGTAGTCCTAGAAGAGTAGGAACCAGCTACTGTTGAGGATGGGTGAGTTGATGCAGAAGATTCAGGGTTAAACACAAGACTGGTGAGATTAAGGAGAATTAGAATTTGCCTGAATGATAAATTCGATGTCCATGCTTCTCCACGGTGCCTTTTCTTCCATGGTGAGACTTAGCTTTTGGGTTTGTGCTGATTAATTGTTCAGTAACATCTTTTTGGCTGTGATCAGGTTTACTTAGAGTGTTACAGCATGAGCAGTTCAGCAGCTGAAGTCAACAGATCTCTTCAAGAAATCCTGCTTGTGTTCTATCTGGTGACAGTCACTTCTGTTGATTTGGGAGTGCCCCATAAAACGAGTAAGAAACCAATTGCTGGCAATCAATTTCAGACAAGCTCTTAATATTTTATAGCAAAGTTTTATGCGCAGTCTTTTCATCTCCCTTTAAAGTTGGAAGTGGGATTTATTTTTTTTTTATTTTTACTACTGCTCAGTGTGCTTTTCCAAGTCATTGACTACTAAATAAGAGGCAGGAAAAAGTGAATTGAAATCTCATTAGCGTTGCCAGAGTATGATGCTGAGAACTTTGGCAGATGCTTCCACATGATGCTGAGTCATTAATCTATAGTAAAGAAGATTGAGTGTGGAAAACTCAGGCCTTCCATTTAATGTTTTATTAGCCTGTGCTAATAAAATTTATCTGGTCTGAATTTATCAGTGTTCCATTGTTTGTGCTTTGTGCTGCTGTCTTGCCTTTGTCAGAAATGTAGGGCCAGTAGTAACCTTTGCCTGTATATGCACTCTAGAGAGGCAATCTTAGTGATATCCCTGTAATTAAAAATATTACTGTTGCTGTTTTAACCTTGTTGGTGATTTTGTTATTAGATGATATGAAATCACATCTGAATTGGAGTTGTGACCTCAGAGACCAAACAGGGAGTGCTTGAGTAGTCTTAGAAATCAGATACACAGCACTGGTGAGAAACTAAGTGTACTGTGTTAAAGAAAAAAAAAAAAAGCACAGGATTGTATTGTATAAGGAAAACAGTTTTAATCTCCATTAAAATAATATGGTGGGAGAGGTTTGGTTTGTCTCCCAAAGTGGTTTGGCTTGTCAGCATGAGGATTTCCTGAGACTAAACCAGGTGAAATAAACTCAAGTTACAGTGAGAATGAGCACCTTGTTTATTCCTTCTTTTGTCTTCATGAGATTTTCTTTCCTTGTACTTTAAAACTTCTGTATGTGTATATGCTATAATTTGTTTCCTATTCTGGAAACATGTCTTGTGAGACCCCACCTGGAGCACTGTGTCCAGCTCTGGAATCCTCAGCACAGGAAGGGCACGGACCTGTTGGAGTGGGTCCCACGGAGGGCCATGAAGATGATCAGAGGGGTGGAGCACCTCTGCTATGAGGACAGGCTGAGAGAGCTGGGGTTGTTCAGCCTGGAGAAGAGAAGGCTTCAGGGAGACCTTATAGCCACTTCCAGGACCTGAAGGGGGCTACAGGAGAGATAGGGAGGGGCTCTTGATCAGGGAGTGGAGTGATAGGATGAGGGGTAATGGTTTTAAACTAAAAGAGGGGAGATTTCGATTAGATATTGGGAAGAAATTCTTGACTGTGAGGGTGATGAGACACTGGCCCAGGTTGCCCAGGGAAGCTGTGGATGCCCCTTCCTTGAAGTGTTCAGGGCTGGGGTGGATGGGGCTTTGAGCAACCTGGTCTGGTGGAGGTGTCCCTGCCTCAGTGATCTTGAAAGTCCCTTCCAACCTGAATCATTCTCTGTCTGTGATGCTATGATGAATATGATATCCCAGAGTAGTGTCGGTATGGCTCTTTGGAAGGTAAACATACCTCTTGGAGCTCTTGGGAAGGATCAGCAAGCATACAAATAGGGTGATCTGAAAGACACAGTCATGATTTCCAGACATTTTTCAACAGGTTTACTTATCAAAAGAAATCAAGCAGTCAGGGTTAAGGGGGAAGGTCCTTACACGGGTAAAAAATTAATAAAAATACAAGAAGCGGAGGGCAGGAATAGCTGATTGATTGATTTTTCCCTAGCAGAGGCAGGTTGCTAGTGGAGATAAATCTGCAAGGATCATGGCTGCCCAGCATGTTGTAAATGACCAGGAAGAAGAGGTGAGAAGTGCCATTGCAAATGCAGCACTTCTATTAAAGATAAAATTTTCTACTTGAAAATTGTGGATCTGTGGAGCAATGCACATGGTAAAAATGGTCTTATTGTCAGGTAGAACTTACTGCTTATGGGTTGAGTTTTGAGTTTGTTATAGCTGTCTGGAAGTATCTTGAACTTCTGTAACCAAAGTAGAAAAGTTGTTGGATATCGTGGAATAAGAAAACACAGCATTGTGGCTGCAGCATGGATTTACGATGTAGCCTACTGTTGTGAGTATTGTGCATTTCTAATACTCTGATCTAAAAGGATATAGCTTACGTGGAAAAAATTTGGAATGACTAAAGTAGGATTTCTCAGCTTGGAATGAATATTATTGCCAAGTTGTATGTAGAAAGAATAAATGGTACATAGCATCTACAAATAGAAACAATTAAGAGCAGTGTGTGAAGCTGTGCAACTCCTTGCCACAGGACGTTGTGCATGCTAGAAACGTACGTGTATTTAAGGAGAGATTTGACGAAAGAAAGATTCATTGAGAGGTCTTACATTACATAGAAGCCATATCTGGCCCAGGAGACCTCTGAGGTGGAAATTGCAGGAGGTCAAAGAAATAGCCTTCTGTTGTTGTTTTTAGGCATGTGGTTTTTTGCTGCTGTCCTATTTGTTGTTGACAGGAGGGATGTGAATGTGTCCTAAAACCGAAAAATACTTCCCTGAAGGTGTGTATGGAGGGGGATGATATGAATGAACTGGTTAAATGAGTAGGAGGAGGGAACAAAGAATTGAGGTAAAGGGAAGAGAAGGGGTTGAAGGATCCAAAAGCTTTACAATTTTAAAATGAGGGAAGGGATCATGAATAAGAAGGGGAGAAATGTCAGCAGAACCACTGATTTTTGAGGAGCTGGAAGAGGGGCTATAGCAAATGTACACTTCTTGGTGCAGGAAAGCCACAGGCGGAAAAAAAAAAAACGTAACATCCTCCATATAGAACCTCTGTGTGGTGTTAATGCTTTGTTTAGACAGGAAATCCAAGAGAGGACTGATTCTGGTATGTTTAAGTGATGTTTCGCCAAAGGGGACAGTAGGTACTCGTATGGGCGTACGTGTCTAAGGAGTCTAGAGGAGCTGCGGGAGCGTAACGGTGCAGGGTGTGCTTCAGAGTGCACGAACACCATGGCTATATCAGGCTGGTAGTCCAGAGCCCATCCAGTGCCAGTACTGCATATCTGATCAAAGTTTGAATCTACAGGCAAGTTCCCCAGTTAACCATTCTTCAGTTGCTTCAGACTTTAGGTTGGAGCAGAGGAAATGCCTCCTTTTCAGGCCAATCAAGATGTGTCTTATCTGTGGGTGGACTTTGCTGGCAGCTGGAGTAGGCCAAACATCACCTCTTGTCTCGTGAGAGCTAAATGTGTATTTACATGCACTAGAACAAGTGACCTGGGCTTCTGAGTACCACTTGGAGGTGGTCCCAAAAAGCCATCATCTCTCTGGAGCAAGGGGCAGATGTTCACCTTGGCTGCTGTTTCCTCATGCAGAAAGCTCTTATCTTTCCTTTGGTTGAACAATGTAGTGTAACCCCTTGTTGCACAAACTGCCTTTGTTTTAGGCTATGTTTGTGGTTTGAATCGGTGACTTCGTTTGCAGGCCTGCATGCTGAGGGAGTATAACCTTTTTGACTAGTTGGCATTCTCAAAAGTTGGGAATAGCAGTAGTCCTGGACTAATGAATTGCAGAGGGACAGCTGTTTTCCTCCAACAACTGGGTTGCTGTCTTCAGACTGAACTTTGGTAAAGACTGATGTATCTTCCAAACGGCTGAACTGTATTACAGGTCGAAAAAAATGGGCAGTATTTTGCTATCCAGTTATGATTCCTGTTTGCGACATGCAGTGGAAAGCATGGTGGTCACGTAGGCAAGAAATGCTCCTTAAAATCCCGTGGTGGTGGTGGTGTGCCAGAGAGGGAAGCAGTTTGTGTGTTAATTCAGTAACTTGTTTGCTTGTGCAGACAATCATGTGGTTGTAGTTAAGTCAGAGGGTAGTAGGGATTTCTTAATGGGCCAATAAGTTTGTACTTAGACTCAGTTTTCATCTTGAAACTGAATTACAGGAGTTGATTCTCAAATCTACTAAAATTAATGCTGGAAACTTTATAAAAATGATGATAGTGTGGGGATTTGGTGTACCTTGGATTACGTTAGGCAGAAGCTTATTAAAAAAACTTTAAAATTCTGGGTAATTTGAAGTATTTAGAATAGCTAAAGAAAAAGGGTATGTTTTAGAAATATTGGTCTGTTGAAATCGATTGCATCCTGGATGATCTCAGTAGTTCGTTATGCTTTGTCATTCAGGTTGTTTTTGTGTCTGCCAGGGAAAAACAAACAAAAAAAATTACTAACTCCAATCAGTCCTATTAAACACAGCTCAGCATCCTGGGAAAAGCTGTTACGTTTTAGCTGTAAGTTTGTACTAAAGAAAATCTGTGAAACCTGTAGTAAGAATTTTATTTGATTAAAAAAAAGTGTCTCAGGGAGTTTTTCCGAACAGCCCGTGATGGGGCTGTATGTATTTGCAATAGATTTGTATGAACAGAACTAATGAGTTACTGCGATGTCCCGCATCCCTCCCACGTGGTGACACTGGAAGGGGACTCTGTCACATCTGATGAGGGGCTTGACTTGGTTTCAGTGTTAATAAAGCCTTGCAGCTGGGTTGGTGATTTGCTGCCCTTCTCTTAAATTCCTGATAGGAGGAGGCAATGCTATTTAAAAAATTTTAATGCGAAACCGGAATGTTAACTGTAGCATGGTCACTGGATCTTTCCATACCTGGGAAGAGCAGGAGTAGGTTCAGAGGGAGTCAGAGAGGCGTACTGAGTTTATGGGAGCACACCATTAATCTGTTTCTTGCTTTTGTTTACCATATTTATATGAGGATTTGGCTGTAGCCTAACTATAGGTGTTGCAACTTCTTACATTTTATGTAAGAGCCAATACCTTTTAACTGGGACAAAATGTAGGAAGCTTGGATGTTTTAAAAAAAAAATAAATCTGTAATATACTGAAATTCCCAACAGGTTTTTATTGGGAGTAAAACAGGCTCTAAGTTTACTACTTTAAGTCTCCGTTGCTACAGCTTTGCAATATGTTGGTTTGTTGGTTTTAAAGCACAGGCTCTTGCTCATCCTTTGTGCTTTTTTTTCTTTTTTAGTTCAAAACCCATTTCTTCACCTTTGATTGTACAAGTTGGACATGCAGAGACGCTTCAGCCACTGCTTGCCCTTATGGGTTTCTTCAAAGACGATGAGCCTCTCAAGGCAAACAACTACATCAGACAAGCGGATCGGAAATTCCGCAGTGGCCGGATTGTGCCTTATGCTGCCAACCTGGTGTTTGTGCTTTACCACTGTGATCAAGTGAACACCTCTAAAGAAGAGTATCAAGTGCAGATACTGTTGAATGAAAAACTGATGTCATTTCATCACTCAAATGAAACCATCTCCACTTACGCGGACCTCAAGGACTATTACAAGGACATCCTGGAAAACTGCCACTTCAAAGAGGAGTGTGAATTGCCGAAAGTTAATATGACCACTGTTGATGAACTTTGAGGGAATGAGTGGCTGGTGTGCAAATTGATCTCAGTTCTGTTCAACCACCATTGGTGAATAAGCACTTTTGATGATTTGCTGCTGCTGTTTTGGCTTTCTAAACATGCAGATTTGATGGGTTGTCTCAGTTAGCTCAGTGCACTGTTTATTTATTACATAAGCAGAATTACAAAGCCAAATGCTGTAAGAGGGATGTTGATGAGCATTTGTAACAGATAAGTGATGTCAGATGAAGGGTACCTGCATGTTAATATGTCTGAATAAGTAATTTCATTGGTCATTCATTTTAGGAATGTGCTGTAGATGGATTTAAGAGCTGCAGCAAATCCTGTTTTATCAAAGTTGAAGGTGATTGGACTAATTAAGTATTGCTTTGTGCTGCCTGTTTTGCTAGCTGCTGTTTTCCTGTAGCAGGCATGAATTCAAACCTGTGAGCTTTCTTGCTCCTTTTTCTGAGCCCTAGGGTGGAGAGGGTACATAGTCCTTCTCCACAGATGTCCAACTTCTGCCTGGACAGCACCACACAAACATCTCTCTCCGGCGTTTAAAGCAGGAGGAGTTGCAGTGTTCCTGCATGCATTATCTGCCTGAAAAGGATGTTAAAATTTTTAGTCATCATTGACCTATCCTGCATAGCACATTAGCCTCCAGGGTAAGAAAATTATCTTTAAAAAAGAAGTGTTAAATAAGAGAGAGTGGGAAGTAGTCACTCTTCCTTTAAGGTGCTCTGGGACATGCAGCAGTTGTTCTTTAAGTAATCTGGTGCGTTTTTTCACTTGCTACCATCAGTTTCTTGTGTTAAAGGTTTGGGGTAGGGCATTCAGGTTAGGTTCTGCATGGCTATGAACATCTGACAGTTTTCCTAGCAACTGTGGTTGGAAGGGACCTTTGGAGGTCTGGACCTCTGGAGCTTTCAAGCCTCCTGCTTGAAACGGGGTTGTTCTTAATGCTAAATCCAGGTGGGTTTTGAACGGTAAAAATTATCTGTCTGAGACTTCTGCTAGTTTTAAGGCATTGAACGTAGTGTCACTTCATAGGCCTTATACATTCTATGTGCCACTTTGTTCTTGAAATGAAGCTGTTTTAAAAGTTTGCATACAAGTACAATTGGTGATCTTTCAAAGCAACTGCATTTACAGTAGGTTCAGTTGCTACTGAAAGTTGGAAAGTATTTTAGAGCTCTGCAGCGTGGCAGAAAAAGGAAAAATGAAGATAATTGGCTAGAGATGTCTCAAGTGCAGTAAGTTTAAATAAAAATTCCTACATCTCCCTGGAGGGAATGACTGTGTGAACAAGTTGTCCCGAAGAAAATGAGGGTGTGGATTTATGGTGCTGGTAGCTCTTGAAGTGCATACTCGTGCCCTATAAATGTGTTTACTGGGGAGGGGTGAAAGGTTGGTGCAAGTGATTGCCACAGGGTATCAGGTGCACTGTAACACACCAGCGTTTGCTGCAGGGTAACTTCTTTTTCTAGGCTCACCTTCAGAACTGGGAGTTTAGCTGCTGTAAAAATGGGAACGTGAAAGCCAAACTGGCTCAAAGTTGAGAAGTTTACCAGTGTATATTTTTAAAATTTTTCTGGAGGACTTAGGCTTGTCACTTTTTCTTTTTTTTTTTTTAAAATATGGCTTGTATAAAAGCATTTAAGGTTTACGTATATGTAAGTTGAGGAGCAATCAACAACCTGTTTTTTACTGTTCTACTCTGAATTATGGATTGGGACGTAGGGCCCTGTTTCATTAGTGCACCAATTCCTGTGGAGTCCAAGGTTCTGATCACTGAAGATAAAGTATTAACATACCAGTGAAATAGCTGCCTGTGTTAGCTCTGCAGCTCTTCTTGTGAAACTGGTGAAATAGTTAGAGAGGAATATCAATGCTGAGACAAATGCAGGTGTATTGGTTGGAATAGTTGTCAGCCCCAACGTATGATGACTTTTACTGCTCTATCAGCTTTGCTTGTCTCCTTTTTCACATGAGACTTGAGACTCGGTCAAATGATCATAATTACTGTGACAGAAGCCTTTATTGCGATGGTTGAGGCAAGCTCCAAAGAAGTGAACCTTTGTTTAAGGGCAGTTAGGTTTGGTAAATAGCAGATGCAAGGGTGAGAAAATCGATCTTTCAACAAATATGTTTTTCTGTGAGTCAGTCATCCTGTGATGATTCATGATTTGAACAGAAGGGATGAAAGCCTGACTATTGGAGATGAATGGAGGATTTCTGTTTGTCAGTTCAGTGAGACGTTTGAAGATATCATGTTTGTTAAAAGACACATCCTTCTTCCTTATGGAGGAGGAATATGTTGTACTTCACTGCTTTTTTTGATCATGTGCCAGATGATGTGGAGGAACAAGAAGATCCTTCTATTGTGAATCACCATAGAATCATAGAATTGTCTAGGTTGGAGGGGACCTTTTAAGATAATCTAGTCCAACCATCAACCTCACTCTGATCAAAACCATCACTAAACCATGTCTCTAAGCACTAGGTCAGCTTGTCTTTTAAATCTCTCCAGGGATGGGGCCTCAACCCCTTCCCTGGGCAGCCCAGGCCAAGGCTTCACAACCCTTTCCCTCTCAACAGTTT
>JAOTQQ010000002.1:468170-484393 GCA_026546715.1 Gallinago undulata | reverse complement strand
AAAGAGGTTCAAGAGAACCGGCCCCAGGACCCAGCCCTGGGGGACACCACTCGTCACCAGACGCCAACTGGATTTCATTCCCCACCACTCTCTGGGCACGGCCTCCAGACAGTTTTTAACCCAGAGGAGAGTCCTCCCACCCAAGCCATCATTTGTTTCTGTGCTACCAAGTTGACTGTATGCTTAATTCCTGTGTGAAGGTCTTCAAGGATGAGTCTTCGGAGGCTGTTTCCTATTTTGCTTTGGCAGTACAGGTCCATCGTACCTCCAGCATAACACATATATTTTCAGTTGCTGTCAGCAATTAAAAAGGAAAATTAAATCGACAGTTAAATTAGCATTTAAAAAGGCTGTCAGCAACTGACAAGGAAAATTGTGCGATTTGGTTTCTGATTTGTGTTTAAAGGATGTGCTGAATCACTCCTTTGGCAGAATTAGAGGCTGAAGGTGGAAACTGCACAATTGTAGCAATAGAAGTGTCTGGACGTGTAAATGTTCTGGGTGCTTGTTCAAGTGACTTGTTCTTACCATTATGGAGGTGACTTCAGGATGACCCTTTTATTTAGCAAACATATACATTTGTTTATATACTAAAAAGGGAAAGTAAAATGGATCCGAATATTTCCCTAAAGTTGGGCACTAGCTCAGTGAGCAGAGTGTGAACAGGCCTTACAGATTTCCACATCCTGAAAAAGTCCTGCAAGAAAAATAATGCTTTCTCTTCCTTTGTGTGGTTCTGGACAAAATACCTCATCTCAGTCATCCATTGAGGACTTAGTTTGCAACCTTGCTTAAACTGGAAGCTTTCATTGATGAAAAATACTGACAGTGTTCTTGGATGCTGCCCTTAAATACCTTTGAAATGTATTTTATTAGATGTCTAAAGCTTAACTAATCTTTCTGGCAAATTAATTTTTTCTTCCTAGTAATTACTGGTGCTGTACTTCTGGTTAGCATTGTGCTGTGCAATGTGAATTTGTAGTTACATGGTACTAACTGGATGAATTCTGAGAACTTGTTTTGGGTTTTTAGTGCTGTGAAATAAAACTGCACGCTTTCTTCATTGCTCTTGTGTGAACAGTAATGATGTGATCTTTATTGTCATGGCTATGTTCTGCTTCAGAATACATTTGGTAGGTTGCTATTACTTGCACTAGTGTCTCTGATTATTTCAAGTCATCAAATTGCTTGGTGATTGATACAAAATGCCTTAATTTTTTTTTTTTTACTCTTAGTTTTGAGGCGAGTGAAGGTTTCCTCTTGTTTCTGGGAGTGCTGGTTTTAAAATCAGTGATAGTTTTCTGACAAGGATTTTTCAGATATTCCTATGGTATGCAAAATGTCTGGAAATGTACAGCATTTGGAAGTGGGGTGTGGGTTATGCACATGTTTTGTGCAGTTCAGAATCTGCTGCAATATTTTTCTAAACATTGTCACTCTCTCAGTAAGAGATTGATGCTGTTGATTTGATAAAGAATTAGAAACGTACCTCATGCAATACTTTCAAACCTGTCATTTCTTGTAGGCATTTAGCAATAGATCCTTGTTATCGAGCATCTGTTGGCTACTTAAATTCTTAGTTCTCTGATCACCTATAGGTATAAATTGAGCTTTGCCTGCAGCATGCTCATGGGCTGAGTGTGCAGTGCTTTTGTTAAGAGTGCTCCGACTGCAACAGCAGCATCTTTGACTAAAGGCTGTTTCTTCATTTTCATAAGTATTAGTCTGTAAAACAGTTTGAAATAGCAAACAATTGATACTGTTTAAAATGAACAACCCCCCACCAAACTCTATAGTCATATGAAAAGGAGTGAAATCTCTAAAATTAAGATAAAAAAAATCCACATATAACCTCATAGGGGAAGAAAACAATCGCCACCATACCATTGCCCCCCTCCCTTTTTGTTTAGATGTATAATGTATTAAATGGTCATTTTGTTTGTTATTTAACTTTTCAAAAGGAAGTTCCTATTATCAGATGTTAGTTTGCAGTTGCTGGTATAATGGTTTATCTTTTGAATTATTAAGTTCTTACTTTCTTAGGCTTTTAAGTTATAGACTATTTCTGAGAGTCGTTCCAAGCCTGGCAATCCAAAGGACAGACCTTACTGGATTGGAGTGAAGGTTTCTCGTGTCTTCCACAGTCTTCAAGGGGTAGTCAGCTATGGACCATCAGAAGAAGAATGATATGCAATTGCAAACAGTGTCCATTGGTAAGCCCATCAAAGTTTGGCCCCAGGAGCGGGTGAGCCAGGGAGAGCTCTTAACTTTGTTTTAAGATTAATTTGTTGTCTTGAGGCCAGCTGCACTTCTGTCACCCATGTTGTCATGTGATGGTGAGTCGGTTTCTTTGTTCTAAACATCCCGTCTGGTTTTTTGGATTGGTTTGGGGGTGTGGGTTCATTTTGGTTTTGCTACGCTGCCACCTTCAAATTCATCTTCATCATGAAGACTCGGCAACTCCTGTGTATCCAGTTCAGCTTTTGAGGGCTGTTCTTCTACCTGATTTCTCAGGATTCCTGATCCAGTAAGTAGAAAACTTTTTTAAATTACTTTGTTTCTGACACTGACAAAGTTTTTGAAGAGGGTTTTCCTTGACTGTGAAATATATGCCAGGCCAGAGCTAGGTTCTGATACAGATCTGGAAGATCAGATGTTGGAAAGGCCTTACAGCTTTTTTTCCCTTTCCTTTTTCTTCCAGAAGTGGAAAATGAAGATTATATATAGATTAAGCTGCATTTACAGCTTTTTTCCAGACTTAGTTCAATAATTCAAAGAGCAATTTTTGCTTAAAATAAAGCCGGAGGAGGTGCAGAGGTTCAGGCTGATAGCGTGCGGTCTTTATTGTGGTGGATCATTTTTTTTATAAACAATTGCTTTGAAACAGGGTTTAAAGCAAGCATTGTTTTTCTGACATTCTGTTGAAAGGTTGGAGCACGCATCTTACTGTGTTTAATTAACAAAACCAAATAGTTGATGTTCAGGGAAGGGATTATTGAAGGACTAGGATGGAAGGAACTAGGTGAATCACTGATTATTACTATTATTTAGGGGTCAGAAAAGCTCTGCAGACTTTTCCACGCTAGTGACCCATAGCTCTCAAGCGCTGTGCTGGATGTGATAACAAATCCTGAACCCCTTGCAGAAACAGAAGGTGCCTGGGATAGAGCAAATTTTTCCCCATATGCTCCCAATTACTGACTGTTTGTGGGTGCAGGGTTTTCTTGAGTTAGGGAAAGCGGGTTTGTGTTTAGCTTTATATATACCTGAATTAATTTCTCTTTGGGGCTCACCTCTTGCATTCTGAACCAAAAGCCTTAGGTTTGCCTTGGGATGGGATGGGGCAGGTGCTAGAGCTTGGCTTTAGGCTTTGTGAAGATCCAGCTCCGTTCATTTCATTTGAACCTGCCACCTGCTAGAGAGAAATTCAGTCACGTTTCTAGGTGCAGGGATTTTGAAAACAGCAGTAGCTTTCTGATGGACTTGATTAGCAGAGTTGGTTACTGTATACAAATGCTGAAGCTTGGCGTGTATTCTGGAGCAGTTCAGTCATTTTGTGTGATGCAGATCTTGTTTCAGTGCTGTGTTTTCTTGAACACCAGCAGTTTGTCTGATTCCTTGAAGAATTTTTACTGGGAGAGGGGTTAAACGCTTGATCTCTCTTCCTCCTGCCTGTGCTGCTTACGGCTTGTGTTTTCCCCAGGTGGGAGAGGTCCATCTTGCCTATTTGTTCCTTGTGCTGAAATCATTCTGTTCTTCTAATTGTTGTCATTGCTACTTCTTTCTTTGGCTTGGTCTGTGCCTAGAAATACATTTACTGGACCAGACTTGCACACAGTATTCAAGATGAGAGTGCACTGTTGACTTTGAAAAGGGGTGAAATGATGATTCTTGTTAAGTTTTCCAGATTTTTATCACACACAGACACACCCCCAAATAAGATCCTGTTTCTTTCCTTGATAGCTAATGAGCATCAGGCTAACGTGTCTCGAGCTCTTCACTGCAATCTCCATCTAACTCCTGACATTGTTTAAAAGTATCAGCAACCAAAGTTCTATGTTTGTTTCTCAAAGATGTTTGTGTTCCATGTATAATACATTCCTCCTTCTTGCTATTAGAGGCTGTTTACTCATCTCTGAGTATTTAAGTTATATAAAAATACCTGTAAAAATTGGAACAATTTTGTATTGTAATGTTTATGAATTTACAATATCGCATATTTTTAATTATGGTAATTTTTCATGAATAATGGCTTCATTAGAATAAATTTATGAGAGGTGGATGGTAGAGGGAATATTTTTAAACAATCAGTTGCACGGCTTCAAAGCATAGTGTTATAGCAAAAAAAGTAGCAAAGAGTTTTTGAAAGATCTCCTGCTCCATCCACCCGCCCTCAATGGCATCTGCTGATGGTTTGTCAAGGTCATTTGTTATTGTTTTCCAGTCTTTCAGTGCATCTGCTACATGGTGCCAGCTACAAATTCAGTAAGCACCGAATTTTGCCCTCATTCCCTGTCTATTGAAGAGGTGTTGAACAGTGCTGGACTCAGATCTGACCTTGGTAGGACTCTGCTGGATACCTCCTTACAACTGGAGGATGAACTATCCTCTACATCTTGTTTTCTGAGTTCTGGACCTGTGCTTTTTTTCCCTTTTATGGGGGTAGGCATCACTAGCAGTGTCATCTGAAACAGCAGCCCAAGGATTTGTCATAGTCGGGCATCCCCGGGTGTCATCGCTGCTGTAGGGCAGTTGGCGTTGGGCAGCCTTTCCAAGCTGTTCCTTATTTCAGTGCTGGCTTCTTCATGCCTACAAAGAGATTGATCGTTGTTCTGGTGTTTGTATGGAAATTAAAGTCAAGCAGGGTATCTGTAATCACCGTTTCCTCTTACAGAGGAGATAGTTTAGCTGGATAGTTCTGGACAAAGCACGAGGAAATGGCTCTTAATCTTCTCTGACCACTCTGTGCTTATTGATTGTAATACTTTTCATTAGATAAAATATATCTAATGCTTGTGAAGCATTACTGCTCAGCTTGCAGAAACGAATGATGTTTCCTAGCCAGATGGGCAAGGTGCTGTTCTAAGGGACACCCTGCAATTGCCCTGATGTTGCAGGGGAGCAGATACCACAAGCTGTTACGTGTCCTCCACAACCACCGTTTTACACAATGTCTTTCACAACTGTATCCACCTATTGATTTAACAAAAAAACCCAAACCCTAAGCTGCTAATTCCTGGTATATCTGCCAAGAGAGATTTGAAAACCTTTGTCTTCCCGTTTCCAGCCTGTAACTTTATACTTGACCTTTGTGTCCCAGTTCTATCTTCCAACACATGCTCGTCAACCTGATTGGTAACCTTGGAGCTGCCACTTGCATCTCATTTTATTCTTCAGTTTGCCAGACCTGGTAAGTTGATCTCTTAATTTCTCCTCCTGATTCTCCACACCTGACTGACTACCTCTGTGTACTGGCTCTCGTTTCACTTCAGTTCTTTTGAATGTAAATTACTACGATGGTACTTGGTTTTCCAGGTGAGGTCTTACAAATGCCTTACTTGCTGGTGTTGAGATTTCCCTTGCCTTCTCTGTCGGGAGGGTTAATCATTATGCAAGTGAGGTTTCTATATTTATTTGGTTGGTTGTTTGAGGGCTGTTTTCTCTTGTGCTGTGGAGTTTTTGTGCTCTGCTTCCCATCCTCTGCTACAGAACATTTTCACGAGGTGTCACAGGTCATTTCTTTGCGTATAACAAATTTCTTTATTAATTATACTCTGCATTTCTCTATTGCCCTGCCTGTCAGCTGCAGGATAAAACCCAGTGCCTGGGGCCTTGTGCTTCCAGCCCTTTCAAGCATGAAGCATACCCAAAGTCCTACGGTGCTTGGGTTTGCAGGAAAGCCTTTGGGCTTCAGGTTTCATTTCACATAACCCAGAATTACAGGGCCCTCGTAGCCCTTTATGCGGCAAAGAATGGCACGTCTTCCCTCTGTCCGGAATGCAGGCTCTGCCCCGAATCCACCAGCCTGGGTATTTGGCTTTCCAGCTAAGCTCTCCAGAGACTGATTATCCAGGACCTCAACAGCTACTATCAGAAGGTTCTCCCTTTGCCTTTTCTCTTTTGGGGCTGAGGTTTGGTGAGATAAGTGCTCCTGTGTTGCTCTGCAGCAGATCTCCCCTTTCTCTGTCTCCGTGCTTCCTGATTTGTAAAGCCTTGCTGTGCAAAATTGGCAGCGTGTGCCACTCTGATGGCACGGCCAACTGTCCTGTACCCACATGCCCTGTGTCCCTGGGCAGACAGGAAAGAGACAGTAAATCAAGCAGGTTAACCTTCTTGTTAAGTTAAAGTCCTTTTTATTTTATTTTTTTTTCCCCCAGAAGTTGCTGCATCTGCTGACTCAAACCAGATTTCAGCACGAGGCTCGAGATGGGTCTAAAAGCCAAATCTGGAGGTGGTGCTTTGAGCCGCAGGCTTCCAGCTGAATGAGGCAAGACAAAATTAACTGACACTCATGTGACCTACTTCTTAAGCTCCTGTACACAGCCTTCAGATCAGAAAACTAAACAAGAGGAGACAGCTTTCTTGATAAATGAGAAATTGTTTCCATCCTGTAAGACAATGGAGAGCTTTCAGGTTGTTTTTAACTGTATCATGGTTGTTGGGGCCGTTTAGCTTGCTGTAGCATGAATGTCAACTGAAAAGTTAGAGGGATGTTCACCCATTTTGAGAAAGACGCTTTTCCTTGTGTCCTAAGGTGGTTCTCAAGTGTTCGATCTGGCTGCCCGGGTTACCTGTTTGGTGCCAGCTGCCCCCAGTGACCCAAGCTCAGTTTTCTCTAACAATGATATAAACCGGTGTCTGGAGGGCAGCACAAACCAAAGCAAGGTGAACAAATAAACAAAGTTATCCTCTTTCTCCATTTCCCTTTTTTTTTTTTTTTTACTGACAACAGGGGTTGAGTGGCTGGGTCAGCAGAGTAACTCCAGGTGATGTGGTCTGCTGAAGCCCCAGTAGAACTGAACTTCGAGCAGGGAAGCTGCTGTTCTTCAGTCTTGGTTTCTGTTCAGGGAGCAGAACATGCCTTACAGTTGTTGCTTTGGTTCAGTGCACTGTATTCTTTTAATGGCTTTTGTGAGGTGGACTGGGAGGGAGGGAGAGCGGATCGCTGAAGCACGCCTTGAGGAGGTACATGGTCAGTGTAATACCGCCCAAGACTTATAAAAGCAGGGCCCTCCACCAGTTGAGGATGCTCTCTTCAGATGATTGAGCTGATGTGAACCACTGAACTGCTGGTCCCATCTGCCTTTCGGCTGGACATTGGGTGAGCTAATGGACAGTTGTGTGTCAAGACATACCCTTTATTAAAGTGCCTGGGTAGAATGTTGGTTCTGCTGGGCCCAGCCAGTTCAGCATGTGTCTTCTCCCTCGTGACAGATGCCAAGAGCAACATAATTGTTTGGCCAACTCCATTGGGTTGCAAGCACTGAAGATGTACTTGTTCTCATTGCTCTTTGCCTGTTCCTCCTTTGTTCCAGTGATTCAGCTGATGTTTGAGGCTCATGGAAGGAGGTATCACTA
Source organism: Gallinago undulata (assembly GCA_026546715.1). Classification (NCBI taxonomy): domain Eukaryota; kingdom Metazoa; phylum Chordata; class Aves; order Charadriiformes; family Scolopacidae; genus Gallinago; species Gallinago undulata. Next base: position 476,815 of record JAOTQQ010000002.1, on the reverse strand, counting down.
CTGTTCCTTTGCCAAGGGACTCCTGGCAGAGAGTTGACAGTGTGGACTTGGGTGTTTTCTTAGCAACCTGAAGGAAACAGCTAAGAAGAAAAGAAACATTATTTTCTGGTATTTCCTTGTATGCAACATGCATTTTCAAGGGCACTACTTCTCCTGTAGAAAACCAGTGTTTGGATAAAGCATGCAACACATTTCACAACTAGTAAAAAACAACACCCTGATTTATTAAAGCTTATCACATGTAATTAAAGAGCGCTTTTCTAGGAGAATGGTAAAAAGACCATTCTCTGCATTATTCTAAAAATTACAAAGTTGTAATGAAGTCCACCAAACTTGAAGTCTCACAAAAGTTTTCCTTAACATGGTTTCCCATAGGAAAGGTTAGTTATCTTAGTTGGTGGCAGCATATGTCTGTTCTGGTTAGTTACGCAGGTGACCAGGCAGGCTAACTAACTACGCTGGGAAATGGAATGGAGGAAAAAGTGCTAAAATTCAGTAGCATATTGCAGATCCTAAATCCTTTGATATCATAAAATGTCCTTGCACAGGTGTAAGGAAATGAAAGTAAAAACAGGTGAAGAATAAAGCCAGTGAATACTGTGGGGTTGTTGACTGCGCTGGGTGAAGAAGTACTTGGTGCTAGACAGAGCTCGTGGTCATAACCATCCACAGTCTGGAGATGGAGGGGCTGGGTAGGAGCCACTCGTGCAGTGCTGGTTTCTTTGCAAGAGGGTTAGGATGAACTGAAGACTTCAAAATGCTGTGATAGAAGCCAGCTTTGCTGCCTGCCTGTGCTTCTCCAACTGTAGCACTACCTGGCCCCAGAAAGGTTAGGGTTCCTTGGCCCTTCCTTAACCTCTGTTGACTTTTATTCCATTGTGACTGCTTCAGTAACAGTTCTGCCTACAAAGTTACCAGGCTGGCTATCCTACGCTTTTTTTCTGTGCTAACCTGCTTTTGGAAGAAGCCACATGGGGCTTTTAATCTCGCCTAAATTCCCAGATTGTAGCAATCTGGAGGGAAAGTCTGTGAAAATGAGCCAGAGGTGATTTGAGGAGCTGAGATCTTTATTCCAGTACTATAAAGGGGACAGGGTAGGGATGCAGGCCAAAGTCTGTGGTGGGGACAGGGTAGGGATGCAGGCCAAAGTCTGTGGTAGGGACAAAAAAACACATAGGGCAAAGGCAATGCATCTACAGCAGAAAATTACATACAATAAATAAATATCTTTACAGCAATATGACACAGCACAGAAAGATATAAACCCTTGCCTTGCTTCCAAAGAGGTTTGTGCAGTTGATGGTTACTAACTCATCATCTGAGGTGAGTGTAAAGAAAACAGCATGCTTTTATGAGTAGAACAAACTGCAGCGTCGGAGACTTGCTTTGGCTGAGCTCCTCCGTGTTTGGATCTACAAGGTACCCTGACCATCTGTGGGAAGTCAGTTGGACAGAGATTGCTGCCTATTTCTGTTGCCATTTTCCTGACAAAAATTCCTTTCCTTGTAGAATGTCATCCAAGCCCTGGTAGGGATATATTTTATACTTGTCTTGCTGGGATCCAACCTAAAGGAGAGGCAGTGCCAGCAGCCTTCAGGCAAATAAAAGCCTTTGTAGTTCTCATTCTTCATTTGCCCGATGGCCTTTCGCTCTATCACCAGCACTGGCTTTGCATTGTGTCTTCAAAACCTCAACCTGTGTGTCTATCCTGAGATGAACACCAGCTCCTCTGCTGTGAAAGCAGCCATTCCTTGATCGTTTCCGTGCTGGCTCACCACGTGAAGCTCCATAGACACCCCAGCATCCGCACTGGGACATCGAGCCATGTGGGTGGTGGTCTGGAGCCTCCTCCTGACTCGGTGATGGCTAGGGTTTGTAATGCACTTGGGGTTGGCCTGCTGCTTTGAGCGAAATCCTTTGCTGTCCTGGTTGCATCACCCATTGTTGCTCTCCTAGCTGTGGTGTGCAAATGCAAGGAGAGCACGTGGTCTGTCTGCGAAACGGAGCTGAGATTGCTCTGGTCTTTGCAGGGCTGGTGGAGAAACCTCCAAGGCACTGTAGGTTTTAAAGGGCAGGCAAAGGGGGGGAGAGGGGGAGGGGGAGGAAAAGAGAAATAAGAAGAGGAAAAGAGAAATAAAGAATAAAGAGGTGAGTGAGAAAAATCAACCCAGTCAGAACTTAAAGATCTGGGTGTTGAGTGATGCTCAAAGTCTAGGGTAAATGTTTGTATCTGCTCTAAAAAGGAGAGTGAAAGAAGTAGCTGTGTGACTGAACATTTTTCATTGTTAACGTTTGCCTAATGATGCTAGGAATTTGCCCCATATGGGCTTGTTGCATGGTGATGTCACCCCAATGGCTGGACCAGTTGCACTGGGAACCTTCAGACCTGTCTGTTGGAAGAGGAGGGTGTGTAGGAAAGTAGGAGCCTGATGGTGAGCATTAGTGGTTGTGTCACTGAGGCACAGAGATTAAACAACCTAGATCTGAGATTTCCAGGTATGTGGGGTTTTCTAAAGTAAGCTCTGAAGCAATATGAGATGTGGGTGGGTTGATGGGGCAGCACATGTGCCCATCAATGGGAATTGCGTGGAGCATGGAGGTGGCTGTTAAATTGCCATTAGAGATGGGCATAGTTGTGAAGATAGCAGCTTGTTAAAAGCTCTCTCTTCATCCTTGTCATGCTATCTGGTGGTGAGCTACAGGAGGACGCAAAGTTGTTTGAGAACTTAAGCTGAAGCTCCTGCCTCAGTGATTGGAAGATGCTGATTTGCTATGATACTCTTCTGCTCTTCTCCTTCCCCTCCTTATTCTAAAACGAGAGCAGTGTTTTGTTTTCCTGACTTACGGATGGTGCTTTAAAGATTCAAAGACCCAGGTTGGTGCAAAGCTTGTTCCTCTCTTGGGAGAAATGAGCCCATTGTGAAATCTTGGCAAACTGATTTTGAGCTCAAGATTTTTGGCTGGCTATAGCAGTTCCCAACAACAGTGGGTGTTGCCAAAGCTGGAGGTTCCCGGGCCTGATTTGTTGTCACTTCTGGAACTTTTGTTTATCTCCAACAGCTTTCCAGAAGTTGGGGATGGTCTACATGTTTGAATTGTAGAACAAGGAGAGGAAAAAAAAAAACACAACAAAAACCAAACCAAAACATTTCCTGATCTCATTAAAAGACCTAATGGCTTATGCCAGCAGCTAGTGCCCTACCAGCCTCTGTCTCTGGTGCTTCCAACATACTGTGCTTTGCTTTACTTTTGTAGTTTATAAAACTTTATGGTTTTATGTTTCGTGAGTGAGGTTTTAGGGCTGCAGATCCAGACTTGACTCATACACAGGGTTCAAAACTATTTGTGAAAAGCCCTGGGTGAAAGGTGAGCTAGATAAGCTGGAACTGCTTGTTGGGGCAGTTCAGTATCAGAGCTGGTATCTCTGCAGGCTGGTGCCAAAGGTATTACCTATGTTCATTTGTGGAATATTTTCAAAGGTTACCACTCTTAATGCATTCAATATACAATAAGCTGAATTTGTTAGACCCCTGGTGACTGAAGGACAGTCCGTTAACTGGGCCTCACCTGAGACTTCATTGTCTGCATATGACCAAAAGCTGCTGAGCCTGGGTCTGCCCTTCTTAGATGTTGCTCCACTGATTTACCCTGTGGGCTCCTATCTGAAACCTGTCTTTAGGCTGTTTGTCCTCTGTAGGATCTCTTCCTCACTGCTTACAGGTGGTGAGTGAACTCAGAGGAATGCTGAGGCAGCTGTGGACTGGGGGAGCATGGAAGTGCAGGTGCTTCACTGACCATGTAGGAGAACATCATCCAAACCAAGCTGGAGAAGCTAAGAAGAAGTGATGCTGAAGACGACAGCTTTGTCTCCATCATTTGAAAAGTAAGCCAGGCACTGAAGCTGAAGCCTTCATCTGCAGGTTCCCAGATGCTAGGAAAGCAAATAAAACAGGGAGGAGACAGTCTAGTTGGGGAGTAGTTTGGGTGCAGGGAGGATTGCTTGTCCGGCTGGCATAGCCCTGGCACATGGGAGAGCTTGTCTGCAGTGACACACAAATTCAAGCTCAGCCATCCTTCCTGCTTCCTCCAGCTTTCCCAAACCACTGTTTTCTTGGTTAAGAGGGTACTGCAGTGGATTCTGAACTGGGAAGATGACTGTGGTAAATGTCTCCCAAGCAGCTGCTCCCTGGGCCTGTCTGCTAGAGTTATATATAGATTTTGCTCTCTGTGGGACCTGTTAGTGGAACAGTAGGTTGCACAATGGGCTCTTAAGAAAGCTTTTTGTCTGGAGATTTATTACCTCTTTGAGATCTCGATGTCGGAGCAATACAGACTTTTCCCTGTCCCGCGTGCACAAGGGCATAACATTCTTCTGTCCCTCCCGGCAAGGAGAGAACAAAAATCTCCCATCCTGTGAGCAGAGTGAGAATATTCACAAATAAAAATATTCCTTGTAATGCTTTATCCTATGTAATAGGGACCAAAAGTTGCTAAATCATTTCCTGAAGCTACTTTTTACCAAGCAGGGAGGCTATTCCAGTGGCCTTTTTTTTTTTTTTTTTCTTCCATCTTGAGGGATTTTCACCCCCTGCCTGCTTTGCCATGGTGCTGCCAGCACCTTACAGCTTCTTAAAGAGCCCAAGAAGTTCTTCAATGAAAAATAATTGTCACTAATTTGCATTTCTCCTGAGGTAAGCAACAAGATTTTTTTTTTTTCATTTTGCTTAATTCTGGATTCTGTTTCATCAATTACATCCTTGAAAAGCACACACAAATTAAAAACTTGAGGCAGCAGCCATATATACTTAAATATTAGAAATTAACGTTACAGAAGTTCATACCATCTTCTGCATTGTGCTTGGGAAAACAGAGGAGAAAAAACCTTCATCTTTTATATACAAAAACATTCCTTATTTGCTCGAATTCCCAGGCAGGTTATGAGCAGTCAGTTTAATTCCTAGAAGGGAGATAACTTTAATGAAGTATGAAATGAAGAATGATGCAACAAATGGAGATAACGTTGACTCGGTTTCTGTCTCACTGATAGGTATCAAGGGGAAACATGGAGGTGTTACATGCTCTCACTGCTATTTTTTTGTGTTACTTAGTAACACAGGTTTTATGTCTTTCCACTGAGCTTTCTACTGTTCATTTTTAATGAGAAAGAACTGTTTTTTTTTCTTTCAAAAATGTCCTCACTGGAACTAGTGGTGTATAAAGCCAGAGTGGTTTATAGTGGTCCATGCTTACAGAAGCCTGTCTTCCTGCCTTTGCTTTTACACAGACCCCTTCTTGCTGCCCCCCTTTCTTCAGTAAATGTATTTCTCTGCCTGCTTTTGGTCTGTCAGGCACATTTGCAACCGTTTTACTTCACTGAAGATACACCAAGGAAAGGTAACATGGTAAGGGTGTAAAGTGGTGAATTTAAAACTCATGCTGCAGGAGGAGAATGCTTTTATCCAACTAAACAAACAGAAAACCCCCACCTAAAAATAATACTTATAGAAATTAAGATGCATATTAACTCATTGGAGATAATAACAGGCTCTTCTATGCTCCTGCAGAGCAGATCCACAAATACAGTGATGACTAAGGTTAATCTGTAATCACCTGTGTTTTCCCTGAGGTTTTGCATACTTTTCCTGCCAGGCCAGCATTGATTTGATCAGTTCCGAAGCTCCTACGAAGTAACAAATTTAGTCAAATCCACGTGCAGATAAAAGAGGAGATGCTGACACTGTGTGCTCTGATTTGGACATGGTGTAATGTCACCTCTGAGCAGCAGCTAAATGGACTAGGCAGCCATGGGTGACGCTTGGGTGCCACTGTGCTGGTGGAAAAGCTGAGCAGCTTGTGCCATTTTGCTGTGCCCCCCCAGACTTTCAGTCATTTCATGTGACCTTTGCCTGATGGCCTCCAGGGAATGAGGCATGGCCTGTGTCCTTGCTAGGCAATGGTCGCAGGGGGGTTCTTTGTACCAGGACGTGTTTTTCCAATGGATAATGTGTTTGGGCTTGTTTGCCTGTTCTTCCATCCATGCTATATTGGTTTTATGGCAGGAACTTAATCTGCAGCTGGACAATCGAAAAAACAATCTACGGAAAGGCACAAAATGAGAGATGCTAAAAAGTGACCCTGGTATTATTTAGCTGAGTTAATCCCACATGTAATACCCTGGGTTTAACTGGAATTACTCCGGGAATTAGCTCAGCTGATAGCTGATCTCACTGTAATAGCTGCCTGGCTTTAGGAGTTGGTTGAACAGGTGTTGCTTGTCCCCTTCCCACCCCATTCCCTCCCATCTGCATTATCCCTGCTCCTCCTTCCCTACTTTGGGCCCTGTTCCTCCTCCAGCAAGACCTCATTTGAGCAACCCCACTTATTCTGTTCTACTTTCTTTCCTTTCATCCCTCCCTTGGGGTTTCCCATGTTCTGTTTCAAGGCTCCTTCTCCCACTTATCTCAGGGAGCTTTGCAAAAATCCTACCATCTTTTTCCTTTTCCATCAAGGGGCATCACTTGGGGCCCCAGCATTTTAAACTCTGCCAGAATGAAGGACGGAGATGAATCAGGAATGTTTTTATGATGAAGGACGTGCGTGGCTGCTGGTGATTGTGTGATGAACAAGTACCAGGAGATGCCCACCGCTCCCATGTCCAAAGCAGGCTCTCCATATTGGACCTAGGGAGAGCTCTTTCTCTTCTGGGCATGGTTAAAAGTGAGTTGTCTTCTCCCAGAGGAGAGGCAGCATTGTTTGCATAGCTGTCCTTCTAGCCCTGGGCTGGATTCATGGCTGGAGTGGTAGATCAGAGGGCAAGTGCCATGCAAATAACAGAATGTGCAGAATTACACACCCACAGGGAATGTTTCTTCTTATGTTGCTGGCTCATGGGCCACCCCAAGAATGTAGTGTGGTTTCCTTCCACCAGGAGGTTGCCTGTCCTCCGGTTTGGCAATGTTCTGGGATTTGAGCTTTTCTGATGGTGGAAAATTGAGGATTTTGGGCAAAGCCATCAGACTTGGTCTTCTGTTGCCCTCATTTACTGAGCTTTCTGTGCCAGCGGACCCCTGTGTGTTTGTGTCTAACCTTCTTGGCATTTTGGCCAACCAGTCAGGGGGCCAGCCTACAGTACTGCTTGGTTTTCATCATTCTTATCCTCCAGAGATTATTTTTTCTGACTTGTTTTGAAATGTGGCATTGTGTTCCTCCTTGCTCTCCTTTAAACACAATGGTGGTTTTGTGGCTGGGAGCAGGACCCATCCTTACCTGAATGGTGATTGCTTTTACCCGAGAAGTGTGCAGCTGGGCCAAACACCCCCATTTCAGCAGGGCCTTTCCCTGCTCCCTGGCCCGACCGTGGGAAGCCAGCTTGCCTCTTGGCTCTGTGGCTGCAGATGGGCTGGCACCAACACGGGCTGGACAGAGGATGGCTGGAGAGCAGCCCCGAGGTGAAGGACTTGGGAGTGCTCGTGGATGAGAAGCTCAACATGAGCCAGCAGTGTGTGCTCACAGCCCAGAAGGGGCTGCATCTAAAGAAGCATGGCCAGCAGGTCAAGGGAGGTCATTCTACCCCTCTGCTCTGGTCTGGTGGGACCCCACCTGGAGCACTGTGTCCAGCTTTGGAGTCCTCAGCACAGGAAGGCCATGGACCTGTTGGAATGGGTCTAGTGGAGACCACAGAGATGATCAGAGGAATGGAGCACTTCTGCTGTGAGGACAGCCTGAGAGAGCTGGGGTTGTTCAGCCGGGAGAAGAGAAGGCTCTGGGGAGACCTTGTAGCAGCCTCCCAGTATGTGAAGGGAGCTACAGGAGAGGGGGGGAGGGGCTTTTTACAAAGGCATGGAGTGATAGGTTGAGGGATAAGGGCTTCAAACTGGCAGAGGGTAAGTTGAGTTAGGTATCAGTAAGAAATTCTTCATTCTGAGGGTGGTGAGAGCCTGGCCCAGGTTGCCCGGAGAAGCTGTGGCTGCCCCATCCCTGGAGGGGTTCAAGGCCAGGCTGGATGGGGCTTGGAGCAACCTGCTCTGGTGGGAGGTGTCCCTCCCCGGGGCAGGGGGTGGCACTGGCTGGTCCCCTCACCCTCTCCCTGCTCTGTGGTTCGGCGGCGGGTGAGCCCCGAGGCGCAGGGCCAGCCCCCGCAGGGACCTGTAGGCGCCGCGCTGAGACGGGGGGTGTCGTTGCGTGTTACCCACCCCCCCCCGGCCCCGCTTCCCCGCCCGGGGGCTGCCGCGCTCGGGCCGGGCCGGAGGAGGCGGCGGGGGCGGGCGCAAGGCGGGAGGGGCCGTCCCGGGGCCGCGCTACGTGTGGCGGGCGCCCTTATAGCCCGGCCCGGCCCGGCGCCGCCGCCCGTCACCATGTCGAGCCGGCAGCAGACGGTAGGGCCGCGCCGCGGGGGGCGCCCGGGGGGGGGGGGAGCCCCGTCCCGACGGCTGCTTTCCCCTCGCCAGGGGTGCGGGGGGCTCCCCCGGGCGCAGGGGATGCGGTGGGTGGCGGCGGTGGGCGCCTTCTGCTCTACGCTGGCGCCGGAGCCGGGGTTTTTCCTCTCGGGGCACACCCATCGGCTGGAGGAGGAGGAGGAGGAGGAGGAGGAGGGGGGGGGGGAAGCCCTCAGGTGCTGGTGCTGAAGGCTCTCGGCGTGAGGTGGT
>JAOTQQ010000002.1:442535-458191 GCA_026546715.1 Gallinago undulata | reverse complement strand
CTGTTGTCCACCAGGACTCCCAGGTCTTTCTCCTCAGAGCTGCTCTCCAGCAGGTCAGCCCCAACCTGTCCTGGTGCTCATTTCTGCTCCTGTCCAAGCAGTGGAAGGAGATGAGCTCCCGCGCAGGGAAGAGGGCGGACGACGTCACGGGAAGCAGGAAGGTGGGCGGTATGGTAACACATCAGGTGCTTGAGAAGTCCCACTTCCCCATCTGGACTTGCAGGCCAGGTTCCGCGTTGTGGTTGTGGAATCCTGGGAGGTGAAAAGTGGAAAAATTTCCAGGGTAACTTCATCTTGGTGGGGTTTTCCCCTGGGAAGGAGTGGAACTGATTTTGAAGCATTGACTGCTTAAGTCCATTCAATAAGTCAAACTCGAGTTTGGAAAAAGTCTATCGGTTTATGGTTACAAGAGCTAAATCGGGACTTCAGAGACTCTGAGGTTTCTCTGTCGTTCTTCAGTATGGTTGTAATCAAATCTTTGCTTCCACAAGCAAAACCCCCCTCTTCCCTCTCTTCCTCCTTTTCTGTTGAGTGTAATAGTTTTGCTTTTCTGCAGCAAATGACTAGTTTACGGAAGGGTTTTCCCCCTTGTTGATAACAGGCACTTTATCCTCTCCATGTCAGCTTGCCCATTTGCAAGAGCAGCTGTAGGAATTGCCCTGGTGGAAAAATATATTTTTTTAAGGAAAAGTTACATAAACTTAATTTTTATGCATTGAATTCAATTGATAGGATAATTTTTTTTTTTCTTTTGTAAGATGGCAGGATTTGGGAGAGGATTTTAAATAATAAGTTAGATCCATCTCCAGAGGCTGAAGCAAGTGTTTGACCTCAAACTTGAAAGCTGTCTTGATCATTTTATCATTTCAAAAAGCCCACTTTACCATTTGCAACTACGATTAGTTGAAAACATTTTGAAAGCTTTTTTCTTTTTCTTTTTTTCCTGGGCGAGATGTCCAGGATGTACAAGCAGTACCAAAATAGGGTGTGTATTAAATGCTTGACTGGAAAAAAAATATGCGTCATCTTCCTGATGATGTGAGATAGCCCTATAAATAAAAATGCAGCTGGGGCAGTCCTGACCTTACCCTTGCTGGCGGGTCAGGGTTTCCCGGGGTCTGTGAGCCACCAGTTGGACATTGACCATATTCATAGGAGGCTGGAGAGGAATTAAGTGCACGATAAGGACAGGGATTGAGACCTTATCAGCCTTCATGACACCAGCGCTGTGTTCTACTGACAAGCCTGTCCTCGTGCAACTTTGGAGAGCTCTGTCTGGCTGAGCAAGGGTTGGCCTGAGGGGATCCCCGCTTAGGGGATCTCTTCAATGTCCTGCTCAAGTCCCATCTCTTCTCCCTCGTTTCCACCCCTTGGCTGGTGGCACGTGGCACTCACACTTGGTTCTTGCCCTGGTCCTGTTCGTCATGCAGCCGTGCAGGTGCCAGCTAAAGAAGTGGTTGTGTGGGGGCAGGAGGATGCTGCCTTGTGTCCTAAGGTGCATTAGAAAATACTTGAATTTCTAGTGGAAGATGGCAAATCATTTGTGCAATTCTTTGGGACAACCCTGAACCCTGTTGAGGTAGTAAGTTTCTGTTAATTGTGCAGTGGCTCTGCTCCTAACAGATGTCAGCCGTGGTTGGGAGAGGTCCCCAAGGCAGGTTGCCTTTAGCTCTTGGGTGAGAGATGCTCCCTGATAACACCTCTCCTGGGGGTAGTCACACACGATCTTTGATTTATGCGGGCAGGCACAGCTGCTCCCTTCGATGGACAAGTAGTTAAGAAAGAGCTGAGGTTACTTTTTCAGATGTCCTGAACCGAGCGGCAGTAGCTCTCAGAGCAGAGGACACAGATGGTTCCTGATTTCCAACAACTCTGTGCTATGGTGGACTGTCTTGTCTCAGAGGACCCATCTCTCTGTTCAGGAGAACTTAGGAAAAGCCTCCTGCCTCTGTCTGCAACCTGCTTTCACAAAGCAGGGGAGCATCTTGTCCCACCAGGGATGTGACAAAAAAAACTTGTTCCTTTTGGAAGCTGGGCCAGGAGACACTTGGCTGGTGGCTCAGTCAAGCCTCATCTTAAAGACACCTGAGATTTTGGTGTCTTCCAGTTTGTCAGCCTCATGGAAAGGTTCAGTAGAAGGAAGGCCAAAAGCAGAACTAGGATTTGGCTTCTTGAGCCACTGCAGCCTTGGTACAAGGTTTGGAGCCGCGTCTTTATTTTTTTCTCATTTTTGGGATGAGGTAAGCCAGGGTGGGCTGAGGAAAGAAGTCATGCAGAGGTGGCCAAACAGCAGATTTTCAAGGAAAAGAGCTTACCCACTTGTCTGGCAGAGACTGCATGGCTCTTCCGTGGAAACACTGCCAGGTCACTTGTTGCCTTGCTTGGAGCTTTGTTTGGGGCTAAATTATAGGTAAGAAGTTCTTCTGCCAAGCCTTACTTCTTTGATCTAGACCTTTGCAAGAAATGCTTACCAGTGTTCCCCAATTGTCCCCGCTGGGGGGCCTGACGTTCAGGCGTCAGTGTGTTGCAGTGATGATAATCTTTTAAATGTGCTTGTTTAAAACCATGACAATAAAATCAGCAGGACAGTGCCACCTCTGATGAAACCCCGTCCGTTGCTTATCTCTGCCTCCCCACGGTCTGTCAGCATATGCTCTTTCTAGAAGGAATCTCTCCAGGGTTGGCTCTGGGGCCATTGATGCTGACTATTGGTGGTGCCTTTTCACTCTGTTCATGCTTCAGCTCTGGCTTCCAAGCCCATGGATGATTAGGTGGGAAGTCGGTGATTGTTCCTCGCCAAGCAAGCTGCCAACCCCACCGTCCGCCATCCGCTCACATTTCTGTCTGCTGTTTGGTTTTTTGGGTTGGGTTGGTTTTTTTTTTTTTACTTTTGGTGTAGCTGGTGACAAGACCTTGAGTTGGTGTGTGGCAGGCAGTCATGCAGGGTTAGGAAGAGGTTACTGGTAAGATTATTAACATAGCAGAAAAATTGGAGGGATCTGGTACCCTCTGGAGCTCCTGGCAGGTAGGAGAGGTCTGACAGTGCTGCTGAATTGCAAAAATGCCCTCGGTGATTCTTTCCTAGGTTCCAAAAGATGTCAGCATGCAAAATAAAAGCTCTGAGATGCACCCACAGTGCATCATACAGATTTATGGCACAGCAACGTGTATCTCATTACATTAACCACGTACGAATGTGTTAGTTCCTGCTTCTTGCCGAGGCATGGATGTTACTGTGGTTCATCTCCCACAGGACAGATCCCACAGATCAGCAGTTTGCAAAAGCCAAGTGTGCAGCTGGAATTCCTATGGAATGCAGAGGACGTGCAGGAAGGATTCATAGTGTGCAGGTTTACTTCTCCGTGCAGAAGTACTGGTCGTGTCTGCTGCGGCTTGCACACAAATTGCAAAATACCTGCTTTGTGTGTGGTTTCTGGAGTGCTACGCTTCGAGGGTGCGTGTCCACCGAGCGAGCGCTCGGCTGCAGCCAGGGAGGCTTCCCGGCAGGGCTGAGAGGTGACAAGCTGTCGGGAAGGTGAGTTTGGGCACTCCTGCTTTGCTGAGGGTCCTTGGCGAGGTGAGGAGCTCATTTCAGAGCTCCACCAGAAGCAAACACAGCAGAAACGCACCCTTGGGAGAAGGGATTATTTTTGGCTGCTGGCTCTTCTGGATGTGATCCTTTGGTCTCGCTGCCGAAGCCTGAGCCCCTGAGGACAGGTGGGAATTAAACCATGGTGGTGCTGTCTCACCTTTGCAAGCTTAAAATGTTCAAACAGACTTTTGACAGCTCCTGTGAAAAACCAAATCACACCACGGAAAACTGATCTTGAGATACTTACCTTTTATTGTCTGAGTCATCAGGATGTGTTGAGCTCACTGATCTATTTTTCAGGGTCAAGTGCAGAGAGGTTCTGGGGTTTTGTTTTTGTTTTGCTGTGGTACCTGGGCTCTGTGTTTCAGGCAGCATCTCGTCCGTCCCCTACACTTCAACCCCCAGTTAATTTGTTGCATCATTTGAAACATCTGTGGAAGGGGGAAGTGATGTCAGGGATGTGCTCTGGTGGCTGTGGCAATGAGAATGGCAAGCGAGGCTCCTTGGAGCGAGAAGATGCATCACTGGAGGTGGTTGGGACAACAGCTCCGAAAACCTTTTTAGGCCAGGACTTCTCGCCGAGTCGTACGGTGGTGGCACGGGGTGGGAATCGGTCACCTTGTCCAGCTCTGGAGGTATTGCTGCTCCCTTCCTGAGTTTCTTCAAGTGCAATCTCACAGTCATGGCACCAGTGTTGAAGTTTGCCGAGAGTTAACCTTGGAGGTGCAGATTTATGACCATTATTGTGATTATTTTGGATGCAGCTATTTTTACCAGTGCATTAAAATGTTATGGAGTGGGGTAGCACATCAGTGTGCCCACAAGCAATTGCAAACGGCATATTTCCAGGTGTAAAGAGGATAAATTTGGAACCTTTTGCTAAAATTGAATTGAAAGTGGGCATAAAATTCTGAGTACAGCTATAAATTGCTGCAGTGGGAGGTTGGTCTCTGCTAGGATGCTGGTCTCTCTGAAAGATAATAATAAAAACAGGTGGGGAGAGGAGGGTATTTTTTTCTCTTCTGTTAAGGAATAGTTCTCACCCAGTTTTCTGTGCAGGCAGAGCCCTCTGTTGCATAGAAAATACCAAGCCTTTACTGAATTGTGTTAAAGTGTTAATGGCCCAGCAAGTAGAAGGGAAAAAAAATATATCAAAAATCAGGCTGCTTTGCTAACACATTTAAAAGGTGACCTTTTAATTTGTTGTTTCTCCGTTCATATTTTTTTTTTGTTTACTTGTCAGTATTCTTTTTTCTTTTTCTTGGAAAATCAAAGATGATCACTTCCCTGCTATGACTTCAGAGGTAGAAATATTTATATAATGAGATGTGAATCATGGGAAAGCCCAAGCCCGCTCTTGTACTGGTGATGCGAAACGGATAAACCTACAGCCGTGAAGAATCCCGCTGGGGGGAAAATATTTATATTCCCTCTGGAGACTTCTCCTTTGGCTGCCTCGGCTGGAAATGTAATCCTTGCAAATAATAAGATATTCGACGTGCAAAAAAATCTTTGTTGAAGTGCGGTGGCTGGACCTGCGGGGCACAGACGGGCTGTTTCAGTCTGTGTCCCGGGGGGGGGGCAGGTTGATGTTAGGAACTACCAAAATTCAGGCCTCTGGCTCAGCACCGTGCCAGTCCCTTGCTTGCACCGGCGAGTGCCCGTGGACACGGCGGGTGTTATTTTCTCTGCCTCTCCTCACACTCTTTCCCAGGCGGGTCCCGCTCTCGCTCAGCTCAGCCCCGCCACGTCGCCGCTTCTTGCCCCAACTGCAGTCATTAGAAGCCGTGTTATGTGAAACGTAGCAAGTCAATTAGCACTTTAAGTTGCTTTTGTTTTGCAAGTGTAATTAAAATAACAGCTGAGTCTGCCCGTGTTTGAAGGTGCCGCAGAGGCGGGGAGTGTGCTGCCTGTGTCTGTCTCTCTGCGGGCTCCGTGCCCTGCGCTGTGCCCGTCACCCGGCCCCGCTCCTGGGGGACAGCAGCAATCCTTCCCCAGCAGCCGACTCTAGGGCATTGCCACCAGAAGGGCTCTGAGCAGAAGCACCTACTGCCTTTCAAAAAGGAGGCTGTGCCATGCAGACACAAACCCAACGTACGCCAAAGGCAGCTATTTTCTTTGCCGTTTTCCCTTTTGTACCCAATTGCCAAGGTTTGCTGCAAAGGCTCTTGCAATTCATTTGAGATTTTTCTCCTTTCTATTAATCCCAGCCGAGATTTTCATTTGTACAGAGAGCAACAAGGTGTAACAAAAGTGGTTTGTTTTGCTTTGTTTTCATCAGGAATCAACCAATGTGGTGTACCAAGCCCATCATGTCAGCAGGAGCAAGAGAGGACAAGTCGTCGGCACCAGGGGTGGATTCCGAGGCTGCACGGTTTGGCTAACAGGTATTGCCCTCTGTGGCTTCACGTGTGACACCCACTTGCACACTTGAGTACTGCTTGGAGGTGGGGATTTGGGATCGTCGGGAAACGTCAGTGTTCCTTCTGAACTGGGAATTGCAAAACAATTAAACGTGGGAAACACCTGCACGCAGTGCTGGCACAGCAAGGTGTTCTCCCTGGCAGCTACTGCCCATAACTAATGCTTTTATGAATTTCTCAGCTGTTATCAGGCTCCTTTGAATATGTCAGAAGCCCTAAGGATTGCACTTGTTCCCAAGTGTGTGGCTGAGGAAGCTTTGGCTCAAATCCAGCCAGTCCTTGGCAGGGAAACGTGCCCAGGGTTGTCCAAAAGAGCACGTGGATGTTTTCATTTAGCGGGAAGTTTATTTCCCAATAAACTTCCTAAGTTTACTGTGTTTAAAGTGACCTCGTGAACAGCACAACAAGACAGTCGTCTTGTCTGAAGAATGAATGCTCCCAGACAGCAAGTTGCTCTGGAAGCGATTCGCTGCACAGCCCTGGCGGGGTTCTTACACTGCTCATTTCATACGCCTCCGTTACGTGGCCCTTCTCTTCTGCTTTGAACGATAAACTCATTGTTCGGGCGTTAGGGGCTGCTAGAAATGACAATTGCATTTATTTTGCTCCACACAACTCGGTCTTTTGCTGCTTGTCAAGTTGTTTCTTTGCTCATTAAATATTGGTATTTTCTTTGACTGATGGAAAATTTTGAAAGACGTACCTTGGAAGGGTTTGTAAAGCCATTCTGATCTGCCTTCCTATCAGCTTATGTTGGATTAAAACACGTTTCTGTTTTGTTCTCTTTTTTTAATTTAGAAAAGAAAGTCTAGGCCCAATCTGCTTTAATGTAATTTCTGAAGCCAAAAAACCCTATTGAAGGTAATTTCCTTCTTTTTTGAGTATCATTTAAAGACCCTGTTTCTGAAGGGCTTGTGCTTCTCTGGCTGATGATTGTTCTTTGAAGTAGACAGTGGCCTCTTAAGTTCCTGTCACTGTTAATTTGAAGAGACCGTAGGGAGGCATGTCTCCTTAGGAGGTTCTCCAAGGCGAAGTGTTTCCTGAGACAGGTGTGGTGTTTGGAGGTGTTATCTCTCCCAAGTCAAGATTCTCTTCCGTCTAAAGGAGCTTTCAACACATGGACCACCACCCCAGGGGAAGGAGGAGTTTGGTGCTCCAGGTGCTCTTCCTGCTTTCTGACACAGGCAGTGGCAAGTGCTTTTTGCAGAAGTGAATGGAGCACGTGGAGGGGAAGTAGCCACCTCGTTTTGGATTGTTGTTTTTCTGGCTGATGATGCCAGGAGACGCAGGCAGCTGAAGATGCACTGCTTGTCTACAAAATCACCCTGCTCCTGCTCTCACAGACCTGTGGGTGCTGCTCCTGCAGAAGGAGGTGTCTGTGGATACAGAGGGACAATTACTGGTGGAGCCTGGCTCATCCTGCAGTTGTGGCAAGAACCTCTCCATGGGTTCAGCCTAGGAGAACAGTTGGATGTTCACAGGGAGAACAGGAGGAGGAAGAGGAAGATGCTGAGGGACTTACAGGCTTCCCCTACTTACTGGTACCTATTTGTCCCACTGTGGCCCAGGAAAATGTACTTTTGTGACACTCCTGGGTTGAACCCCTACAGATGTTGGGGTATAACAGCTTTTCTTGTGGCATTAATGCCAGCTCTTCAATAAGAGAAGGGTTGGCCAGGGCTCTGTAGTGGTAACTGTGTGCTCAAAAGATGAATCCAGTTTCCCTACCTTTCCTCCTTAAAGCAACTTTAGATAGAAGGATTTTCATTGCCAGTGTCCCAGGAGGTATTATGTTACACTTGGCATTTTCACTTTTTTGACCTCAAGCCTGAACCTCACTTTTCTGTCTCCAACAGGCCTTTCTGGAGCTGGCAAGACAACCATTGGCTTTGCTCTGGAAGAGTACTTGGTCTCTCATGGCATCCCTTGCTATTCCCTGGATGGTGATAATGTTCGGCATGGCTTGAATAAAAACCTGGGTTTCTCTGCTGGGGACCGCGAGGAGAACATCCGCCGCATCGCAGAGGTGGCCAAGCTGTTTGCTGACGCTGGGCTCGTCTGCATAACTAGTTTCATTTCTCCTTTTGCAAAGGTAAATGCCCTGCATCATATTCTGCTCTTTTCTGGGCAGCCTTCATCTCATGGTTGTTCTTGCAGAAGAGAGAATTACATAGAGGACTTCCTATATATGCCTCAGATACTCCTTTTAACTTCTCTGTTTTTTTTTCACCACCAATACACAGGACTACATGCCATAAATACAAATTTCTGGAGGGCAGTTTGATGTGACTTCTTTGAATATATTCAATATTACAAATTGTCTAAAAGCTAAGAGGAATTTGATATCTCCTTACAGAGGCTTCTACTATTACAGAATCCCAGAATGGCAGGGTTTGGAAGGGACCTTTGGAGGTTATCTAGACCAACCTCCCTACCAAAGCAGGGTGACCTAGAGCAGGTTGGACAGGAATGCATCCAGACGGGTTGGAATGTCTCCAGAGAAGGAGATATTCCCTCTCTGGACAGCCTCTTCCAGGGCTCCATCAGCTTCAAAGCAAAGAAGTTTTTCCTCATGTTGAGATGAAATTTCCTATATTCCGGTTTGTTGCCTCTTGTCCTGGGCACCACTGAAAAGAGTCTGGCCCAATCCTCTTGACATCTGCCCTTTATATATTGACAAGTGTTGATGAGGTCCCCTCTAGTCTTCTCTTCTCCAGGCTAAACAGACCCAGGTCTCTCACCTTTCCTCATGAGAGAGGTTCTCCAGTCCCCTGATCATCTTTGTAGCCTTTTTCTGGACTTTCTCCAGTAGTTCCTTGTCCTTCTTGAACTGGGGAGCCCAGAATTGGAAACAGTGCTCCAGATGTGGCCTCAGCAGGGTAAAGTAGAGGAGGATGATGACCTCCCTCAACCTGCTGGCAACGCTCTTCTTGATGCACCCCAGGATGCCATTGGCCTTCTTGGCCACAAGGACACACTGCTGGCTCATGGGCATCCTGTCGTCAACAAAAACTCCCAGGTCTTTCTCCTCAGACCTGCTCTCCAGCAGGTCAGCCCCCAACCTGTCCAGGTGCCAGGGGTTCTTCCTCCCCAGGTGCAGCACCCTGCACTTGCCATTGTTAAATTCAATCAGGTTCCTTTCTGCCCAACTCTTCAGCCTGTCCAGGTCTCTCTGGATGGCGGTACAGCCTTCTGGGGTGTCAGCCACCCCTCCCAGTTTTGTGGCATCAGCAAACTTGCTGAGGGTACACTCTGTTCAGGTCATTGATGAATGTATTGAAGAGGACTGGACCCAGTACTGACGCCTGGGGAACACCACTAGTTACAAGCCTCCAACTGGGCTCTGTGCTGCCGACCACAACCCTCTGAGCTCTGCCATCCAGCCAGTTCTCCATCCACCTCACTGTCCACTCATCTAACCCACGCTTCCTAAGCTTACCTGTGAGGATGTTATGGGACACAGTGTCAAAAGCCTTGCAGAAGTCAAAGTATACAGCATCCACTGCTCTCCCCTCATCCACCCAGCCAGTCATGCCGTTGTAGAAGGATATCAGATTGGTCAAGCATGGCCAATTGTTAACTCGTTAGGAGGCAGAAAAGAGATATAGAAACAACAGCTATCGCTACTCTGAAGATGTACTGATCGAGTTTTTGTGCTTCCTGAGAATACCAAGTAGCTACTGTTATCAAGCCGATGCAAGCAGTTCCTTTTTTTGACATCGGGCAGATAATTTTTCACATTCTAAATTTCTGCTTAAAAAAGAGATCATCTTGATGTTTTGGATGGAAAAAGCTGAAAACAGATCAAAGTATCTTTAAAGAAAAGGGGGGGAAGGGAGATGGAAAAACCCTTATTAGAATTAGTGTAAATTTAATAAATCTATGCTAGAGACAGTTTTACCAGCGTCAAATTCCTGGGCACGTTGTGTCACAGGAAGGTGCTTGCTGCAATTCAGGCATGTACGATTTTTCTGTCTTTCTTCCAACAGGATCGTCTAAATGCACGGAAAATTCACGAGGCAGCTGGACTTCCTTTCTTTGAAATCTTTGTAGATGCTCCTCTAAATATTTGTGAAAGCAGAGATGTGAAGGGACTGTACAAAAAGGCAAGAGCTGGAGAGATCAAAGGTATGGAAGAGTGAGCTCTTATTTTGCCTTTTGTTTTCCGAAGAATTAGCCTGTTGTTGCAGCTCTACATGTAGAGGTGGGTTACTAAAGGCTCTTTGTAGTGCACAAGAGTATCCTGTTTCCCTATTTTTGCTGTGACAGGTGTCACTTGTAGTACCCAGTATGGTTGAATGCTCGCAGGTTGTTTGTACAGCTTTGTTGGCTGTAGGGCACCAAGTATTACTTTTAAATAAATTTAGTTTGGGTTGAATTGTCCGTAGGGTTCACGGGGATTGACTCGGAGTACCAGAAGCCCGAATCTCCTGAGCTAGTGTTGAAGACGAACGTTGCGTCGGTGTCTGAATGCATCCAGCAGGTTGTGGAGCTCCTCCAAACACAAGTAGGTCATTTTGATGCGACTGCTGCTGGCAGCTTGTAACCCTGCTTTCAGATGCTGAGCTTTTGGGGTGTGTTCGAAAACCAGCATGTTACTTACAATTGCTGTCTGTCTCTCTCTTTCAGAACATTGTGCCCCGTAACTCAGTTAAGGATGTTCTTGAGTTGTTTGTACCTGAAAATAAATTCCAGAGTGTCCGAGCTGAAGCAGAGATGCTGCCATCTGTAGAGATCACCAAGGTATCATCATGAGTGCATGCTGTGCTGTCACTAATTATTAAGCTGTTTGAAGGGTAGAAGTTGGCAGGGATATTGCAAGAGGGGGCTCTGCTCCTCTGGTGGCTGTGTCCTTTGGTGGCTGTGGTTTATGGCGAGCTGAAGCAGGGTCCTGACCCTCAGCCCTTTCCTGCTGTCTCTCCACCCTGGGCTGTAGCAAGCCAGGGCTGCCAGCCTCCATTTTGTTAGCACAGCCCTGCAAGCTGGCATGCTGTGAAAGTACCCGAGTCTGCCTTAAAAAAATCACCAAACCGGCCCTGCCGTGGGTTTCCTCCCCTTTACGAGTGTCCTATGTTTGAAGCAAAGCCCAGGAGAGCGCAGCTGCGGCAGAAGGGAAGGAGAAGCGACCTGTGAGTGTGGCCTGGTGACAGGAGTGCCCTCTGGGTTTGTTTTGCAGCTGGATCTGCAGTGGGTGCAGGTGCTGAGCGAAGGCTGGGCCTCTCCGCTGACCGGCTTCATGCGCGAGGCGGAGTACCTGCAAGCGATCCATTTTGGCACCCTGCTGAATGGTACGAATCCCCACGCTGGGCCTTAACGCTGGCTGGAGAGCTGCTGCGGGACGGGGGGCTCCCCCCGCGGCGCCTCAGCAGGCAGCGGGGCGGGAAATCATAGAGTCATTCAGGTTGGAAAAGGCCCTTGGGATCATCGAGTCCAACCATCAACCCTACTCTGCAACGTTCTCCCCTGCGCCATGTCCCCCAACACCACATCTAAACCACTCTTAAACACATCCAGGGATGGCGACTCAACCCCCTCCCTGGGCAGCCTGTTCCAGTCTCTGAACACTCTTTCTGTGAAGAATTGTTTCCTAATGGCCACTCTAAACCTACCCTGGTGCAGCTTGAAGCCATTCCCTCTTGCTCTATCACTAATTACCCGTGAGAAGAGACCAGCACCAACCTCTCTACAATGTCTTTTCAAGCAGTTGTAGAGAGTGATGAGGTCTCCCCTCAGCCTCCTCTTCCTCAAACTAAACAGCCCCAGCTCCTTCAATCACTCTTCGTCAGATTTGTTCTCCAGGCCCTTCACCAGCTTCGTTGCCTCCTCTGCCCCTGCTCCAGCCCCTCGATGTCTCTCTTGTGTTGAGATGCCCAAAACTGGACACAACACTCCAGGTGTGCCCCCCCAAGTGCTGAGTACAGGGGGACTTGGCTGCGTTGCCCTTCTTTCCTCTCACGTGTTAAATGTTGGGGGTTCCTGAAGGACCGCGAGGGCCAGGAAGCCCTGCTCCGAAACGTACCAAAGGGTACAGAGGGTGACAAAGCTCACCATGCTGGGGCTGGGGCCCTGGCTCACCTCTTTCCTGTCTCGCACGGTGCCCGTCAGACACTCCAGCGGGCATCGTGGAGCTCTTTTCTCGTGCTCACTTGTGCCAGGGTAAATAAAGATGCAAAGCCAAGCAAGCAGGGAGGCTGCCAGCCGGAATTGGAGGCGCGAGGAGAAGGCAGCTGTTCCTTGGAAACAGGAGCAGAGCTTGGTTTCACTCTTTCTTTACCCTGTTTTCCTGCTTATCCAACACTGTAACTTGAAATAAGTCAGATTTACCGAGTCATTAGTGACACGTTAGAGGTGCTTCACCCCTGGAAAAGGCAAAGAGTGTTCAAGCAGCGATCGTCTACAGCTGAGACCGGGGCAGGAGGTACTGGTGAGCCAGTCCCTTTGAGCCTTGCCCTCCTGCCCAGGGCAGTGACCTGCTGCTGTCAGGAGGATCTGGGCACCGTGTGGCAGCTCCAGAGCTCGGGGCAGAGCTGTGGGCTGGGGGGTTCCCTGGGGGAGCGCTTCTGCTTTTGGAGACACCGTCGCCTTTTACCTCCCTTTTGCCTAGGGTGTAAAGTGTTCCAAAGCACTTCATGGTTATCAGACCCAGGTCTGTGGTCTTTGAGCTGCCTGTTGTGCCTGTGGAGGTCACAGAGGTGCTCTGTGAGCTCCGCACTTTGCGCTAGAGGCTCACCTCAGAGAGTACCTGTTCTTGGAGCACTCCCCCAAACCTGTTTGGCATCACTGAGCACAGCTCCGCTGGGGTCTGCAGGCACATGGTCAGGATTTGTAGAGCTCCATGAGGTCAGAAACAAGGCTCAGGACACCTGCTTTTAGAGGGAAATGATCTCACCAGGGCAAGGTCCTTTGCCAATGGAGGACATCGGCATCAGTCCCCAGTCCACCATGTCTCCATGGAGGTCTCCATACTCAACATCTGAGTGCTCAGGCCCACAGGGTGATGTCTGGGCCGGAAGGAGAACATCCCTGGTTTGCTTTGATGAGCTTTGGGAAATGATGGAGGGTTTCCCTCTTGTGGTGCTGAGGTCGGACTACATGTTACAAAAGAGAGGTTTGCGGCTGGCCTTTCCAGAGTCATTGGTCCAGCCATTTCACTCTGCGATGCAGGTGGTGGTTTTGGCAGCTCCAGCTGTGCCTGGAAGGGCTGCGATCCATTTTGGTGGACTTATCCCGCTGCCGGCAGTTGGGTGGAGGAGGTGCAGCGTGTGGTGGCACCAGGAGGAGAGGCAGGTCTGCCTGTGGTAAGGCCACGGGAGCGCCGCAGGGTCTCCAGAGCTCTGTCCTCCTCCCCGGCCACGCGTGCCTCTGCCAGGGCTGGTGACAGCCAGAGCGTGGCTGTTGTGAGGGGCTCCCAGCCAGTGCCACCCTCACCCCGCACTGGTGAGCACTGGGGAGGCTGAGGCAGCGCCGTGGGGGGATGGAACGGGGGCTTTGGAATGGGCAGCTCTGGTTCTTGAAATGGCCGTTGGGACTGGTGCCCGTGAGTGTTAATTGTCTTAATTCTGTTTGTATTCTCCCAGGAAGGAATCACTCTCTAGCTGGTATGTATATAACTGTCCTTAGGTCGTATGGAAATCACTACAATTATATATTTTTTTTTTTATATAATTTTTTGAGATTTAAAAAACAAAGGAGGAAATTATTAAGACTAAGCACAACCATGGCCAGTTTATGATTCAGATGGTTATGAAGCAGCATGATGCACCCTGAGTCCTACCAACCGGTCTTCACAAAAATCCCAATTGTGTAATTTTGTAATTACCTTTACTAGAGTGATTTTTTTTTAATTATTTTTTTTTTAAATCTGCATCTTGCATTTGGAAATAGACTATGGAGATCCTCAGCTTCAGCATCATTTGTTGGTTTCGTGATCTAGCTTTTTCCAGGCTGACTTTATTGACTGATCACTGCTTAGTTATATTTAAATGTATGAAGTTCATATTGATTGGATACCATGTGACTACGGTTATGATTATTCATGAAAATTGCTGTCTGGCAGACAAATGATACCTGGTCATAAATTAAAAGTAAACACAAACATTTTCATAAAGATTAAAAAAAAAATCTACATCGTAGTCAAAATCCTCAAATTAAAACTCTCAAGGGTGCAAAATTATTTCAGTCAGATCAGAACAAATTGAGTCAGTGATTTTTTTGTTCTTGCTTGTGAATGGAAACCCACGGGAGAGGCTGATTCTTCTGTATTAACACTGGAATACCCAAGGAGAAATGGGAGGACCTTAGTGGAGTGGGAATGATAACCAACATGACTTCACGGTATTTAGAGACAATGCTGAAATTAGAAACTGCATGTGCAAACGTAGACTCGTTGCATACACACAGAAAATAGATTAAAAATGGACTCTGCAGAAATATAAAGGAAGAGGAGGAACAGTATAGAGATACCAGAAAAAAAAAAAAACCTGAAGAAACAAAGCCAAGCATGATAGTGTTTTTCCTGTTAGAAGGAGTGGTTCAGGAGGTGTGCGGGGAGTGAGATGCCCCAGGGAACACCGAGCAGGAGCTGTCTTAATAGAGATTGCTCTCCTGGCTGAGGAGGCAGCGCTTATATCCAGGGTTGCATTTTCCAATTGCATTTAGATTTTTCAAAGATACTTTACAATGGGGTAACTGGAGAAGAACCAACCTTTCCAGGGAGACAGAGAGTCCAGAAAATAATAAAATGCTCCAGATGTCTTCGAGGCATCTCTGGTCCAAGGATACAGAGCTTTTGTATTCCACTACCACTGTTATTTATTAGCAGTGCAGAAAAAAATGGGGCAGCGAGTAGTTACATCACCGATGATGAATCCCTGAGCTACTCCCAGAAAATCTGGCTCTCCAAAGGGACAATGTAGGCCTCCAAAAACCTCTGTTTACTTGGTGCCCAAGACCAGTGTCAGAGGCTGGAGTACGTTAAAATCCTCCCCCCTCTCTTGCCAGACACCGTTGTCAACCTGAGCATCCCCATCGTGCTGCCTGTATCCACGGAGGACAAGGAGCGGCTGGAGGGCTGCGAGGCGCTGGCGCTCAGCTACGCGGGGCAGAGGGTGGCCATCCTGAAGAACCCCGAGTACTTCGAGCACAGGAAGGAGGAGCGCTGCGCCCGTGTCTGGGGCACCACCTGCGTGAAGCACCCACACGTCAAAGTAGGTTTGTCCCCTTGCTGCCCTGAGAAACCTGGCCAGGACGGGAAATGGCCAGCACTGGGGCACAGAATCCAGCTGGAAGTCTGTAACAAGTGGTGTTCCCCAGGGGTCAGTACTGGGTCCAGTCCTCTTCAATATATTCATCAATGACCTGGATGAAGGGATGGAATGCATCCTCAGCAAGTTTGCTGATGCCACAAAACTGGGAGGGGTGTCTGACACCCCAGAAGGCTGTGCCACCATCCAGAGAGACCTGGACAGGCTGGAGAGATGGGCAGTGAGAAACCTAATGAAATTTAACAGGGCAAGTGTAGGGTGCTGCACCCGGGGAGGAATAACCCCCTGCACTAGGACAGGTTGGGGGTGACCTGCTGGAGAGCAGCTCTGAGGAGAAAGACCTGGGAGTCCTGGTGGACAACAGGATGCCCATGAGCC
>JAOTQQ010000002.1:421928-442435 GCA_026546715.1 Gallinago undulata | reverse complement strand
GTGGTGGAGTCTCCTTCTCTGGAGACATTCCAAACCCGCCTGGACAAGTTCCTGTGTAACGTGCTCTAGGTAGACCCGCTCTGGCAGGGATGTTGGACTAGATGATCTCCAGAGGTCCTTTCCAACCCCATATGTTTCTATGATTCTATGAAATGCAGGCAGGGGCTGGAGAACTGGGCCTTTCCAAGGTTTTGAGGGCCGTGGGTGTCCTGTTTCTTATCCAAGCCCAAGTCCTCATGGGGAACCATCGTGTCCCAAGCAGGCAGGGCTGAATTTTTAGGCTTGTGAGTTAATGCTGCGCTTGGTGCTCAGCAAGAGCGCGAGAGGACAAGCGCAAGGTGAAAGGGCTACCCAGCATGGTGCTGGGGAGCTGCTGCTTTCATTCACTCCTGGTCACCGGGGTGCCTGCTTCTGAACATTTTTAGCACAACCACCATCTTAGCCCGCAAAGATTTCCTGCACTAGGAGTGTGACGATCTCAGTGATGCTACCAAATGCCAATGCTGCAGATCGCAGACTCGAGCTCCTTTTGGCTACCTTTTACTTCAATTTGGCTGTTTTGTACAGGCAGCCAACAAGGGTGTTACATTTTTACAGCTTATCTCTTCCCAGTTACTCTCTGGTAGTACAGAGAACATCAGCCCTTACAAAGGGAGAGCTCCAGGTTACACAGGGTCACTTGAGCCGTCTGCTTAAAAAGACTCAAGCCATATTAATTCCTTTTCCCTACCATAAAATAAATCATTTAATTATTCAGCAGCAGTTGCTCAGTTTGCAACAGGCTTCTTCCTGCAAATACACAGGAGGAATAAAGGGCAAAGAGTGAAGTAGAGGAAGGTCTTGGGCTGTAACTTGCAGACCCCCAGCTGCCAGAGAGGAGCTGGGCACCCACGGGGGGCAGGGGTGGGGGCTCGGTGGCTGATGCCTCGCTGTATGGGGTTGTGCTGCCCATGGTGGTCAGTCCACGGGGGCACTGTAAGAATATTTTCCCCCTGCAATGTGCTGAACGAGGAGGGGAGATCACCCTATTGAGTGGAGTCAAGCCTAACACTTTTCAAAGGAGCCTGTGACAGGGAAAAGGAGGTATTTTGCTGTCCCCTGCCATCCCCAACGGCATGGAGTAAGGCGAGATGAATCTCAAGGTCCACATGCAAACACACATTAGTTTCCCAAAATGATTAGACATTTCTGTCTTATGACAGAATGATTAGACTTAAATGATTAGACTTTCTGTCTTAACGAGTCTGTGATTATGGCAAGCGGTGAGGTATGGATTGTGTTACTGGGCATGTTACTTATACAGTAATTTATGGCAAGCGGTAATTAAGGTCATTTCTTAACAACTCTAATTGTTACTTGACACCTCTAAGAGAAACCAAGGGACAGAGAAAAGAAAAGATAGAGAAAAAAGACAGAGATGAAGAGATCACCAGTCCTGATTTCAGCGTCTTTTTCAGGGAATCTTCCCAGACATAATGTTTGTTCTTTCCCGGGCACAGTCGTCGTTGTGTTTGTTCTTTGCTCCTTGCTCTCTCCACAGTAACTTATTTTCCCCTTTTCTGTTTGCTGAAGCACGGTGTCCCCCCCTTGCCAAGGACAGCCTCCTCTCAGGTTTCTCCCTCCTCTCAGGTGACGTGTAGCGTGATTTAGGTGGAGAGATGAGCGCCATAGTCATATATGTTTAGCGTGATCTCCATAACCTCCCTTAACATATGCAGGATGTGCACTTTCATATGCATTTCATGGATAATGAAGGAAAGGTCTCTTATTGGACACAATGCCCTTGAACAGAGAACTGGCAAGCTCACCACATGAGTGGCAGAACTGTCTTATTTCCACAAGACAGTCCTCCCACTGTTTTCCTGGAGCTTATGAGCCTTATCAGCTCTTTGAACGTCAGGTCTGCATTATTTATTTCCCTGCGAGCGTTTGAGACATTCCACTGGAGGCTTGGAGGGCCTTCTCCCCCTGGGCAGGGAATTCACAGGCTGTCTCTGACACCTCTCCATAATACATGTGTGTGTAATTCACAGATGGTGATGGAGAGTGGAGACTGGCTGGTTGGTGGAGACCTCCTCGTGCTGGAGAAGATCAAATGGAATGACGGGTTGGACCAGTACCGCCTGACGCCACTAGCACTCAAGCAGAAGTTCAGAGAAATGAACGCTGGTGAGGGCTCTGGGTTAGCATCAGGGACATGAGTCCTCTTGCTCTGCCTGGCACCAGGAGATTGCTGTGATCTGTGATTACAGCACTTGCCATGTTGCTTCTGTATGCTCTCAAAATGGGACTATTGGAGTGGGATGAGCAGTAGGAAGGACACAGTGGTGTGGGGTCTCCTTGGCTAAGGACAGTGCTTCTGATGGGCTGTATCCTCAATGGAAGTCTCCGAGCACCAGACTGGAAAGCATCGAGCGTCCTGCTGGTGTCCTCCCCAACAGATCAGAGCCTCTCTTTCTGCACCCTGAGTGTTTAGAGCCCTGTGCTGATGTGCTTGGCTTTCACACAGGAGGGACAGGTCAGGTATCTTCTCCCAGGTGTCTGTCCCAGCAGGCTGGCAGGTGTCAGACACCTACCCTCGCCCTGGGGAGAGAGCATTGGCCTTCCTGAAGGTGCCATCAAGCTTGGAGAGGTGGCAGGTCACTTACAAAGTCAGGGAACTGAGTGCAGATGTCCGGTAGCATCTAAAAATATTGTAGGAGAGCTGGTAGGACTGAAGTCAGCCCCAAAGGAAAGATGTGCAATGAAAATAAACTTGGCGGAGTGATGAAGAGGCACCGTGTGTATGAAACACTTATCTAAGGTCTTGGAGGCCTTGCTGATATTGAGATAGGACACACATCTTATGATCTACATATCTTATGACTGTTGAAATGTGTGCTTGATGGTCAGTGCAAGCCTGTGACTCTCTTAATCTTTCCCTTTCAGATGCCATCTTTGCATTTCAGCTGCGCAACCCTGTCCACAACGGGCACGCTCTGCTCATGCAGGACACGCGGCGCCAGCTTTTGGAGAGAGGTTACAAAAACCCCGTGCTTCTCCTGCACCCCCTGGGAGGATGGACCAAAGATGATGACGTCCCGCTGGAGTGGCGGATGAAACAGCACGCGGCGGTGCTGGAGGAGCACGTCCTGGACCCCAAGTCAACCATCGTTGCGATCTTCCCCTCTCCCATGCTCTACGCTGGCCCCACGGAGGTAACGTAGCCACCGGTTGCTCACCACCACAAGGTGTGGAGCCCGCCCGTGGGGATGGCAGCTGCCAGGCTGCCTGCCCAGCCTCACAAAGCCACAGCAAAGAGGGTGGGCAGCCGTTGCCTCACTATTAGCTCCCTCCGTGCTTCGCTGCCAGCTCCCAGCAGAGCTCCTGTGCTTTCGCAGGCTGTGGAGGGCTGGGGGAGAAGGGGGCTAGAAACAAGCTTTACCGCTCTGACCTTTTCCTCTGTCGGGGGGGGGGCAGGGGGATGCTCATTTATTTTCTCCCAGTGGTTTCCCTTCTGTCCCTGAATTGGTGGGATGAATGGAATACAGGCTAAATATCACCTGAAGGAGGAGGGGGAGGGATGCGTGGACCACTCCCTCCATTTGCTGCCGCGTTGGAACAAGACCAGTTCCCGTCCCCAGTGTTTCCCTTGAAATCCATGTCTGGAGGAGAACGGTGGTGTTGCAGCAGGTCCAAGCAGTGGAAGACGAGTCTGGGTGGCCTGATCACCATGAGAAGCTGCAGCCTGGCTGCTGACACGTCTCCTGCCTCCCTGCCTGCCTGCGTGTGGGTCGCCGGGATGTCTTCTGTGGCCCAGAGAGGGCAAGCTCAGTTGCTGCTCGGCCCTCAGCTAGTGTTCCTCGCGTCTCTCCTTTGCAGGTCCAGTGGCACTGCCGAGCTCGGATGATGGCTGGGGCCAATTTCTACATCGTGGGGCGTGACCCCGCGGGCATGCCTCACCCTGAGACCAAGAAGGACCTCTATGAACCCACACAGGGAGGGAAAGTCCTCAGCATGGCGCCAGGCCTGACCTCGGTGGAAATCATCCCCTTCCGTGTGGCTGCTTACAATAAACTGAAAAAAGCCATGGATTTTTATGACCCAAAAAGGTAAGACAGGCAGCAGCACTGCTGCTTCTCCAGTCTACGCAGCACGTGTGGCTCACAGTGACGTCTGGCTTGCAGTTTACCAGGGTGAGAGGGAGAAGCAGTCACCCCTCTCCTTGAGAGGGATGGGGGAAGTGCCTGGGAAAGCCACCCGCTTTCCCCTCCGAGACCTGACACCAGGTCAAGGATGGGTTGCATGAAACTAAGAATGCGCCTTTGTAGCCACTAAGGGAGGGTAAGAAACACAGTTTTGGGACCAAATGGCAGCAGAAATACAGCCTCTGTCAGCTGGAGAAGTGTGTTACCTACAACTCCAGCTCCTCTCAAAAGGGCAACCCCGTTGTTGCCGGTTGTAGCCCTGGGTGTGGAGCCCCCGGGGGGGTTCTGACGGCACTCTTGGCACGGCAGAGCAGCTGCGCTGGGGACCACTCAGGCCGGTTGTGCTGATTTCACCCCTCTCTGTTTTGCTGCAGGCACGATGATTTTGACTTCATCTCGGGAACACGCATGAGGAAGCTTGCTCGGGAAGGTGAAAACCCACCAGACGGCTTCATGGCCCCCAAAGCCTGGAAAGTCCTGACTGAGTACTACCAGTCCCTGGAAAAGAAGAATTAACACTACTCCTCCTTCTGAGAAATACTTGTATTAAGAGTGAGCAATGATTGATTGATTCCCTACGACACAGATCAGTTATTTGACATTTCCAGTGCTCTGACTCTAGGATTTTCCTACCTGGGTCAGAGTGCTTTTTACTAATCAGAAATACTTCGAGCCTGGTCCTTCTCCCCTTGCTGCTGGGAGTGTCCTCATGGAGCTGGGAGGGGAGGGCACTAAGGCAGTAAGCCCTCCGTTCCCAGCTGGAGGAAGCCCCGTGTGGCCTCTGGGTGGATCATTTTGGTGCTGTCAGGGCTGTGCGCCAGCCCCCGGTGCAGAGCTGGGACCTCAGCACCAGGATAAAAATAAGATAAAAATTAAGAAGTGCCTTTCTGCTGGCCCTGGCCTGGCACTGCCTGGCGAGGCAGGAGCAGCTGCTGAAGCAAGGAGCGGACCAGAGTGGGAGAGGGACAGAGGCGCTCGATGCTGGGATCCAGTCACTGCCCTCCAGGTTGTGCCTTAGACAATTTATTGCTAACAAACAGCAGGATTTTTTTTAATGCCCTTTTTAAAAAAGGATATTTTAAAAAATTTTTAAATCTGCCTTGACCATCAACCAGTTCCTCGTGGCAAAGTTGATTTTTCACTGTTCTTCCTTCCTTCCTCCTACTTGACCTCTCTGGTCGAAACAAAGGCTGAGCTTTGGGTTGAGCATCACCGGTGCTCCCAGTTCAGCTTTCCGCGGGGACCCTGCCGTGGGGACAGGTAGCTTAGGGCAACAAGCAAAAGCTGGGGATGCTGCTTTCTTGGGTATCCTCCCACCCGGCAGGACTGGATCCCCAACCATCTTCTGCCCGTGCTCTTCCCATCCAAAAGGCAAATTCAAGGCAAAATATCAAACTGGGGGTGTGAGGTGGGCCTGAGTGGCTGCACCCCATACATCAGGCGAGAGATGGCTCAAGCGCTTGCCCTCACCTGTACCCTTAGGGCACAGGTGACCTGATTTTACTTTGTTTCTGGTACCTTTGCATCTGATTTTACTCTGTATGTGTGGGATGGTGATGCTGATTCCAGCGGGTGGGTGGCAGAGAAGACCTTCCTTCCTTCCCATGTGGTGTGCGAGGAGGATGGGGCTGAGCTGAGAGCCGGCGGCTGGGGCTGCTCCCACCTCTGGCTGGTGGAAAGTTATTGCAAATCTTTTTTTTTTTTTTTTTTTTTTCCCCACCCCTCGAGATGGACTTTGCTGGTGTACATGAGGTTTTTTCCGCTGACTGGCAGCTCTCACGGTGACCTTGGCTGGGGCTAAGCTGCCTGACTCGACACCGGGGCTTTCCCTGGCCCTGTCCGCGTCTCACCCCGCGCCGGGACCAGGGCCCGTCCTGGTGGTGGCTGAGGTTTGCCGGCCACCAGTGGGGGCTTCCCTGGGGAACGGGCTGATGCTGCAGCCCCGCTGCGCTGGGGGTGAGGTATTTATGGGCAGAAACAACTATGCAGTCAGTTAACACAGCAGCCAGAATTGATGATTTTTGTACTCGTCCTTTTTAATAGACGCCCCAGGAGCAGTCAGAATGGGCTTCAAACGCAATGGGAATGGTGTTCTCCTCTTCTTCTACTTCAGATTTAATTACGAACAGAATTGTGATCCATAAAGACAACCCTGCTTGTAGCTTAGGAGAGAGCTACACTGCACACTACGCCCTGCGTTGTGGTGGCCGTGGTACAGCGTCCGAGACTATGGATGCCATTGGCAATACTTTTGAGAAAAGGGTTTTGTTTTTGTTTTTTTTTTCATTTATCAACTCTTTTGGGTTGGGGCTTTTTTTCTGATTTTTTTTTTAACGTATTTGGAGCAAAGAGCCCAAAGGTGTGTTATACCTCCAGAGAAATGCTGCAACGCCCCTGGCAGTAGCTGGACGCACACTTGCACCCGTGCCTTTTACACTCAGACCCTCTGGCAGGGACCTGGAAGACAAAAGCAATACTCCCGTTTCTGATTACAATATTTGTAAATTTTAAGTAGTGAAATAGTGCTGTTGCCACTCAGAATAATCAAACGGTTTAAAAAGAAACCACCTGCAGTAAATCCAAATGGTTACAGCAAAACAGAAATGTTGTGTTACCCTTTAAAAATAGCGTAGCGTGCTGATTACCTCTGATTAAACCGCAGTACGTGGACCAGGGTTTTTTTATAGTGTATTTATTAAATAAGACATGAGACTGGAATTTGTACCTCAACTGATGCATCTCATGATTGAATATATTCTCAACTTGATACTCTGCTACAGTAAAATCAATTTACTACAAATAAATATTTATACATGTAACTAACTCTCACTTAGTTTTTGGGTGGGAGAGGGGTGTGTGCATGTAGAAATTACGATCGGGTGGGGCTGCGACAGGGGGTTTGGGGCTGCCCTCCCCATTGCAGCCAGTGCCTGGGGCCGGGCCGTGGCTGGGCTGTCAGAGACAAGAGCCTTTGGGAAATGGCAGCTGATTTGGGAGGAACGGGTCCCGTTCACTGCGCTGTTCTTCCTGCCTCGCAGTCCTGTGCTGTTAAACAGCCACTCAAGCACCTTCTCGCTGCTAAAAACCTTGCAAAAGTCAGGGATGCTGCTGCTGCATCCTTGTCTCTTCCCCAGCGACCCGCTGTGACCAGGCACCCTGCTTGCCCCCGGCAGCACCCCGGGCTGCACCCCTGGCCACCCCAGCCTGGGTTTCCAAAGCACCTGCAAGGGAAAAGGTGCCCTTGCCCAAGCCAGTCTTGAAAAAAATAAAAAAAAATATCTGTATTTATAGAATTCAAACCCTGGTGAAGGTTACAGAAAAACAGATGAACAACAGCACAGAGCAAACAAATACATTTATTTACCCGTTAATTAAGACTATGCCAAAGGTTTCTCTTTGCGCTGCAGCGTTGGACGGGCGCGATGAGCTGCTGTACAGCCCGGGGAGGATGGAGGTATGGGCTGTGACTGCTGCGGCTGACAGGGCCCTCAACACCTAATAGTTCACCTGCTGGGAATGGTCGTGTGCCTTCCTGCCACAGCTTCAACCTGCAAACTCCCCAGAAAGCCCCCTCCTCACGCACCTCTTGGTGTCACAGCGCAGAGGCTGAGCATGCCCCCCCCCCCCAACTGGTGAAGACACCCCGGGGGTGGGCTGCCGGAGAGGCATCTCTCCCTGGGCTGAGGAGAGCTGGGAGTCAAATGGTGAGGAGCCTGGCCCAAACAGCTGGAGAGATGGAATTAAAATGGGCGCCTTCCTGCCACAATAAACCCTGCCCCAGGCTCCGTGGCAAGCTGCCGGGAGGGGCTGTGCTTTGACAAGGGCTCCCGCAGGAGCAGGCAAGTATGGAAAAGTCCCTGGAAAAGCAGAAATGGTGCTCCAGCGCCGGGAGCCATCCTCAGGGGCAATGAGAACTAACCCCTTGGCCTCGCAAAAAAAAAAAAATCAGTCCCTTAAGCCTGCAGCTATGCATCGCGTGTGTGTTCACGAGGTGAAGGTGAGCTCCAGCCAGCATGCCAACAGCCAGTTTTCTGGAGAAAGAGGCAGGAGGGAGCTCAGAGCTCTGCTGCGACTACAGGATGCCCCCGGCACCCGCAAACCAGCAAGGGTTTGTTCTCATTCCCATGTGCTCAGATCGGCCTTTAAACTCGCTTGAGGACACACTTTACACTCACTCCGCTGAAACCAATTAAGCAGGCGTTCATCAGCAGCCTGCACAGGACCCTCACTGAGGAGGAGGGACCCTGACCTAAGGATGGGGGTGCAGGACACTATGGGATCCCCTGGCATTTCCCAGCCATAACTACCGTGAGGGGCTGAAAAGGAACTGAATGGCTGGAGAACTTCACCTGGCACCCACATGATTTTAAAGCTCCCCAGAAACCAACATCCAGGAGACAGCACTATCTGCGTGTTTTATTTTAAGGCTAGTCCTTGAACTCGGGCTCTCCCCGAGCTTCCTGCCCTGCCCCTCGCACTGGGACCTGCGGGTGAGCCTTCCAGGTCCCAGGCTCTCGAGATTCCTAAAGCCCAGTATATTCTGGTGTGCCCAATGTCCTATGGCCTTGTTTTTGAGCAATATGCATTTACCATAGACTTCCCCTACACACACACACACCAAAAAGCAAAGTAATTTTTAAAAACAAACAAACAAAAAAGTCTCAAAACCCCCACATTTGGTACCTAAGGAGATAAAACTGGGTGAAATAAAGTCCTCCTGCAGCTCGTGCACTGCACAACCAGTGTGCCAGAGGAAAGGACACCAGTGAGAAAGCTGTGCTTCATGGGAATGGTCATCTGTGCCTGACGGTGTCCCAGGGCTGGCTCCAGCTGTCTTTATGTCACATTGCAGCACGCTCCCTGTCACACGGGTACCTTGCTTTCAATGCTTCCCTCCCCTCCCTGCCTGAGCTAGCAGGGCTGGGACACAGCCTGCCACCCCCTGGCTTTGAACAAGCCCCCTTACACATTGGTGTTGAATTAGTGCACAATTCGTAAAATTATAAAA
Source organism: Gallinago undulata (assembly GCA_026546715.1). Classification (NCBI taxonomy): domain Eukaryota; kingdom Metazoa; phylum Chordata; class Aves; order Charadriiformes; family Scolopacidae; genus Gallinago; species Gallinago undulata. The sequence continues at coordinate 433,240 of JAOTQQ010000002.1, read as the reverse complement.
AGAAAAATCAAGTTATTGAAAACCTACTGACAATAACTTCACCGAAACACTTTTTTACCACTTAAATTTTTAACCCTTTGCCTCTAACGCTACAGAACGGTACATGAATTTAGTAAAACTGTTACCAGCAAGTACAGCAGAACATCGCTAAATCACATTTACAAGCCTAAAACCCCTTCCCTTCCCTTCAGTTTTGCAGATCAGAGCACATGACAGAGCAAAGCATCACGAAATGTTCCCCTGCGTCTCGCAGCGATGCTTAAGACACTTCATGGGACAATGCCACAGCACAGCAGCGGGTCTGCCGGAGGAGATGCAGTAGCAGCAAGCCCTCGTTACAACATGTGACAGATCAGAAAGCCACAGTTTCAGAGAGCTTATAATAGGTGGGGCTTTATGAAAGAGCAATTAAGATTCTACTCTAATTACTGAAATTGAGGAAAAAATAAAAATAAAAACAGCATTCATTTAAAAAGCCTCAAAAAGCAGAATTCATACAAAATGAAAAGTATTCAAACATTTTTACAGTAGTTCACTACCTTTCCTAAATGGCACCAGATTTCAAGTGGTTATGTAAAAGAAAAATCAGTAACATCTCAAATTTTGCCTGTAAGTTATACTAGAAGCAGAATTTCTCTCTTTGTGTTTGCTGCTAGAAGGAAGAAGTAAATGTGAACTGAGTATCGATGAACCTTTAATCTATGTATCTTCTGATTTGGTTTGGTTCAGTAAGTAGAAAAGATTTTCCATACTCAAGTTATCTACAGATTATGTCTATATATAAAAAAAGGTGTGGATATATACATTTCATACACGCATACATGCTTCTACATATATACACAAACTGGCAATGGATTGTCTCCCCTCCCCAGTGGTGACCTGCTGAACCCACGCTCCACCTCAGAACCTGCTTTAAGGCTACACAGGGTATCCATTATGGGACAAGACACGGGCAGTTGCTCTTGGTCTGGGCTATAATTGTTCCACTTTGTGATCTATTGTTACACTTCTAGTTGCGCGTGACGAAATTTCAATAACTTAGAACTTGTTGTATAAAAACAATTCCAGAAACAAAACTCCCTTATTAAAGGAACATCCCTCCTCCCACCCCCTGACATTGTTTTTGCTAATTAATTACAGAAGTCAAACTAAATCACATCAGAAACAGCAAATGCACTCTTCTGGCTTAATCTAAACTAACGTGCATCAAAACATTCTGCAGCGTGGCATCCTTCGATTTTCTCATCTTCTCAGTTGCCCTGTGGAGATCGTGCTGCTGCACGGGCCGAATTTCATCTTCGTCATGGCTTTAACAGAAAGGGGGGAAAAAAAAAAAAAAGCAAGGTAATGATTCCGGTACTATGTAACAGCTATTCAAACAATGAAAAGTAATTAAAAACAGCAGCTCTGACATGGGTCCAGCATTACACTGGAAACATGCCCCTGACCGTGCGTGCATTACCTGCAAGTATGGGAGATAAATCAGAGGAACATCACAGCAAAGGGATTTACGCACGTGAGTAAAGAGTGTGACCAGCACGTCAGCCCGGTAATATACTGCAGGCAAGACCACTCTCTTGTTGGTTCATGCCACCTCAAGCTTGACTCCTTGGAACAAAGTCTTATTTTCATAGTCAAAATGAATAAATAGAACTTATTTGTTGGGTCTTTTCACTGTATAGTGGCAATTTGTCAAGAAAAAGAGTCTTCCTGCTTTCTCTGACTCATAGCGAGGTTTTCTAAACCTCTATGAATTTGCAAATCAGATCAGAAAATACAAACTAGTTATTGGGCAGCATGTAGCACCAGGAGCACTCACAACTGTTGTTCAGCTCTCATAACAGACAGAATAAAGACACGTACGTCTCTTCTTCACAGGCAGAATTAACGTATTCCCTGACACAGAGGAGCGCTGCATCCCGGCACATTTCTTTCAGATCACTGCCTGAGAAGCCATCAGTCTCTTTAGCAACTTCAAGGAGGTCGACACGCCTGTCCACCTGTCCAAAAACAAAAGGTCAGAGCATGAAAACTCTGAAGTCACTTACTTTTTTTGTTCACCAAGGACAAGAAACAGACACCTCCAAGTATTTTTATCTGCCTTAAGAGGAACTTTTTCAGTCTTGAATTTTTTTGAGAGCTAAAATAAAATTATTTTAACTTTTAATTTTAACTTATGCTTTGAACCCTCCAAGTAGTTCATTTCATTACATGAAACCAACCCTTCGTCTCGTAAAACTCTGTAGCTCATAAATAGAAAAAAAAACCCATAGGCAACCAGAAGCAAACCACCATATTGGTATATTCTGTTACTGATGAAGCTCCCGTGTGGTTCCAGAAGCCTACTGGGTGGCAGAAACTGGATCACAGAAAAAAAACGACTCAGTTTCCCAAGTGTCCACACAAGTTTCCTGCAACAGCACTGCTTTTTTTGGTAAAGGGCTCAATCAGACTCTGTGTGCGTATTTTTATCTACAGACAACAGAGTAACGCTGGAGAAAGTTCCTGTCACAATTAGGTTTTGTCGTTGCCACCTTTCAGAGAAGAGTAAGAACTTCAAAAGCAGTTGTTCACTATCTTAGCAACTGAGTTATCTGCTGAGCTACTGCGCAACCGCTCCTCCTTTATACAGGAACTTGCACTGGATCAGAGACTTGAACTCTTTCCAGCCAAGACACCATATTTATTCAGGCCATTTACAGAACCTCTGATAACAGTCCCTTCCAGCACATTTTCCAAAGCATCAGGATTTTATTTTCAAAAAAGTCAAGCTAGTCTAATAAAAGGCTGAACTTGAGGAGTGACTTCTTCTAAGAGGGAAACTACTCCAAGGTGATGAAGGCAAACCCCCAGGTATAATCTTCACTGCTTCCAGCTACCCCTTTGATCCAAGCACTCCCCAGGACAACCCAAGAAGGTGCTGGCATCCACCCTTCCAATTCCCCACCGTACCCTCTACTTCTCTTGAAGGACAAGGGTTACTGTCAGCCTGTCCTGTTGGCTCAAATTGAGCTTGGACTTGAGCCCCAGCTCCCTGACCTATGACTCGGCCCACGGCGCTCTGGTTTGGGTCTGGAGTGAGCCATCTGGCTCCCCAGGGGAGAAATGAAGGCCAACGGGCAGCTGGCTCACACCAGAGAGCCTCCTACTTCACTTCAACGAGGGATCCTGCACACAAATACCAGTAACAGTCAGTCAGGAACAGTCAGCTGTGCATCTGCAACCTATTTGATGGCCACCAAGCATTTAAACGGCGCAGCACAGCTGGCAAAGAACAGAAAATGGGCACGTCGCGTAGCAGGCATTAACAGGGATTTCCCTTCGTGTGATATAGAAGAAACAGGATTTTAAGATAGGCAAGGAAAATGGAGGGCATGACTACACCTGTCCTGTGAAGGACTGCCAGGAAGTTTGTCACCCTGGCTGAAAATAAGCTGGGCTTGAGAGATTCAATTCCATCTCCTCCTATAGGATAACCAAGACGGGCTGATTTATTTTTTTTTTTCCCCGCTGAAAATTTTTCTTTGTGTGTCTGTGATCCACTACTAGATGCTTGATATACCTTGCATTCTTTCAGGATTTAGGTTTAGGTTTCAAAATTATTTAGGTTTCTGCTGCAGACCTTAAGGCCAAGGTGATGCAACTCCCAGGCCCAGCTGCTGAGGCAAAGGAAGCCACAGTGTCCACCTGTGTGGAAGGGCTGGGGGGCTGCAGGTATTCAGGGACCCTATATAAATGTCTATTATTTGGCATACCTCCCTAACAGCTCTTAAAAAGAAATTGGAGTCTAAAACCACCACTTGCAAGAGATCGTTTAGTTTGCTCGAGATTTTTCTGCAAACAGGTCAGCTCTTCCTCCACAATTCCTTTAGCATTTCATCTCTGTTCTGTTTCCATATCTATGTCTGAGTATTTCACAAAAAAGCCAACCTATATTCTAATCCTACACAGCAATCCACAATGACCATTTGCAAAGCAATCTCCCAAACATCTCAGCCATTGGCAATGATTTTTAGGTCTCTTAAAAAAATCTAAGTTGATTTTACTAACAAACGATAGGTGTTAGGATAGACCTCAATCAAGAGATATTTTACAACATGAAATTTAAGACGATTGATGCTGCAGACTAAATTTGTCAGGAACCTCTGATAATGCAGGTCTCATATCCTGCCAACAGACAATACCAGATGTGCTCACAGATACTCCTTCCCCGCATCTTGGAATGCAGATGGTGACATGAACACCATACAATATTAGTAACAACATCTACAGCAAATATGAACTATGGAAAAGTGCAAAAAGCAGCACTGTCAGAAAATTCCTCCTTTCCTGACTTGAGCCAATAGACTGTACAGAGTTAAAACAAAAAAAGCAGTATCTCTTCTCCCCACTTCATGATTTCTTTCACTGCTTAAAGCAATTTCCAAACATTATTCACCTTCAGCATCTTTAGAGAGATAAATATAATATCTTGTTATATAACAAGAAAATGGACACAAAGAAATCAAGTAATTTTCCTCGGAGATGGTGTTTCTCCAAGATTGCTGCTCTGACTGAGGCTCATGCTTAAACCAGTAGGCAACTCTACTGCTTCAGTTTAATGCCACACCTAAATCCACACAAGATTCCTAAATTATAATCAGAAATACCCTCACAGATAATCTCTACCTTACTCCAAGACAATCAATTGTAAAACGTGTTTTCTACAACTCCAGAGCTTGCACTCATGAAAACAGTAATACAGCAAATTAACCATTAAAGAAGTAAACTTACGTTTTCATTTTTCAAAATCAGCTTCAAGATTGCTTCTCTTTGTTTCAGAGCCTTAAACAAAAGAGATTAAAGTTACAAAAAAAATAAAACATATGTATCATTGATCTCAATTTTGCACTGTGTGGGCTTTTGGTCACAGTTCAGTGACACAAGCTATTCCCTCAAATAACCTGATGGCAAATCACTCAGAAAAATGAGACCTGGGGTATTCTGACTCCAGGAGCACATGAAACTAAGCATTTGAGCGTACACATTTACACTAACTACAAGGAGAGAGAAAATGCACTGACTTCTAGCCTTACGTTGCCTTAAACTGTCTCTAAAGTTCTGCCATCATCTTTAATGGAGGGCAGACTACCCAGATCTACAGGATGCTCTCAATAATTTTCTAAATCAGATTAAGAGGATAAACTGTTCTGCTTAAAAAAAAAAAAAAGAAAATAAAAGATAAAAAATTAATCCTACAGATGATTCTTGGAAATTTTAAGCAATATAAATCACATAACGTTATAAGATTACTGAAAGAAACATTTAAGTCCTGAGCACATCCTTCATAAGCAAGGTAGAACATAGGCACCAATGAGACTTGTGTCTCCCAAAACCAAACTTTCTCTAAATTCACTTTCATTTTTAAAAAAGGGAAAAAACTACCACATAGATAGCCTCTCAAAAAATACTCTTTCCATTTCCCTCTGCCTTCCAGATAATTTCTCATGAGGAACCATGAGCATTTTCATCTCAAACTTAGTTATAAAATCTGCAAGGTTTTAGTTACTCCACAGTAACTCCCATCCACAGCACAGAAATTACCAACGCCTGTACTGACCCGAGGCACTGTCACCTGTGGATAATTCACTCTTCTAATAATAGTTCTTGATAGACAGACACGATAAAGTACTAAAACGCATATCCTTGCCCCTTACTAATTCAAGTAACACTTGAAGATGAGCAAGGTGCAGGAAACCCCATAGGCAGGCATTGCAGAAAAGCAGTTACTGAGTTATAAACGCTTTGTTTCGAGAAGTATCCACCCATAAGGAGTGACAGCCAGTTCAAACAAGACAGTCCTGGGAACATGACTACTCTCTTGCACAATCAATAAGGGTTTTACTCCTCCAGCTTTGTCTCTAAATTTTTGAAAAATAACCCCAAAGAAGTAATGAAGGGCATTTCTGTAGCCAGAAGGGAATACTGAAAACCACCACTGAACTCTTCGATACAAAAATGTCTTGTGATATCACTGAGCATTCAAAAGAGACTAAAATACCTTGAAAAGGATGGCAATAGCAAAATTTATAGTAAAGGTAACCTTGTGATGGCTGGCCGAATTGATAAAGGCGTTAATTATACCTGTTTGGCACAAATCATAAGCGGAATAAAAAGTTTTCCAGATTGCTTGCTGCACCTGGCTGTGGAAAGGCTTGAGCAGAATGTAGGCTTTGATATGCAGATTTCATTCCCTCTTCTCCCCTTGAAAACCAAATACTGTGTATCCAGAAGGTATAAATGATAGTCAATATGTACTTGCCCCTTGACATTATCTGACCTGGGTGCCTCTCTGTCCTGTAAGTAAGTGTGTGCAGTCATTTTTGTGCTTTTTGTGGTTGTTTTCAAGTTACAATTAAGCTCTTTCCAGAGTGCAGCATCAAAGCCACTCGGTTCTTGTAGATGAAGAAAATGGGAGGGAAGCTCTCAGAGCATGTGGCATTGTTTCAGATAGAAGACCCAAAGAATCCAGATTTCTGTGAAAAACTTCACCTTAAAAAGCCAGGTTATATATGTGCTTCTAAAAAACTAAAACCAGATCAAAATAATACAGTATTTCTTAGAAAAAAAAACACAGAGACATGTTCCCTGGCTGATAAGGCACCTGCCTGTAGCTCATCCACTGTGCACACTGTTCAGGCAAACCTGGCATGACTTACAGGTTGGTTGATGTGAAAGCGGGTTGGCATTCTTCTCATGATTGCAGAGTCAAGGTCCTGAGGACGGTTGGTGGCTCCCATCACTATTACCTGCACACACCAACAGAAAAAACCAGTCAGCCTGAAACCAGCCTTTGAAAACATGGCCATGTTAGAGTTTCAAAACCAAACATGTGACTCTTTCACACTTTATCAAGAACATCGACATTTAAAGAAGTTACACAAGGTTTCTCAGTACTGATTTCAGCAAGTAGATTTAAACAGGCAGCTTAGGAGAGCATTGGTTCCACAGCGTACCAGATTTTTACATTAGTCTGAAGCCTTCTGAGCCCAATTTCAAAGTTCGAACTCTAAGCAGTAACCCAAGTCTTCTGCTTGTAAGTCTTGGCAATGTCTCCTTAGTTCCTGGTGGTCTGGAAGTAGCTTGAAAGGAGGCATTTTGCTAAGGTATTAAAAAAATGTGGCTTTTTTGTGCCATGTGGAAAAAAGGCATGAAGTTTACCAGGACAAAGCAAACTGGCAGCTCTTGCATGCACTAAGATGTTGTTTCTTTTTAAGCATTAAAAAAAAAGGCATTAAAAGTCAGTAAGAACCTATATGGAAGGATATACTGTAACAGCAGTGCATTAGATGTACACCAGCCAAATTCAACACAAGGAGAGTATTTACCTCATTTAACCACATTCCGGTTATTAGTTGAAGAACAAATTTACTTCCCACTCACATCAGCCTTGTTTTCTCGTTTGTTATTGTAAGTTATGTACATTGTAAATACCCGGACATGAAAGGGAAAAGTGTCAGGGAAATTAATCTTGTACCAATACAGCTTCCTGACGTGCTTCTGGTCTTTTGTGTGGGGTTACTGTTGCGCAGCGAGCGCTGGCAGCTCCAGCAGCCCCTGGCTAGGCTGGCCTGCCTGGCCCGGAGCAGAGTCACCCTGCCACCTAGGGGCTTATCATACGGTGGCAAATTGGCTACGCGCAGAAAAGGCCAAAAGGCACATTTCTTGCTAGGGCTCCTCCAGCAGCCTTCACCTTCTAGAAAGCATTAAAGCACTTTTGCCCTTGCCTGCGTGCCAAACATAAGCTGATGTTTGGCTGAAGATGCAAAGATGCATCACTGTACTCATACTGCGCAGCCCCAGGGTCTGGATCAAGGCCCAACACTGGACCCCATTTTGCTCCCTCTGTGCTAGCAGACCTGAGAAGCCTTCCCAAAACAGGTTTTGTCTACATGGTCTGCGAACATGGGAACCCACCAGGGCACCAGTGCAGCTGGCATAGAGCTTCCAGACTTAACGTGCCCCTTCAAGCAGCACAGCTCTGTTTTCCAGGCATTGTACCTCAAGTTCCTGCCAGGCTCAAGACTACATCCTTGGCAGGTTTAGCCCAAAGCTGAACATGGTTTTCAGGTGCAACCAACACAGGAACAAATAACACTCAATCACAGTGCTTACTGGCAGTTTCATTCTGGCATTTGGAGATTCTGTTACTTAACAAAAGCCAAATTTAATCCTTATTCAAAGAAAATTTGTTTGGCAAGAATCAGACAAGCAACCCAAAGCTCCCAAGTGAACATCCGTAATTAACAAAAGAGCCCAGTGAGCCGGCTGTCAAAAACTGAGACAATGCGAACGTGAAAACCATCACAAAGAACACTTCCTGAAATGCAGTGACAGGTTGGGGAGGAGCCTGAAATACAGTATTGAAACAAAGGACTCCTGATTAAAAACTCCCCAGAAACCTGAATCAACCCTTGCAGTGTCTCCAGCCAATTGTTTGCATTGCGTTTTGCTTCGGTGGCTCCCTGCTGCCACTCTTGTAAGGGACAAGAGTGACTTGTTCAGGCTCTGCATGCTGAACCTAACAGATGGGTAAGACCACGCAATACCTTACTGCAGGGAATGAACAACTTGACTCGCTCTGAAAAGTTGCCAGTGCATCGGGGAAAAAAAACATAATACATTCAAACACTGGAAGAAATGTGTGTTTGCAAGATCATATTAGCTACCAGTTAAGTGTTTATACCACTGGCCTCTTATTAATGGTTAGCAAACACTCTGCTTTGAAGGCCCTCAGTATATATATATTCACTGTGTTCTAATCAGTTTTTCAAAAAAATCAACTGAAAAAAAATTTCAGCACAAGCTTGAGCTCAAAAGCAGATCTTACAAAGAAAGAACTAATGGACGCCAGAGCATTGGAACCCATTCACAGAAAAATGCAGATTAAAAAGACTGAAAATTTTAAAATTGGAGAACACACATCCTCTTAAAAGGCCTTAAAAAGATTGCTCCAGGTGACAGTTCAGAAACATACCAAGCAGGCTTTCTTCTATGCTACGTTTAAGTCATTTATTTCATAAATGTTTTTTGTTCATTTGTTTTTACAGCACCAGCAAGTTTTGCATTTTTTTTTCCTCTCCAAAATACAGTAATTATGTTAAGATGGAAGTGTACAGGAATAACGAGACGGAAGCATGGTTCCATTTAACAGAACCTGCCTTTGGATAACATCAGCTTCTCTACCCTTTAAGATTAACTGCAGAATCTAGAGCTTGTCTAATGCTAGTCCAATGCTTTTCTGGAAACAAACCAACCAACTTGCAATTGAGATGAATACTCAGATCTTTCAATACCTTTCCTGAAATCAAAGATTGTTGACAAAATGGTTTTCAAAACAGTATAAAAAGTCCTAATTTCGACAGCTCAAACTATACAGCTGTATTACTGAGACTTAAGACACTTCTAAAAATAACACCTCTTAATTAAAAACAAAATAGCTACAAAAATAATCTTCTTAAGAAGAAAAAATGATCTATAATATAACTCATCTCATTCCCATAATACTGCTAATCACTAACACTGACAAGTAAAGAAACTCCTTTGGCAATTACTACTACATGCAATCTGCTACTCCTCCCAAATGGCTGAATGCACAATAACTGAGAGAGAAGAATAACATTACTTTTCCCACTCTCCTGTGTACTTACTTGGCAGTTATAATCGGTGTCCAGTCCATCCCACAGACTCATGAACTGAGCTTTCATCATAGCTGTAGCTTCATGATCAGAACTTGACCGACTTCGTAAGAAGGAATCTGTATTAAAGGATTCAGTAGAGCAGTTTACTTTCAGCACTGCCATAGAAACTATGCTGTTTGATTTCTCACGTGTAGACCTGTGCTGATCTCCATCTTACAAATTTTAATAAACATTGTCAACAAATGAAAAATACTTCTCTTGATGAAGAACCGGGAGTGAAATCCCACCATATTTCTAAGCACATCTTTTAAATTACATTATACGAGTACGTACTTATCGCATGAGATTGTCCCAGATTTCATGCTCCAAATTTTCACTTCCTGAATTCAAGGAAAGAGCAACTTTCACCTTAATTTCTCATGGAAGCATTCAGAGCTGTGCAAGCTACAAGACACCAAAGCACTGCAGAACAGCAAGCTGCAAGACTGACATACACTTTGTTATTCAGAGCTCTACCTCTGCTAGAGATGGCCTGAAGAATTTCCAACAGCTAGAAAAAACACATTTTTTACACCAATACAAAAGGATAAAAAGATTCTTAAGAACATAAACCTGAACTGTGGAAAGGGGAAAAGCTTTACCAGGCTCTGTTTCTGCAAACTGTACAACTCCCTTTAAGAAGTGCCAGTGCGACGAGACAATGAGCAATTTTAACTGAACTGCTCAAGTTCACAGGGTCTTAAACACTAATGTGACAAGTCCAAATGTACTGTACAACTGGCAACTTGGTATCTTCCTAGGTGAACTCCTCCTCCTACTTCTTCAGCCTTATTAAACTACTATTCCCAAGTTGTCCTAAAGCTGTATTTTATTTTCCATTATTTTCCTCACAGCTGAAGTATATTTGGTGACGTGTTTCCTGAATAAGTACTTCCCTTGACAGAAGCCTTTCTTGTGAACCACCTTAGCCCAACCAAAAATAAGCAACAACTTGTTCTATTTCTAATTTCCTCCACTAATATGAAGAAGAAATACACTTTTTTTTTTCTAATTTGACACCATTACTTTACAATACTACTAGGCCTTGTTCCATTATCACTCTTAAGATGACAGTAGACCAATATACCCATCAACTTGAACCTACAGCTTAATGTCACTCTGCTATAGTTACCTACAAAAAAAAAAAAAACACACATATAGATTTTTTACCTATTTCATCAATAAATATGATGGATGGTTGGAGCTTTATAGCAAGGGAGAAGACAGCAGCAGCCAGTTTTTGAGACTCTCCATACCATTTGTCTGTCAACGTTGAAGGCTGGAGATTAATAAATCGACAACCTGCTTCCTTTGCTGTAGCTTTGGCGATCAGCGTTTTGCCACAACCAGGAGGGCCGTAGAGAAGTACTCCTGAAAAAGTAGCAGTGTTAATGCTCTCTGGTCACTGTACAAAAAACATGACTTGGTTTAACAAACCTGATATGTGGCACTTGAGGCATGGACTCCGCTAAGCGGTGAAGCGAAGATGTTTATTGTTTCACTTTTCCAGCACATATAGTTTCTGTCTTCTGATCACACGTTGTGTCTTTGCACAGACAGGTTGTGAGTGACTGTCCACAGACCCTTGTGAGC
>JAOTQQ010000002.1:389107-411253 GCA_026546715.1 Gallinago undulata | reverse complement strand
TGGATGCTGTCTACCTTCACTTTAGCAAGGCTTTTGACACTGTGTCCCATAACATCCTCATAGGTGAGCTTAGGAAGCGTGGGTTACATGAGTGGACAGTGAGATGGATGGAGAACTGGCTGGATGGCAGAGCTCAGAGGGTTGTGATCAGCGGCACAGAGTCCAGTTGGAGGCTTGTAACTAGTGGTGTTTCCCAAGGGTCAGTACTGGGCCCGGTCTTGTTCAACGAACCAGATGAGGGGACAGAACAAGTTTGCTGACGCAAAACTGGGAGGAGTGGCTGGCACCCCAGAAGGCTGTGCTGCCATCCAGAGAGACCTGGACAAGCTGGAGAGTTGGTCAGAGAGGAACCTGATTGAATTTAACAAGGGCAAGTGCAGGGTGCTGCACCTGGGGAGGAGGAACCCCACGCACTGGTGCAGGTTAGGGGCTCTGCAAAGAGAGACCTTGGAGTCCTGGTAGACACAAGCTGACTGTGAGCAGCAGTGTGTCCTTGTGGCCAAGAAGGCCAATGGTCTCCTGGGGTGCAGTAAAAAGAGCGTGGCTGGCAGGGAGGTCATCTTCCCCTTCTACTCTACCGCATCTGGGCCCCCCAGTTCAAGAAGGACAGGGAACTACCAGAAAAAGTCCAACAGAGGGTCACAAAGATGATCTGGAGACTGGAGCGTATGAGGAAAGGCTGAGAGACCTGGGTCTGTTTAGACTGAAGAACAGAAGACTGAGAGGGGACCTTATCAATGCTTATAAATATCTAAAGGGCAGGTGTCAAGAGGATGGGGTCAGGCTCTACTCAGTGGTGCCTGGTGACAGGACATGGGGCAATGGACACAAGTTCGAACACAGAGAGTTCTGTCTCAAGATGAGGAAAAACTTTCCTTTAAGGGTGCCAGAGCAGTGGAACAGGCTACCCAGAGAGGGTGTGGAGTCTCCTTCTCTGGAGATATTCAAAACCCACCTGGATGCATTCTTGTCTAGCCTGCTGTAGGTGACCCTGCTTTGACAGGGGGATTGGACTTCTCAAAAGGTCCCTTCCAACCCTTACAGTTCTGTGATGGTCTTGATTTGTTAGCCACATCTGTATTTGTCTATGGATAATCCATGAGTCCAGGACCTAAAGGAAGGTTTCGTGGGTTTCTTTCATACATTTGAAGTTTGGGAAAGGAACAGTATGATCCTGCTGCAGAAACACATGAGCTGATCCTGAAAGCACTATAAGTTGCCAGTGCGTCATTGCAAAAACAAGGCCCTGAGAAATCTTGGGAGCAATGTTCCCGGCAGAGTTTGGAAGGGATTAATACCATTGTCCTTGGTGCTGGCAAGATACCCTCGGGAACACTGCATGCCATTCTGGTTGTCTGTATCAAAGAGAAATAAATAATGAAACCAGAGCAGAAAGTTGCTGCTGAGATGAGGGAGAGTAGAAAGTTAGAGGAGCTCAGCTAGCTTAGCATAGTCACATGACAGCCAAAAGACACTTCTGCCTGCAAGCACCCAAAGGGTAAAAGGTAAATCCTATGGAATATGGGCTATTTAAGGCCAAGGCTGGAACAAGAGTAAATGGCTACAAACCAGTCACAAATATATTTAGCATGAAAATCAGAAGAAGATTCTGGGAACAGCTTCCTGGTGGGCATAATGGTGGCAAAAGATCTTAAGATGAAACCGGATACGTTTATGAAAGGAATTATATGATATAGCATTTGCAAAGGCTGAAGGCTGCAGCAACCCAGGAAATCCCTTCACCTTATGTTCTGGTTTATTTTGAGCTCTTAGAGATGAAGCGTAGCATTTCACCCTCCCATTCCTCTTCCTGCTCCATCATCAGCAGGTGGACTTCAGCACCTCTTAAAAGCCGTTTAAAGATCGAACAAGATCTTGCACTTCTGGAGTCCTTTTTGCTGTTCCTCGGAAGGGAAAAGGGAAGTTTTTCAAAGTGTTGCCTAATTTATATATGCAAAGATTGTTATTTAATAGGTCTTCTAATATGCACAGAGTATTGTGTTTTATCCATTTTTTCCTACTTGCCTACCGACTTCTTATTAACTAATTTCCCATAGCATCCGAAAGTATGCAAGCCAGTGCTATTTTACTCCAAGTTGCCCTGCTCAAACGTATTTGACAGGCATTCCCTGGGTAGTGTGATTACGAAGCAAACCATGGAGACATTTCCTGTGAGGGCTGTCTTCACTGTGCTCTGATGGGTCTAGCAAGATACAAAGGCTCTTCAGCAAGCTGTCTTTCCCTGTGTCCCTCAGACGCATGAGTTGCGTCTCAAAAGGTGGACTTTTGAGTTGAACCCAGGACCTGTTTTATCAGGGACACCCCTGCCCAGTTTACCTCATCTACTTTTCAGGGAGAGAAGGGAAAAGGGTTCTCCTCTTCCTGCCAAGCTGGTCCTTTCCATGGTGTCTCTTTTCCAGTTGTATAGGATGTGTTTTCATTTTCTTTTTTTTTCTGTTCCTTGGGAATTTTTGAAGATGTCCATCACCTCTTTAGAAAACAAATAATTGCGCTCTTGCTCCCTTTACATTAACTCCCCTCTTGCTCCTTCAAAGGTATGTTATCTTTGACGTCCATGGGATATCCCTCACATTACTTACTGTCCAACAAGAGAATGCAGTGAAGACAGTATGTTTGAGGAAGGCAAATTTACATGTTTATTTGCTCCATTTCTTCAAACGTATTATATGGCAAGCTCTGTCCTCACCCCTTAGTAGGCGGAGCAGGTGCTGATCTCCAGCAGATTCCATTCCAGAAGTCATACATTCCAACCTGCCTTAAAATCGGGTTTTGTATTACTTCAATAGACTAACAATTCACCTTTCTGCACACAAAAGAAAAAAATAATCACACAACACCACTTCCCCACCCCCGCCAAACATGCCCTACCAAACTACGAGAAAGATGGAAACCAGACTGCAGCCAGCCTTCACACTCAGCTCAGGCTGCGACAGGCTACCCGAGAGTCGTTTCCCTGCAAATCATTCACACCGGGAATAGCCAAAGACTTACAGGATTTTTCAGCATAGAGCACAAAGAACCTTGTGCAATGGGATTTATTTGCTCGAGTTGCAAAAGGCTGATTTGAAGATTTAGAGGCAGCTCTTTTCCACCGTCAAGATCAAGGCGATCAGCGCGGGAAGGAGGGACGGCAAGCCCCACAAAAACAGCACGGGCACGACCGGTGAGCCAGCCACCGGGACCCAGGCTGGGGGGGGACCTTCCCGTCCCTAACCCGAGCGCTCGGTTGCAGGCCCGAGGGCAGGAGGCGGCCCGCACCCCCGCTCCCTCCCTCCCTCCCTCCCCCAGGCGGCTGCAGGGGGCGGTAGGTGCTCACGTTCCGCGGAGAAGAGGGAGGGAAGGCGGGCGGCAGCCGGGTGGCTCAGCTCTACGCTAAACTGCCCAGCGGCGGCCAGAGAGGCGGGGGCGGCCCCCGGCGATGGGCCCTGACTAAGGGAAAGGGCGGGGGAAGTCCTGTCCTCTGGCCCGCCCGCCGCGGGAGCGCAAAAGACAGGAAGGGGCCGGGCTGCCGCTCCCCTCGGAGCTCGGCCAGGCTCCCGCGGCCCGGTAGCGGCGGCGGTAACGAGAGAGAGGGGAGGGCGAGAGACGACGCCACAAGCCCGGCCCCGCTTCCCACCTCACGGCCCGGCCCAGCCCGGCCACTTCCGCCCGCGGGGGGAGGGGCCACCGCGAGCGCAGCGCCGCGCACCGCCCACGTGACCCCGTCGCAGCACTACCGCTCGGCGCGGCGGCGGAGCGTATCCCTCCGCCGGCCGCCGACCGCCTCCTCGCCCCTTCCCCCTGGCCGCGGGGCGGCGGGAGCGGGGGAATGGTGGTCGGGGGGCGCGGCGGGGGTGAGGGGCGGGCGGGCGGCGGGGAGACCGGGAGGGCGGTTCGCGGGGGACTACTTTCTCGGGGCGGCGGAGGCGGAGGGGGCGGGGCGCCGCCGCCGCCGTCCCCCCCTCTCGGAAGCTGCAGCCATGATGGGAGTCTAGCGCTGGCGGGCGCGGAGCAGGCCGGGGAGGGATGAGCCAGGCCGCGCCGCCGGCCCGCACGCCCTGAGGAGCTGCCGCCGCCCCGCCGCGGAGCCGGCCCGCCCGCCCGCACCGCGCGGCTCCGGGCCCGCCGCCGCTACCGCCGCCGCCCCGGGCGGGGAGCGGAGCGGGGCGGAGCGGGGCCGGGCCGGGGGGGCGCCCCGTGCCGCTGTCACCATTGCTGGGGCCCGGAGCGCCGGAGAGCTGCTCTCTCCGCCTCCCCCTCGCTCGCCTCAAAGACGGCGGCGGCGGCGGCACCCTCAGGGACTCGGCCCGGCTCCCGACTCTCTCGGTTCGGCCGCCGCCGCCGCTGCTCCCGCCCTGCTCGGAGGAGGAGGAGGAGGGGGCAGCCGCCGCCGCCACCACCGGGAGCCGCCGCCGCGGGGGGAGGCGTGCCCGCCCGGGGCTGAGCCGCTGGTGCAGCAGGCCCCGCTCCCGGGGCCGCCCGACGGCCGAGGGCCCGCCGCCGCTTCCCGGCCCAGAGCCCCACCGCCGCCGCCCGGCCCCTGCGCGCTGTCCCGGAGCGGCCCGCGGCTGCCAGACATGACCGCCATCATCAAAGAGATCGTCAGCAGGAACAAAAGGCGATACCAGGAGGATGGCTTCGACCTGGACCTGACCTGTATCCATCCTCCCGCCGGCGACGGGGCCCGGCACCGGGCGCTGCACGTACAACTATTGCATCAGACCGGCCCGGCGCTTACCTAACGCCCTGCCCGCTGCCGCTCCGCCCGGGAGGCCGGCGGCTGCCGACGGGGGCCGGCCCGGGCCGCCTCCGAGGCCTCCCCTGCCGCTTCGGCCTCCTTTTGTGCGGGCCGGCCGCCGAGCCGGGGGCTGGGATTAACGGGAGCTCTGTGATGGCGAGGATTAACGGGAGCCCTCCTTGGGCGATCGCAGCTGGCCTGCCCGCTGCCACCACCCCCCTTCCCCAGCCCGGGATGCTCCCGTGCGACACGGGGCTGCCCCTTAGTTCTGGCTGTGTTGATTTTTTTGGCTCATGTGGCAAATAACGCCCGTCTTGCCATGCCTCACGTCCTTTTATTTATCTTTTTTTTTTTTTTAAATCAACTTGGATTGTAAATATAATGGTGACAGGCCTCTCACTCCTGTGGGGTCACTTCTCTGTGTGGCAGGAGAGGCGAAGCCTGTGTGCTCTGCCCTGGTTTTCATCCATTCAGTAAGGCAGGACTCGTGCTTAGCTGCTGTGTGATGCTGCAAGGATCTCAATGAGGAGAGGCGGCAATCACTTCTTCCAAGCTAAAAGAGAAAACCTCTTTTCCTTCCGCGATGGGTGAACTGTGCTTTTGCATGACCTCAACTCCAGTCAACGTGGAGATGTGTGACAAACGAGAACACATTGGGTTTCGTTGAGGAGGATTGTAATTCTGGAATATGTCATTAGTATGCAATTGCAACTAATGAGTCAAGCTGTAGAGAAGCATTGCAAGCGTAGAGTTTTGGTGGACTTTGGAACAGATGTGCTGTAGCGGCAGCAGGCAGATGTTTAGCTTTGAATGCCTTGCAGAGTTAATCCTATGTAGGGGCTGTGCTGTGGTGGAGAAAGATTGTTACTGTTTTTGAGAGGTTTTGGAGCAAGAACCTTGCTTAATAGTTGGAGTTGACCTAGGAAAAATGAATTTTGACAGCAGTATTCAGAGCTAGGCTTAATGGAATAGCGAGGGTGCTTTCTGTACTGCAGCAGGATTATGGTGAAATATCTTGGGTTTTGGAGCCATTACAGTCGTGTCCTAGTGAGTGCTACCAATAAGTTCTTGGGTAGGATCAAAACTGACAACATAGCTCTAACTAGTGTAGAGCTCGTGCTGTTGCACTGACCCTAGGCCTAAAACGTTGATGCCTTTAAAATGACCTAAGAGGTTCTTGGCTTTAGCATGTGGCTGCTGAGTTTTTAGTTAAAAAGCAGCAGCTCTAGTAGGTAATTCCTGCATTCTGTTCATGGTGGTGTTAAAAATGCTAGCCTAAAATTTTATTTCATATGTTTGCTTTTGGTTGTTTCGTTGACCTATGACTAAGGCAGCTGTAGCGCTGACATAGGCCAGCGCAGCACTTACTGCTGACTTAACAGCAGAAGTCTGAGTTAAATTTTTTTTTTGTTTTTGGTTCTCCGAGTGATTGGTTTGCTGGGAACTTTAGGGTTATGAAAAAAGTGGTGGCAAAATGATGAGGTTTTGGCTTCCTAGTTTCCTAATTGAAGAGTTTGGTATTTCAGAGATCTTTGCCCAAACGTGCCATGGGTAGGGAGAGATTTTTTTTTTCATGCAAACAGATCTTTTTAACTAGTAGTCTGCTCCCAGCAAGAAAATTGTTGAATGTTGAGGCTGGATTCTCATGCTCCAGGTTGTTAGTGATAGGCCAAATGGAGTTTATTGCTTATTTTTTACTTTTTTGTCTCATTTTGCATTTGAAATAGGCCACTGATCACTGAAAACTAGCTTAGGCTGTTTTTTCTAAGAAGAGTACGTGGCTGCAATTATGTAATGAAATCTATAGAAAAGGTGGTTTTTTTCCCCATGATTGCAAAAATATCTTTGGAAGAAGCTTTTTTTTTGTGTGTGTGTAGCACACCAGTTAATGAATGAAGACTTACCATACCTGGTAGCTGGGAAATACCTTTACACACATAGACAGAGGACCAAGTCGGGAGTTAGCTCTCCAGCCATGTGATGTTAAATGAAGAAAGAAGACTTGAAACCGAAGTGAGAAGGCATGTGGTGCATGGTAGGAGGACTGGGGTTTTAAGTTCTCAAAGGTACTTCTCATAATGTGCCGGAGCTTAAAATTTTGAGACCAAAGCAAGATACCATCTGCATTTCTGCTGTTGGTTAGCTTTGCTTCTGTGTGCACCTATAGGAGTGTCCTCTGTTACAGATTGCTGGTCGTTTCAGGGTACATGCTTCTGCCAAGCTAAAAGAGGAAAGACTGACATGAGTTCGACAGCCCAGTGTTTTGGGCGTTTCACCAGGATATGGGAAGTGGAGGTGCGAATTCCTCCTCCAGTAAATATTTCTGTACGAGTAGTTCAATGGTGGTGGCTCAAAAATACTCAGTAGCTGGTGATTACTACCTAGGCTTCAGGAGGTGGAGAATAAAATGAATCTACAGTGAATCCAGGTGAGGTGCCTGATCTCCAGCCTATATTCTGTGGTCTGTCTTTTCTTCTACCCATCTTGGAGGGAGGGTTTGTGTCTCGTCCCACATGGATGAAGACTTGCAGTCTTTATATTTGGATTATGGCTAATTATCCCAAGACGTTGCAAGGAACACCTGAGTGCCCATGAATGCTTTATTCATTCTGGAGTGCCAGAGGCGCCTTCCAGGACCTTTTTGTTTTCTCTGTTGGGCTGTGTCAAATAATTTTAAAACTGACACTGATATATGTGTGGTACAGTCCATCATGCTTGGGGTACTCAGAGTTCCTGACAAGTAAGTTAAGAATTCTTCTTGCGTGCATAATGTAGGAATTTAGGAAAGGGAAATAGTCACTTCTCAAAATCAGTATTTTTATGTTCACAATATGAGAATAGTCCTATGTGCTAATTATGAAACAAGTGTCTTCGAAAAACATACTGACATTACTTTTTCTCTAATCAAATGTTCTTTTCTCTCTGAGTAGTCTTTTTATACACCTCTTGGAAAAAAAATATTTTGAAATTAGAAGAGGAAAGGGTTTTCAATGTGGACACATTAAATCAGCTTTTTAATACTTTATTTCAGATATTGTATTTATTCCCCATTTATTTGGGTTTCTGTTCTATTTCTGTAATACCAGATACCTTTTCATCGAAATGGGTGAGAAGGAAATTTTGGATTAATGGCTTTCTTCTAAGATAGCTGTATTTCTTTATGATACAATGACAATTTTCTGAGGCACTATAATCTTTGGTATTTCTGAAATTGTGCAGATTGTTTTTTGGCCATTTTATTTCTGGGAACAGCAAAAAGAGGATGCTTGCATGCAAGTCTTGCACGTTGCATTGATTGCCTATGTCTTAAGAGGTCCATGTGAAATTGAGTTTAGCAAGTGGTTTAACTATTTGAGAGTAAAGTGGAAAAAATCATTTACCTGCTTCTTGTGGCCATTATAACTTTGGTTAAACTTCGTCTTGTATTTCCAGGCCTTCTGTTATGCATGAAAATGGCTGTCTAGCCTGGGCACAGGGTAGAGCATGCCTACCTTGATACGTATAGTTCCTGACCTGTGTAGTCATGTAAACTGAAGCAATATTGAGTAAAGATTAGGTGTTGGGTGCAGTTTGTTTCAAGTCACACATGTAGTTTGTCTCATATAATGAAAGGCAGAGAATGCTAAAATTGCGAGTGGAAGCTTCTTAGAATATCAGACTGCTTTATGCTATTTGTAGTCCTAAAGCTCTTTGCATTTTTAATGAAATTTTAAATTATGTGACTTCACTCAAAATCGCTCAGCTTCCAGGAAAAAAAAAGAATTAGTGGCATGAGATACATACTGCATTTAAAAATAGAGCCTGAGTTGGAAATGCCATTCATTTAAAAATATTTGGCTTCATTTTAAATTGAAGTTTGTTAGATGCTTTATAACAAGTTTTTCTTGCAGACAAGCACAGTAAGGGCTGGTAAGAGTTTAGAAGAAACTAGAAGAAACTAACTGGCAACGCATTTTATTGGTGGAAAAGTATTTCTTTGTTCTGGAGTAAACTGTGTTAGTTACCACTGTTAAGAGCCTGACAGACTCGTTTTGCTTCTGGAGCCTGGGATGATCTTGGGTTTTGGACAAGAAGATTAGTGCCAGTTTTGCTCTGAATTAATCTAAGAAGTCTGTTTGAATAGACAGTCTGAGTAAACTTCTCCGAGTTTGATTCAATTACCTTCTTGCTTTAGGATGTATTTGATGCTGGGAGCATTGGTCTTTCGGCACTTACCAAGGATAAAGATTTTGTGAGTTGTCCAGGTGGAGAAGGCAAGGTGGTGATAGATGTGTGTTCATGCATCTTCTCTTCTGGGATTAGAGTCTTGCTTGCTTTTCCTCAGAATCCAAAAAAGCCCCAAACCCCTTTGACATACTGCGGTAATACGTGCACGTTTGCAGGTAGCCTTGTTTGACAGCTAGAGCCTACGCGTAAAACCTCCACTGTTCCAGCAAACGCTCTGTTGTGCAACCCTTGCTGCATCCTTTCAAAGTTACCCTGGCCCCTTTCCACCCTGCTTTTTGACTGCAGTTGCTCAGGAAGGGACTTAAAAGATGCTCGGCAAAATTACAGCTCATCTTTTTGTGCTTGCTTAAATATAGTGCAAGCTTCCTAGTGAACTAGTTGATCTTGCATCATCAGAGATTTTTAATCAACGTGCAGCGTTGCTGGAGACTGTTTGCACAAGCTAAACACAAAGTTAAAAAATAACTGCCTGTGCACACTTTTAAATCGACAAAAGATGCAAACTCTTTCTTGGTTTCACGTAGCTCTACTGTTGAAGTGGTGGCTGTATGTTCTTTTCAAGGTGGGGGAAGAACCTAGTACAGCTAACATGGACACTTCATAAAATTTTCCTATACAGTGACCTTTTTGAAGCTAATCTTCATGGAAATCTGTTTGTAAGCTTAGGTACGCCTGTGTAATTTTCAGAAGATCCAAAGCTTTGCTGTTAGATGTAGACAGTAACGCTGAATAAAGTGCAGCTTTCCTAGGACTGGTACTGGCTTTAAGCATTTACATCTTCATTATCTCTTACTGATGAGATGTTGGCACTTGAGGCCCTTGAGAAATTATCTTTGTTGAGGCCGGTCAGTGACTTTGGTGAGGACAGTTAGGTCAGTATTGAGAACTTCTAAAAATGCCACCTGTTAAGCTCTTGGTTTAGCTGTTGTGTAATCGGTTGGCCATGCATCAACACTGGATCCAACTTGAGTCTCGAAGAAGGTTGATGAATTTTGAAAGTCCATCTTTCTAGGGACTTGTGCTAGTCAGGAAGGCTTTTCTGTCCTCTAGCTAATTACATGTGACTTTCACCGGCTTCATGAGATGGTTACGGCATATTTAGGGAAAGGCTATATCCTTGAGTGTGGAGCTTATGCAATACTTGAAGAGGCTATTATTACCACAGTATAATATATGTGAAAAGATTAGTTGGCTCTTGATGGCTGCTAGGCTGACAATCAGCAGATTTCTTTGGGACAAAAATGTGGTTTTCCTATGCTGTTCAGTGCTACACTTTAATCCATCTAATCTGAGAACTTCTTTTAATTACCAAAAGGTTTTGAAGTACAGTGACTGCTGTAGAGAAAGCTGGTATTTGCTAAATGATGTGTTAAAACACTGTGTAGAGGAGTACTGAATTTTCTAATTTTCTTCCAGAAGACAGGGGACTTGCATTTTCCATTTTTTGACTTGTAGGATGATTTGGATGCCAAAATCCTTTTTGTTGTGGAAGCAAGCAATATCATTTGTTTAGTAACAATATGATGAAATTATGTGTTTTATTAACACGTAATGTTAAAACCCCCATACTAAAAAAACATAAAGCCATGACAAATCTGAACTTCAGAATGTAATAACTGCAAAACTGAAATTTTATTTATAAAGTATACCAAGTTGCTTCTACGAGTTGTGAATCTCTGAATAGTTGCTTTAAATTTAATTATATTTTTAATGGATTAATGTTGTTGCCACATTAATACTGCATAAGCTGACAAATTATACACCTAGAGTCTTCCCTTATAGCATGTTTAAACAAGAAAATAGTTCTTTTATAATGATTTAAGGGACAATGGTTGTGTTCTGACAAACTGGAAGAAAAGGGAGGGAATTGGCAGTTGAGCTGTCAAATCCCTTAATTACATTACAGACCAAAGTTGCTGTCATTAGTCATAACTAACTCCCTTTTAAAAAGCCTACCTCCTTTCTAGTTCAAGTACTCAGCAAGTAATCTGGAGCTCGGAGCTACATGTGATTTGTATTCATTTACTCTGCCTAACGTAGGGTGGATATTGGAGGTTAATTATTGCATAACTTTTCCGGGGGGGTAGATGGGATATAGCCTGGAGTTGTGAGTAGCGATTGCTGGATATGCCTGATGCCTCACCTTAAATACTAGGGTAATTGTGGGCTTCTTTTATTTGGCACTCCTGTGAAGGTTTTTGGGATTAAAGTTGTGCACGTTTGTGCATTAATGTGAGTTACTGGGGTGGTGGTTGCCAGACTCTGAGAAGGGAATTTATTTGAAAATATGGGGACATTCATAAGTGGCCCTGTGGAGCAGGATCTTTTCTGGAACGTGAGTACCTTGTGGGTGGTTGACTCTACTTTGGGTTCAGAGATAGCTGTTAGTTTTTTGACTGTTTTTTAGTCCCAGATTAATATTTCAGATGTGAAGAAATCCTTGTTTCAGTTTCTAATTCAAGCTAGCATCCTCTTTGCTCCTATCATCATCTGCCTTGTTTTCTGTCTTGCCCATGAGGCCCTGGAAAAAAAAAAAAAAAGGTTTCGTAGAATGGAAGTAAATAGTCATGCAATTAGGCCATGTATCATGCTGCATAAATCTAGGTTATCTTAATGATTTTTAGGCAACGTAGCTAAAGTAGTGGGCTCTGTGATTCAAGTGGTAATTGACTGTGCAGCTAAAAAAATTAAACTCAACTCCTCTGCATTTGGGATGATTACTGTTGCAAAAGCTGGCATTGTTCCCTTTAAAGATGAAGTCCCAGCTTCACAGCCCCAATGTGCAGCAGTGCATAAAAACTGCTTAATATCCAGTTTTTTGTAGTGAAGTGCTTAAGAAACGTCGTTATAAACTTAATTCTGCCTTTGTGGAGCTGTAGTGTAATAGCTTTTAATCGCATGATTAATTTTCTTAGAGGCTTCTGCTTAATTCATTGCATTGCCTGGATGTATATTGGGCTAGAATTGAAGTAGTTGTGTATTTTCTATTCTTTAATTTCTTGTGTGGGTGAGTTAGGGAAGTAATGTCCTTTTTTTGTACTAACATTTAAGAGGAGGAAAAACACTAGATCTCATTAGAATGAAATTAAATATTATCTACTCGGGGCTCATTTGTTCAGAAACAGTTTATTAGGATGGCCTTATGTCTTGTTTTGCTGCTTGCCTTTATCTTTTCTTGGATCACTACCCTTCCTACCCCCAAATTAAGGCTTGATAAATTCACACAAACCTTAGGTTCTGTAGCTAAAAAGCTTTTCTTCTACAAAGCTTTTTAGTGTAGCTCTAAACCGATAGCTATTTTAAATTCCCTTGTCTCTGGAAGTTTTGGATGTTGTTTCAGACTTGCAGAAAGTTGAGACTGAGCTATTTTTCACTTCCTGTCACTAAATATCAAAGTAGTGACTTTCTGTGCTGACTTCTTTTTACTGAATAAAATTCTTGTATTTTTTCTGTGGGTGTTTGAGGTCAGGGATGCTTAAGTACACATCGGTGCTTCTTTAAAGGAGATCCTGCAAAGCGTGGTTGTGTGCTCAGAACACGCGCCAGGGAGGTCCTGTACTCTGCCTTGAAAGAGTTCATGTTGAATTTGGTTCGTGGCTTAAAATATTTGTCACTTTGGAAATCTCAAACTGAGATGTGAAGGTCAAGCTGTTCATATATGTTGCCTCCTACTGAGAAGATTCACTTGGCAAATGTCTTTCCTTGAGGGCAGCTGCTTAGACTTTCATAGAATCACACAGAATGATATGGGGTTGGAAGGCACCTCTGGAGACCATCTAGTCCAACCCCCTGCCAAAGCAGGTCCACCCACAGCAGGTTGCACAGGAACATGTCCAGGTGGGTTTGGAATGTCTCCAGAGCAGGAGACTCCACCACCTCCCTGAGCAGCCTCTTCCAGGGCTCTGCCACCCTCACAGGAAAGAAGTTCCTCCTCATCTTTAGGTGGAACTTCTTACGTTCAAGTTTGTGCCTATTCCCATCCATGTCCTGTTGTCCTTTGCCACTGGCACAGCTCTCGGCCGCCGGGTGGCTGTGTGTTGCTGCAGCAATTTGGGATGCTAGGGTAGGTATAAGATGGGAAGTGGCTTCTTTCAAAGTGTGAACAAAAAACGTGCAGAGGTCCCTTTTTTTTTCATCTCTGTTTGTTTTCACCTCTAGAAACTTGTTAGGATTGTAGGGTTTTTGTTCAGTGCAGTAGACCTGAACTTGAAGTTGGGTAGGGAGTGAAGGCCCAATCTTTGACTCCTTGGCTGAAGAGTTCTTTGTGTCAAATTTCATCTGAATAATATAGTGTACCTTTGCATGGTTTGTTACACTTCTGTTTGCTCTTGGCTTTTTCTTAATGGGAAGGGTAGCTTGTTTTGGTGTGCTGTAATATCACCAGCTATTGTAGAGGGATTTGCAGCTCTTGACAACAAGCTCATGTTTCTTTTCCTATCTGTGTGCTCTCTGGTGATTCCAGACCATTTTGAAATGAAAGTTTAAGGCATCTTTTTCTCAGACTTTGTCAGAACAAGCTTTTCCATAGAGTAGGTATCATCGTCTTTCATGCTTCTCTTTTACTGGTTTGTTTTTTTTTTTGTATTTATGCTGTGAGGTTTGAGGTTAATACCTTATATTGCAAAAAAAAAAGTGCTTATTACGTAGATTGTGTGCATTTGTGTGGTTTGTTTTTTTTTTTCTTCACAATCTTCTTGACCATATGAGCTGTTTAGCAAAGCCTCCATCTGGCTGAGAGCTCCAGGACACGTTTTCTACACCTCGCAGAGGACGGGAGAGAGACTTCCTCTGGGAATGCTTCCCAAGTGAGATGTGGTAAGCGTGTCCAAAAGCCCTGCCGTGGGGTGGAAGTGAGTTGGGGACGTAGCTGGTTCCTGAGACATCCTGGCAGTATCATTTTCAAGTATCTTCTGACTGACTTCTTCACACTGTGGGGAATTTGAGTTCCCTGCCAGACTTGTTGTCAGCCCCATGACCTCATCTGGACAGGTTTGCCTTCCAGATACAACAGAGCTGCAGTTTTGTCGTTCCTTGTCTAGGTTGCTGCATTTAAATTACAAGCTGAAATCTTAAAGAATTAAGAAAAAAAAAAAAGGGAGTTTTGTTGAAATCTTGAGCATTAAGGGGTCGAATGCATTTATTCTGAATCATAAAATGTTTCTCTCAGCCACATCTGAGTTGGTCTCTTTTCTTGTTCTTTAAGGCACAGATGGTAGAGTTGGCAAGTGCAGCTGGCTGGCTATAAGGAATCCTCCTTTGCTTTGAAGAACTTTCTTCCTGTTCGTTTCCTCTACACTTCCTGCTTCTCCAGAGTCATAGAAAAATAGTAGACTTATTTTTTTGTTTCATACTGGCTAATGAAAATGCCACCTTTAAAAAAAAAAAAAGTCACGCTGGTGTACAGGCTAAACAGTATAGATGATGGGAAACTTTTCTAGATTTTGTTTGGCATATTTTCCTGTGTTCTTTTTTTTTTGTACGGATACTGTCAAGAAGACGGCACTAATAAGAGCTTGGCCATTTGTCAGGACTCTTAAATCTGAGGATGGAGTGTGGACACTTCTCATAACACTCCCCCTTTAGCTTCAGGCTGTCAAGCTGTTGAACAGCAAGAAGAGTCTTTTTTTTTTCTTTCTTGTTTTTGCTACGTGAACTTTTTTACACTGGAGCTAAAGGGCTCGAGGTTAGCGTGCTGACATTGCATAGCTGGTAGGGCCAGATGTACTGCTAGACCACATTGCATGGTTACTGAAGTTGGAGTTACTGAAAATTGCAGACAAATTGAGATGACAAAGCAACTTTTGGAGACTTGAAAATCACGTTGTTCCTCTGCTTTTCAGTGTTGCTGTCAAATGGGACTTAGCAGTTGGCAGTTTGGCTGCCCTGTGCTGGAGGCTGGCTTCCTTCGCGCTGTGGCTCTCTGCAGCCGGGAGGGCGATGGGTGACACAAAGAGGAGCAAAACTGATGGCAGTTGGGGCGCAAATGACAAGTGGGATCTTCAGGAGTGGATTAAAGCAAGTACACGCCTTGCTTGTCTGAACTGGAAATAAAAATTTGCATTCCTGACAGTTGTGAAGCTTTTCTTCAGGCTTTAAGATTTACCAACTTAAATCTGTTCTTTGTTAAATAAGATTCATATTTGGAAGCTGGAAAAGGAGGGTTGGGAAAAAATGGACTGTTGTCCTCTTATGTGCAAGTGTCAGGGTTCAGGTTTTGCAGAAAGTTTTTAGCTCCAAGGCATGACATGAACAGTGAATGTCATCCACAGGGTCAGGAACACTCGACTTGTTTTAAATTTCCTTTTTAAAGAAAAGTGAAGTCTGGTGCCTGCTGCGGCTTCCTGAAGCCTTTGCTTGTAAATGGCTAGTAGTTTTAAAGTTGTTTTCTATTTGCTTTTTGATTTAAAATCTGTCATCAATGGTGGGTTTAAAAAGTAAAGCTATTTGTAAGTTCTTATGCACTGCATGCTCTAACATGCTTATAAAATAGGAATATTAGGCCGTTTGCTTTCTGTTTTTCTGTTATAGCCGCCTTCATGAGCGGAGCAAGGGTAAAGGATTAAATACTTTGTTTGAAATAGGACTTAATAAAATTACTTAGAAATTCTAATGACTCATGCTCAAGATGTTAATTGAGAATGTTGATCATTGCAGGAAAGGCTGTAGCTGTCTATTTTTGCAACTTTCTTGTGGCTCTTTAAGAACTTAAGAATTGGCAAATATTTTGGTATGCTTTTTTGGACACCTTCCATTATTAGGAAAAAAAGCTGAATTTGTGAGCAAAGTCAGTTATAGGACTGACACAATTAATTTGCTTCTATATATATGTGTGTGTGTATAAAATTTAAAAT
Source organism: Gallinago undulata (assembly GCA_026546715.1). Lineage (NCBI taxonomy): Eukaryota > Metazoa > Chordata > Aves > Charadriiformes > Scolopacidae > Gallinago > Gallinago undulata. The sequence continues at coordinate 395,437 of JAOTQQ010000002.1, read as the reverse complement.
GTATGCTGCATATTCTTTAATTTGGTCTTAGCATAATGTGACTATATAGACAGCTATTTTTGAAAGTGATTATAACTGCTGATTTCCATAATGATACAGGATCTTTCTCATAGCAACTGGAAAGACTATCGTTGTCAGCATGTGGGGATGATTTCAGTCTTTAAGAACAGTGTTTTGTAAATCTCTGAACGGCATTAGAGCAAAGGTGTTTCTGAAGTGGCGTACAGGTGCATCTTCAGTAGTGACGAAGCATCACTTTTTCCTTGTGGTTAGCTAATTATTGGATGTTTTCATTTTAAGGTTCTTTGGGTATAGCATAGTGTTGTCCTTGTTCATTTGAAAGCTGAAGTTTTGTAGTTAGCAGTATGAACTTGAGTAGAGGGTGGCATTTTAGTGTTTTGCTGTTTTGTATCATGAATCTGTCTCGTGTCATTTTTTTATTTATTATTATGCTGCTAAGTAAAATGCCAGCCTCCACTTTTACAACACTGAGAAAAGAATTGAGTGCTTTTAAAAACTCTTGAAACCATTTCTAGGCATGGGTTTCCTAGGAAAGGGCTACTTTGGCAAAACATTTATTTTATGGAGTTTTGTTTGGGTTTGTTTCTTTTTTTTGAAAGCCCACTTCAGATTTTGGTAGTTACAGCAGCTTGGTTAGCTTTGTTTTGCATATGTTGTAGAACTTCCTCAATAAGGGGCTGAGGCTTTATCCATTTTCATTTGCCTGTCTAAAAAAAAAACAAAAACAAACAAACAAAAAAAAAACAACGCTTGGAATTGATAATGAAGTTGTTGCATGTTTTAAATTATCAGTTCTTCCAGATTTCTAAAATTGTCAGTATCATTACCCATTTCATGATGACTCAGAATTCTTGCTTTGAATGTAAGCCCAGCTTCCAAGCTCCTTTGTAAGAAATCTCTTGGTAGGGAATATCTTAATTTCAGCTTTGGTAGTCAATGTTAAATTAACTGTAGTGTGAAAACCAGTGTCTCTGAACCATTGAGCCTGGCTGGTGGTAGAACTTGCTGAAGGTGATGCTGAGTGAATGGTTGCTCCTGTAAGTGGCTTGGCTCCATACCCTTCTGTGGAGTGATCAGAGGATGTCCCTGAGGAGGACTGTTTTATTCACAGAATCCCATGGGGTTGGAAGGCACTTCTGGAGATCATCTAGTCCAGCCCCCTGCCAAAACAGGTCCACCCAGCAGGAACTTGTCCAGGGGCGTTTTGAATGTCTCCAGAGAAGGAGACTCCACCACCTCCCTGGGCAGCCTCTGCCAGGGCTCTGCCACTGTCACAGGAAAGAAGTTCCTCCTCATCTTTAGGTAGAACTTCTTACATTCAAGTTTGTGCCCATTTCCTCTTGTCCTGTCCCTGGGCACCACTGAAAAAAGACCGGCCCCATCCTCCTGACACCCTCCCTTTAAGTATTTGTAAGCATTGATCAGATCTCCTCAGCCTTCTCCTCTCCAAACTAAAAAGGGCCAAGTCCCTCAGCCTCTCCTTGTAAGGGAGATGCTCCAGGCCCCTCATCATTCCCCAGCATCAGGAAAAAAAGCAAGCAGTGCTGTTGCGGTACCAACCATCCCCTTCCCTTGCTGTACATCCTGGGGCGTCTTTTTGCAGGAGAGGAAAGGGTGGAAGAGCTTGTTTTTTTATGAGAGCTTTGTCAATTAAGTGATGAAACAGCTATTTCTGCTTGGAGATTTAGATCATCTCTGCAAACAGCAACAGCCTTTCCATGTCTGTTCCTCAAATCAAAGGCATTCCGCAGTCGCTCGAACCAGCAAGTTTCAGAGCGACATGCTTGTCAGAAGCATGTATTAAAAAGACCATGAAATGGTCTTCCCCAGCAGCGTGAATGCGTTTGTCACAGCCGTGGCTTGCTTTTGTTGGGTGGGGGTGAAGGTGGCAGCCCCCCACGTGTGCCATGGGGGGGTGTCCTTTGCTCACTGTTGCAGACAGAAGGGTGAGATGGGGCTTGTGAATTGCATTGCAATCCAGTACTTTGAGATAATAAGTACCTCAGGATGCTGATATTTTGGTGGGGGAGAAATTGGCTTACCTGTTTAAAAAAAAAAAGTTTTTCTGAAAACAGTCCTTCCCCACCAGGCTCACTGTTGGATATTTATTTTTCGGCAACACTTCAGTTTTTGTGCCGTCAGGTTGTAAAACCCTAGAGCCTACAACACTTGTACTGAGTCAACATCAGTAAATTGGTTCATACTCTCGCCCTCTTCCTCCATTTGAAGTCTTTTTCCATTTTCTTTACTTACACGGAATACCTTCTGCACTCCCAGCTCTGGCTTTAAAAAATGCACCTGCACGGTTCACCTTAAGCATTTAATTCTGCTGGCTCGCTCCTGTTTGAGAGAAGAAACACACACGAGCTGTGTGTCCTGCTCACGCATCACCCTCGAGGAGCAAGGCAGGGAAGAGGAGTCACGTGAAACGTGGGAACTTTCCAAAAGCGTACGATTTTGGAAATCTTTTGGAAATCCAGTTATTTTGGAACTTTATATCTCTCTCTGCCTGCGTGTTTTGAGGCTTTGGTGCTGGATGCATCTGGGATCCTGGAAACTGGAAATGCTGCTGTTAAGGTGTTCTCTTCCCTTCGCTTGGGGTGTCTCCCTGCTTCATTGCCATCTTGCACCAGCTGGGAATCCTGGAAGGTACCTTGTTTCTTAGCCTCTTGGAGAGAAAAAGCCAACAGCAGAAGAAAAGCATCTGAACATAAACTGCAGGCTGAAACGTGAAAAAAAAAAAGTGTAGTAAAGCTTACAATTGCAAACAGAAATTTGAGCAAGCTCCATGGTAATTTGGTGAAGTTTGGGCATCTACCTCACGGGTGCTACTGTAGTTGAAACTGAGTTTTCTTTTGATGTGGTGTGTCAAAATGAATTTATTTTACCCCTGTTACTAGCATGAGTGCTTGTCTTCTACAGAGAAGTGCTGTGGAAAGCATGCCAATATACTGGATTATTTTGCTATGGGAATTTCTATAGCCCTGCTGCTCGGAGCAGGACACAAAAGGAGGTGTTTTTCAATATAAATGCTAGAACTGGCAGTAGGTAGAAATCAGGGTGAAATCAGGAGGGAGTGATGGGGTGTGCTGGCTGAAAGTCAGGTCACTCGCTGCTTATAGGCACAGAGCAGGTGCATGTGACCTACAGCCAATTTCTTCTGCTTGTGGCAAGTATTAACTGATAAAATAGTATGTACACTGCTGCTCAGATAGAGCCCTTTGTTAAATTAACAAAGAGGTGTGGACTGCTTGTGGAGTAAAATATGTTCAGAGTGAAGTTCAAAGGTTAAGATTTATGTGCTTTGATAGTATCTACAATTGTGGAAGTTAAGCAACATAATGTTTGGGTTTTGGTTTGTTTGTTTTTTTTTTCCCCAAGATAAGCTTTTTCTAGGGTTTGGGCAAGTACAGAATAAATTGGAAACCAGATGTGACCCCCTTTCAGTGTCTGTATTTAAGGCAGGTACAGCTATTTGCGTGGATTTCTCAAATGCTTTCATATTTTTCTCATCGTCTGCATAAATCATCTCTTGAATAGTCCAAGCAGACCAATGTCTATTAATGCTTGGATTACAACATAGTAAATGCTAATTCTTTTGGTTTGAGAGTAGAAAAAATTTCAATGTATTCGGTTCTTAAGTGTTGTAGTTAATGGTGTGAATGTGAAACTTGGTCTTTGCTCTTCCTTATGAGTGCTCAGCCGTCTGCAAGGATGGAATACAGTAATTTTTGTCTTACTTCATGCCTTTCTTTGTTTACAAGTAACTCTAATATTATTATCTTGGAAGTTGCTGCAGTGGTCTCCGTTCTGATGATTATTCCCTGGAGCTTTGCTATATTTTAACCATGAAAATAAAAATGATACTTACATTTATGGAGTAATTTAGGTTGAAAGGGACCTCTGGAAATCACCTGTTTCAGCCCCCTTGTTTAAAGCAGGGCCAGCTTAAAACATACCATGTTTTGTTCTTACTTGGTCTAAAATTAGATGAGGAGTATGTTAATGTGGTAGGGTATGGTCTGGTTTTGAGCTGCTAGTTTAATTTCTGTTTTGCTTTTCCATGAAGCTTCTTCGCTACGTTATCATTTCTGCTAATGTTTAAAACTTGGGAATATTTTCTTGAGTTCTGTTCAAAAAAAACCAACAAAACAAAACCAATTTAAATCCATATATCATTTTGCCACCAGGAAAAAAGTGCCAGTAATTTTCTACCACTTATGAATTCTTTACTGCCAACGTCTCTAGATGTAAACTTACTGTTTTCTTATTTGGCCTTTTTCCTTAATGCTGACTTGTTTTTTCTAAGAGGTGCTTTTGCTAAATTGTTTATCTCAGGTTGCTTTTGGCAAATGACTTACAGGTAGTTCAGAATAAGAAATGAGTATTTTTCCAGAAGTGCAGGATTGGTGGTTTTTTTTTTTTCATAAACAAGATCTATAATTTGTTTCAAATAGGTACATGCTTATCTATTGCAATATCTTACATTTAGGCATTCAGAGCTACCTTAGCAGCTGCTATAGTGGTCTGTTACATAGAAATCATGGAAAGTGATATAAACATTATTGTTTATGTACCCTTGCAAGGGCTTGCATGCATAAAATGTGCTTTTCTGTTTGTTTTGTTCTTTTGTGTGGCTATACCTGTTTGGGGATCACTGAGGATTTGGACTTGGGTTTTAATTTGGAAAGCCTTGCAGTTTAGTCACGTAAGACTATTTTAATAGTTTCCTGTTGGATTTTATATACCACTCAAAACTGTAGAGAAAGACCAGCATGTAGCATCTATGTGGTTCCAGTGAGATGATGGATGATAGAATTGGATTACTTGTCTCTGCGTTTTTAGAGGATTGCCTTCCTAATGGATGTTAACCATCAGCTGCTTAACAACTTGGACTTCTAGTAACTTTTAATAATAAGTTATCTGTTTGAGATGTAAGGAGATTTCCTTAACAGTGACTGTGGTCAAAATAATGTGTTTTCAAAAGTTTCCTTCCTGTGTTTTTTTTTTTTCCCTGCCCAAACCTTTTTTTTTTTAATTTTTGGAAGAGACCACTTATTACTGCCTGTATGAAATTGAATTGTTCCCATATGGGAATCGGTTGGAGTTGTTGCTTTGACTTAGGTACAGTTAAATATTTGATTAATGTCCACTTAATGCTATTGTAGAAATTTGACATGCTTTACAGATGTTTCCATAACTTACATATTCAGATATTTATCCAAACATAATTGCTATGGGTTTTCCTGCGGAGAGGCTTGAAGGAGTATACCGGAACAACATTGATGATGTTGTAAGGTAAGGCTTGATTTTTCTTCTCTTTAACTTACTCTTGTAAATCCTGAGTATCCTTTTTTGTACTCACTTATGTTGTCCTGAAGAAAGGATGGATGTTGTGGCTCATAGAAATGGCAAGGTTTTTGCATCTCTTCAATGTTGCCTTAATTTTCCTGAAAAATGTTGGAAACAATATAATTGATACGTTCTAGAATTTTAGGCCAGATTGCTGTTCTGATATGATCTGATATGTATCTGATTGATACATGAAATCTGCTTTTTACTATGAAAATTGACTTCAGTGAATTGTGCTGGAGTAAAAGGAGGTTCTCAGCATTTAGAAAGCTGTCAGTCCATGCCTTTGTTCATGGTGTTGAGGGTTCCCTCGAGTAGCATTTCAGGACATATTTGTAGCATTTCAGGACATGTTTGCCCATATCCTTTCTTCAATCGATAAATGAAGTGCTTGATAAGTTAATTTTGATTTAAATTAGTAAATACAGGTGACTGTCTGAAAGCTTTTCAATTTGGCTGTGTTCAGTAATTGAAGAAACAGCTAAAATTTGTTATTGCTGGTGATGCTTTATAGCACATTTTGTAAAAAAAACAAACACAACCAAAAACAAACCAAAAAAACCAAGCCAAAACAAAAACCCCAAACAACAAAACACCCCCCCCCCAATAACAAAACAAAACAAAAAAATCCTACAAGTTTTCATTTTTTAACATCAAATAGTTATCTATTCTGAAATGCTGGATACAACTGTAGAAGGTGTTTTTGGTGTTTTAGGAGCGTTGTAATTTCTAGATGGAGAATGTAGTGTAACAACTTACATTAAAACTAGATACTTGGCAGAAGCTCAAAAATATTAGTGGTTTCAGGATCCTAAATTTGATGGGTTTTTTTTAAGTCACGTGTGATGCTTTTGAGATCTTGGGCATTTGAGGTCATGAATTCAGTAGCTCTACAAGAGACTTGATGTTTGAGAACGGGGGGATAATGCAGTAAGGGGCATGGTTATGCTGTGAAGT
>JAOTQQ010000002.1:375757-388603 GCA_026546715.1 Gallinago undulata | reverse complement strand
GGTTGGACGAGATGATCTCCAGAGGTCCCTTCCAACCCCTACCATCCCGTGATCTGGGCAAGAAGGCCTGTTCCCAGGTTTGAAATGCCACAGAAGGTTCACTGGCAATCATTTGCTTCCAGGTTTGTACAGAAATGAGTTGAGATGGCTCCTTGGTTCCCACACTGGGAGGAATCGTAACCCTCAACTGAGAATCTGTCATCTGGAGGCAGCAACTTTCTACACAGCTCCAGTTAACTTCCCAGGAGTTCGAGGGGTTCAGTTTTAGCGTAGCTGACTGTCGTAATGAAGCTTGCTGTCCACGAATGGGGTGACCAGGCTTGCAGAAGTGACCATTTTCTAGTGTACGGTAGTGAGAAGTCCCTTTTCAGAAGCTGGTCCCATCAGTGAGGTTCAGCGTAACGATCTGTAAATACCCTTGCAGAGTCTGTATGTCTCTGCTAGATCTGTTAACAGAAGTGTGAAGCTGTGTTTTCTGATATCATTGGACACAGCTTACGCTCCAAGAAAAAGCTTTTGCTGTCCCACAAACTCAAGCTATTTAACCGTCTATCAGCAATCAGAGCCACCATTTAATAAGTTGATGTGGGCATTGCATCTGCTGGGTGAAATCCCTGGTCCCTGATGGACTCCACCTTCAGAAGTTGTAGGATAGGGGAAAAGGCTGGAGTTGGAGTAAATAACATGGGAGTAATCTAAATAAATAATAATAGGGAGTAGTCTTTGGAGGCCTTCTTCCATTCACATCATTGATGTCAGTTGCTTCTGTATGAAGCAGAATAGATTTTATTGGTTAGTATGTTGTTTTGTGCAAATTAGACTCTTGAAAGGGAATGTCTATGTAATTATTAAATTGTCCATATACACTCTGATCAAAAGGAGTAGTGATCACCTAAAAGAGTAATCAACCAAATTAAGATACGGAGAGGTATAAATTATGTGGCTATAGGGAACTGGATGCTAAAGTCCTGTTATGTTTGTTGCCCCTTATTTTTAAACAACAGTAACACACAAAGTGTAACCATACAGCATTCTGTTTGTTGCAGTCAGCAGGTCCTCAGCTGCTCCTGTTGTCTCTATATTGTAGATTTTTAAATTTTTTTTTTATCTCAAGAGCTTTTTATGCAGGAATTGAATGTGTTTGAGCTCCAGAGCAATTGGTAGTGAGCCAGGATATGCCAGTGGGCTTTTTCTGAATAACTGGTATCCTGACAAACATAGTGCTGACACCGTTTGAGAAGTGTGACCTGGACTGCTGTCTGTCTCCTGTGGCCGGTGCTTCTTGAGGTTTTGGATATTACTGGCAGAAGCAGAGTGAGCTCTCCTTGCTCTCCAGCATGTTTTAAACGAATGGGGGATGTCTCCTGAACAAATTGCCATGTCCACCATCTTCCTTAATCTCCTAAAGCCTGCCAACAGAGGTGCCAGTGGGAGTCATGAAATATTTTTGCTGATGAAGCTGGAATCTCACACTCAGTGCCGCACAAGTAGCGTTCACATCTGTTCTTATTTTAACGCGTTGGTTTAACCACAGAGTTCCCTTAGGTTCTTCTGGAATATTATGACTGATAACCAGAGCTTGGTTTTGCTTGAGCTTTCCAGGATATTAACAGCTAGTGTTTCTTTTCAGTTTGAACAGCATGTTCTGTCATGGCTAATTAAATTCCTTCTGGCTGATGTGCAGCTACACACTGTTGATGATGTTAAGTGTAAACATTTGTATGTTATTTCTTCTTGAACATTGCCAGGTGACACATCATATATAATCATGGCAATTTTGATGAATCATGTTTGCAGTTTGGTGCTCCGAGGCTTGTATGGGAAGTTTTTATTGCAAAGCAAGCATGAAAATTAAATGAGTGTGAAAAAGTATAGTAGTCTTCCTCCTCCTTTTTGAACCCAGAATATCATCAGGCACTGTCCTTTGACTTCAGTGGCAAATTAAACTAAACAATTCTCGCTAGAATATGGAAGTTAGTTTAACTGTTGGTATTTTTTTTTTTACTGGAAACACCATAGTATCAAAATACTTTTGCATAGGTGATTAAATTAGAAGTGGGTATTTACAGATACCAAGTGTAATCTATGCTTTCTGCTTTAAAAATAAACAACCCTTCCTCAGCTTAATATATTGATATGCAGATATCTTAAAAATCAGTGCGGGTTGGTCCATACAATAAATATTCAGTTGCAGTTCAGATCTTGGTCTCCTCAGTTGAGTAAGTGGGTATATTCATGCTGCTGGGTTATCTGTATGAATGGTGTTTGCAACATGCTGTCTGCTTGACTTTGAGGCCCTGCAGGGCCAGCTGGGACTTAGAATACAGAACTGCACATGCTGGATGCTGCTTTAACGATGCTGCAAATTAAGGTCAACATGATTGCAATGTATATTAATGAATGCCTTTTTTTTTCTATTTCAGGTTTTTGGATTCAAAGCATAAAAACCATTACAAGATATACAATCTGTAAGTATGCTCTTATAGATGTATTTTTCCAAAATAATGAGTTCTAAAAATAGCTTATGAGTGAAAGTGGCTTGTTGCTGTACTGAAGCAGAGCTAGTGATGTTTTGCACATTTCTTAAAGCAATTAAGCCTGATTGAGAGCTCTGTTACTTCATTTAGTAGAACTGAGTGAGGTTAAATGAAATGCTGGTGTGTATTCATATTACTTGAATGCTTTTAAATGACTTGGCATCTAGCCCATCTGGAGCTTGTACCATGTGATTAAAAAGTGAAAAGTAATTCACAGCAGGCTTTCTATTAGTGTATTAATGTCCACAGTGCAGAAATTGCCAAATTAATATTTTCCTGTTTTTTTTTTTCTTTTTTAATTGAACTGTATTGGTACCCAGGTTCTGGTCACTTCCCCACTCTTACTGACTGCCCCCGTTTAGTACTTTGAAAAAGCTGTTGCAGCAGTTGGTAGTGTGATGGTTACTCACTTTTGCAAATGTAATGTTTTCCTCTGGAAAATTTGGTTATGCAGAAAGCTGTTTCATTTGGCTAATTTCATTTGTATAAATGATTTGGTGATGTCAGCTGATGTTGAGAAGTAGGTCATGGTTTTCCTAGCCCTCATTTTTTTCCGGAAATTTAAGTCGATGATTTATTGATTCTCTGAGCCGTTAAGGCTTTTCTTTAAGTGATGTGAAATGATACTAGAAGCTGAGAAATTGCATGCTGGTTATTGAGGTTGTCTGTAAAGCCTGCGGTAGGATGCGACAGAAAAGAGATACAAGCAAAATATGTATTACAATAAACGCATTGAACAGCTTTCATAGAATTCAGTAAAAAAATTATTTTATTGAACTTAAAAGCTCTACAGAATGTTAGCCTTTTAATAAATGCTGTCTTCATTGCAGTTACGGCTGGAAAGCATGGTGCTTCCTAGAGTAGCTGATAGCTCCTTCTGTGTGTAGGTGCCAGCTCTCTAAAGAGGTGACTTTCTGGATGTCTTCTTTTGAAGTTTTCTGTAGCTCCGTGCTACAGATCTGTATCAAGTAAAATCTAACACCATGTTTTTATTAGACCTCCCCTGAAGCCTCCTGACAGCTTTTGCTTGGTTTGAGGAGCAAAGCAGAACAAGACAGCTAAAACTGAATTTCTTCCTGCTCCTTGGGACTGAGTTCAGCCGTCAGCTTCTGTGAAGTGTGGCTCTGCTATCACGTATGAGATCAGGGTTTGCTGAGCTGCTTGTTTTGAGAGGTGACAGGTAAAAACAATAGGTTGCTGTGTATAAACTTCAAGGCTTGGTCAGAAAGGAAGTGTTCAGTAAGACTTATGCATCTTAGCAAGTAGCTCCTCAGGGATGTGGTGCTTGAAAAGTTTCCACTTTGCTCTATGCGGAGCAACCTCATTTTATGTTAGAAAAAAAGCAAAAACCAATTCCCCAACCCTGCACAAGAACAACTTTAAAGTTTTAAAGTGGGAAGAGTGATGTGATGAGACAAATGCTTTTGACGTTTACATTGCTGATACGTGTGTTTTCAACTATGGACAGAACTTGTCCAGGTGTGCCAAAGTCTTCAAGTGCTTCATAGAAAAATTTTAACTTTTTGGTGCAAGAACAACCCCCCCCTCCGCTCCCCCCCCCCCCTTGATTTTCCTTGTTGTGATTTTCAAAACAAGCACAAGGGAAACTTCCTAAAATGACTATATTCACTCTCGGATGAAAATTTTGCAGGATGAAACATCCTTTTAAAGTGCTTTTTTTTTTTTTTCTTCCCCAAAACATGGATCAATTGCAAATGAAGAGTGAAGTGACCCCTGTGCTGCTTGCAAAGCATAGCTTTTAAACTATCTCTGGCTAGAGAGGCCAGATTAGGGCTTTATGCAGGAAAATTTAGACACATGTTAAGTACGTAAATGCCATTAGGTGAATTGTTGCATTTTTTAGTCTTGAGATGAGAAGAAATTGCAGCCTTCAGATATTTTGGAGAACAGCATCTCTTTAGATTAAGCTGATCCTTTGTAAATAATCAGCCTATTGTCTGTGTTTAAAAGAAGGAGAGGTGAGAGTTCTGTGATTATATTCAGAATTATTTCAGACACTGTCATGGGGTTTGAGTTCCCTTAAGGTAGCTGTTATATTAAGTTTATAATGAAGTTGAGCAGTTTTATTTCAAAGGATTTAGAGAGATTTTCGTGAAAGGATGTTTAAATGATGTCACTTATGCCTCATCCTTGCATCTTGGCTTTTGACTTCCCAGTAAATGTTTGAGCATTCAATTTCTTTTTTGTTTGTGTGGTTTTCTCATGTGTTCCTTTCACTGTTCTTCTTTATTTTAACACATTCTTCCGCTTTCATCTCCTAACTTCACATACTTCCTAATTGTTACCTCCCCTGTTGTAATGATCTTCATCTTCTCCAGTATATTTCTTTCAACTGTTCTACAGGGAGATAGTTAAAGGAAGGGGCTGTAACGGGCAACGGGGAATTTATGTGCACACTTTTGTGTAGCTTTGTGTACACGGGTTGGGCTTTGGCATAAGCTGCCATCTTTTCAGCAGCCTACAGTCCTGTCATCAGTGGGATTGTGATTTTGATCAGAAGGGTACCTGGCTGGCAGGACTTAAGATCTGGGTTACTTTATACTTGCTTTAATTATAACGAGGAGTGTAAGAACCACGCCAACGCACTCCCCACTCCAAAATCCCCCCAAAAAAGCTCAAGTTTCCTCGGGAGATCTGACTGTATTGCAGGTCTGATTAGTGTATGAAAAAAAAACCAAATGCATTTGGTTTTTGGAACAGAAGCATCCCTCAAAGTATGTGCTGGTGGGGTGTCTGCTGCAGATACTCCCATTTTATTCCACAGAAACATGTATGTTTTGTACAGCCGAGTCTGGAGCTCTACATTGGTTGTGTGCATCTCCCGTAAGAGGGCATTAAGAGTGACATGGCTATGTTCTGCACTCACTTTCTAGCCTTGGTATCAATACAACTGTGTTGTTTTTTTTTTTATCCCTTACGGTGTTCTATTTTAAACTTTCTCAAACTTCAACATTTGAAGGCTTTTTTGCCCATATGTGTATTTTTTTGTTTGTTTTGCAGAGTTTAATCTCTTACTACCTCTTTAAAAGGAAGAAGGAAACTTTCTTGGATAAGATGCTTGTTTAACTGCTTTGCTTCCTGGCAGCTTTGCCCAGCATGGCTGAGCGTACATACCATGTCTAACCTTTCTGCTCAAAGGCTTGAGTGCAGATCATGGTTTTTTTTTGAGTCCCACTTGCCAGCTTAACCTGCTCTGTATCATTTCTGACCCAGAGAAAGTGTCAGCAGCGTGATCAAAGCTGTAAAAACTGACAGACTTTACCCTAGCAGAGACTAGAGTTGAGAAGGCCCTGGGATTCAGAGAAAGGGAAGCTCTGGGTGCATGTATAACCCCAGCAGACCTGCCTCTGTCCCTGGGTATAAGTCTCGTGGCCAAAACTCAATGTAGCACTTGTGAGGCTCCAGATATATGCAACAGTCATACCAGTAGGAGCTGAAGAGCTTGCATGTCTGAAAGTAAGCTCCCTTCGGCTCCAAATGCTGCAGTAGTAACATACCTTTTAAGGAAAGATAAGTTCATACTGGTCCTGAAACTGGTGTGGGTATTTATTCCTATGAAGAGTACAGATTATTATCAGAGCAGAAGATCTAGATGTGTTGTATATTGAAATTACCCCCAATCGACCTGGAGTCCTATTATGAGGTTTTGATTTTTCTCCTTTCCCTTCTGAACTGCATTTTTACTTGCATTGTGTAGAAGTGCATCCTTTTGCCTGCAGAGAGCAACTCCAAGGAAGATTACAGAGGGCATCCACTTCTTGCCATCTTTCCCTTTACCCCCAACATCTGATCTAGCTTGTTTCCTATACAGCATACCATTTTGGCTGTATTAGAGCCCTACCGACTGGATTGTTGCATCTGGATACTGATGATTGTCCCTAGGAAGTCGTCCTGCTAGATGAATACAGTGTAGTTTGCTGTGCTACTAGCTGGTTACTCCTACAGACTGGTTGGCTAGACATTGATGCAACTCCAAAGACTTCAGAAGTGTGCCATTTTGCAGGGTCTGTGAGGGGAAAACTGGCTGATTGGCCGCTTAGTTTTTTTTAAGTTCTCCTAATTTCAAGAATAAATGCCAAGGTGGAGAGCAGTATCACAGTTTCTTGGTCACTCAATGCGAGTGCTGTTACGATGTTCAGTGGTGATTTCAGTCGCCTGTGGTGGTCTTGTTGCGGTCCTGTAATTGCAGAAAGAATGTTTGCTTAGGTTGTATAGCCCAGGGTCTTTGAAATGTCTTTGTGATCCCCACCACCCCTAGCACCCATGTTGTGGTTCAGGGATCTTGACGTGTCTTTTGAGTTCAGAGTCAATTGGAGGAAGGTCATAATCCTCTGCTCTTTGTGTGTTTGTGTGGGAGCATAAAGCTGCTCGAGTGGCTAATACTGCAGTGTTAAAGAGTAATAGTGTATTGCATTGCTTGTGTGAATGTCTCCATTGAGACTGGAATCCTGGAACATACCAATGGACCACAAGTACCATAGGGTAAGTAATTGTTTTTCAGAAAAATAGCTGATATTTAGTGAGAAACTTTATACGTCTTCAATAGAACACTTTTTCTCTATGTAACCTCTAGCTATGGTTTTAAATCATAAAGGTGATGGATATACATGATTTTCCCATATGTTGATCTGTATGTTCCAAGGTGTGACAGATATTAGGAGTGTCTTAGAGACTTGTCTTGAACTCTTGTCTGTTTCTCTTCCTTAGATGTGCTGAAAGACATTATGACACCGCCAAATTTAACTGCAGAGGTATGTTTTCCTGTCTATGTTTGTTCTTCTATTTAAACTTCAGTGTTTCTGGATGAAAGTATAAAGTAGGAGCTGATGAATAGTAATGTAGGGGATTTGGGCACAAGGAACATGTCAGATTGCTTTGAGTCATTGGAGAAATTTGCTATATTCTTGATGCTTTCAAAAAAGTATGTTCCTGGCACTTAAATAGATGAAAGCCTAATAAGGTAATCAGAAGAAGTCTTCTGTTGCAGAAACTTTTGCAGGACGGGTTATATAGAAGTTTCTGTTAAATTCAGTGTGCAAAGTTATTGTAAAATTTAGACGTGAAGCTTAGAGAAGTCTGGTTTTTATATGCAGAAGCATCACTTTTTGCAGAGCTCTTGAGCCACTGTCACTGTTTGTGTAAAAAACTTCTTGAAGATTTGGAACAAACCTTCAGTTGCTTTAAAAAAATTAAATAATAAATTAGTTCCCAAGTGATGCTCTTGGAGTTGAGTTAGTTCTTAGACACTTTGCAGAGTTACCAGAACAAGTGGGGAAACTTCTCAGGGCTCCTTCTGATCAGACCCTTGGTGGGTAAAAATTGGTGTTCCTCTTTTGTTGGTACTAACTCCCCAGTTAATAAATGAATACTGATTTACCTTTGCTTTTTGTGCAGAGGAACAATTCTGTGTGCTATACTAGAGCTTGTAGTTCCTCTTCTTGCAATGCTTCAGAATGGCTGGGTAGATAAGGAGTTCTTGGCTGTATGTAGTTGTAGGAAATGAATAAATTTTGGCCTTACGGCTAATACTACATCATAGCAAGGGGTCAACAACTTCTTTCATTATTATGGTTTCAAACCATCCCTCGAGTTGTAAAGGTGTGTAGAACATGACCAAAATGTCATTGGCTGCTTTAATGTCTGAATGTAGGATGGAAATTTTCATTTTGAAGTCATCTTTGCTCCTGATTTGTTCTTATGGTGTTGAACGACAGTATCCTGAAACCTCACTCTATAAATCCAGTCCAGAAAGAAAGATTTTAAGATCTGCTTGAACAGTACTTTTAGTAAGAGGAGAAAAGTTGTTAATCAAAAGGATGTGCTTCTGATATGTCCAGAACATATGCTTGCTTTAATTTATGCTTTCTGTTACGGGGGTGCTCAGATCTGTTCACTGTCAATCCCAGCCCAAAATGTTTGTGACAGCCCCTTTCATAGCTCCCCTGCATAAGACAACATTGTTGTATGGAGCTATCTGTTGCCTGCCTTTCTTTTCATCCCCAGATTAGTTACCTTAGATAACCAAATCGGTGACTTGTAACTTCCATTAGCAGAGGAACAACAGTTCTACGTTAAAATTTTCAAAGTGAGGGAGCTTCTTATTTGTACATTTAGCATGAAACACCACAGTAGTTCATTATTCAACTTGGATGCTCCTGCGTCAAATTCAAAACCAAATGTTGAAAGCTCTTTTTCCTTGGATGCTGGCTTTCTGTCTAGGGTTTTGCAATTTCTGAAGTACTTCCATACTGGAAATTGCCTTCTGCTTCACCACAGGCTTTCCTTTTTTTTTTTTTTTTTTTTGCCATGTGATTTTTCTTTCGATGTCTAGGATCTTGGAAAGAGTAATCAGATGTTGTGTGCTCCAGTGTTAGGAACCAAAATCCATGGAGGACCTGCACCCTCTAAACTCAAAGTCGTGCAGCTTTGTTTCCTAAGATTGCTTTCCAATGCTTAATCCTTCTGCGCCATCACAGGGCATGCATTTCATCTGCTCCTCATTCCATCTTTGACTAAAATACTGCAAGGTTTGCCTGTAATCCTAAATCTTGGAGAGCATCTTCAGCGTGCTGTTACTATGTGGGATTTTTCAGGCTATTCTTTCAGGATTACTTTTGTCTCTCCTCTTCCCAAGAACCTTATTGAATGTAGCTAAGATATACTCAAAGTTGTATGGATCAATCAGCAGCATCCCCATACAGCTTCTTTTCTTAGGGGTTTCTAGATAAAATCCTCTTTACATTTACATCTGCTGCAGAAAGTAGCATCTCTAAGTTCACATAAAATGATCATCTAGGGAGTCTTTGGATCTTTCATGTGGAAGAATTTAGTAGTGTATGTTCACATTCATTAACCTTTGCTGCTTTAACAAAGATTATTCACTTTATTGGGCCTACCTGTTTGGTCTCCTGGGAGAGTAAAGGGGTCATCTGTACTGTGAGTGAATATTGAGCCAGCAATGTGCCCTTCTGGTCAAGAAGGCCAATGGCATCCTGGGGTGCATTAAATAGTGTGGCCATCAGGTCGAGGGAGGTCATCTTCCCTTTCTACCCTGCCTGGGTGAAGTCACACCTGGAGCACTGTGTCCAATTCTCGTCTCCTCAGTTCAAGAAGGATCGGGAACTACTGGAAAGGTCCAGCAGACAGCTACAAAGATGATCAGGGGTCTTACAAGGAAAGGCTGAGGGACTTGGGTCTGTTCAGCCTGGAGAAGAGAGGACTGAGAGGTGACCTCATCAACGCTTAATATCTAAAGGGCAGATGTCAAGAGGATGGGGCCAGACTCCTTTCAGTGGTGCCCAATGACAGGACAAGGGGCAACAGGCAGAAACTGGAACAAAGGAAATTCTCTCCTCTTTACTTTGAGGGTGATGGAGCTCTGAAAGAGGCTGCCAAGAGAGGGTGCGGAGTCTCCTTCTCTGGAGGTATTCCAAAACCACCGGATATATTCCTGTGTAACCTGTTCTGGGTGACCCTGCTTTGGCAGGGGTTTGGACGAGATGATCTCTGAAGGTCCCTTCCAACTTCTGCCATTATGTGATTCTGTAAATTGTCCTTGTGGACAAGTCCGTGGCTAGAAGGCTTAAGACTTGTGCTGCAGTAAAGTCTGTAACTTTATCCTTCACTTCTGCTCTTCAAGTCTTTAGGGATTCATCAAAAGGTGCCTTGTGTGAATGACAAGAGAGTATTAATTATGGAATTAATACAAAGACTTGCCAAAAATGAGATGTAGTCATATTTAGACCAGAAAAGGCTATGGTGGTTCTAGCTGAAAATCTTAAAATGAACTAGACTTGTATTTATAAGATCCCAAGGTTGT
Source organism: Gallinago undulata (assembly GCA_026546715.1). Lineage (NCBI taxonomy): Eukaryota > Metazoa > Chordata > Aves > Charadriiformes > Scolopacidae > Gallinago > Gallinago undulata. The sequence goes on along the minus strand of JAOTQQ010000002.1, from coordinate 378,226 downwards.
TGATCGGGAATTGGGGTGCGCTTTTTAAAGTGCTGTTCCCCTGATAAAGATAGTACAGCCCTATGTAATCTGCTCAATGTGCCATTGTCTGCCATCTTATCCAAGGTGTTGGGGGTTTGGGTGCTTCTCTTCGTTTATTGCTTATTTTTTGCTCTCTTGAGTCCACTTTCATTTTCCACATGCTAGCTTGAAATTCTTTCCATCTCTAGATAGAAACTTTGGTGGTTTCACTTTAAAACCTGGAACTATTCTGCGTGCCTTGCATGAGATTTCTGATGACCATTTTCTAATATGGAAGTTGTGGGGTTTTGTTTCAAAAGCCCTTTGAGCAAGTTCTGAGAGTTCCCAATGTAGCACCCAAGCATGCTCAGGTATTTTTTCAACAAAATTCCTGTTGTCTGAACAGTGACTGAGGTCTGGCCCTGTTTTCTCTCAGCAGGTAGCCTAATCATTGCTAGAGTAATGGATTTTCACAAGGTTATTATTTGTGCCAATGTACTCTTAAATTCTAGAATATTTGGGGTGTAAGATACGCCACTTACTTCATTAGTGGTGTGAAGTAGTCTCTTTGCGTAGCAGGATGCTTGTGTATTACTAGAGAAACGTCTGCAATGCATATAACATGCAGTAAATTGCTGAATACACCGGAATAAAAAATATATCTATATGCAAGGTGGGGGGGAGGTATTGAGAAAGTTAATTTTTTTTTTTTTGCATACTTGTCATAAAGTTGACCTGTCTAGTTGAGCTTGCTGTTATTTCCTTTTGAGACTTTGCTAAATTACTATTTCTCATTGCAGTTGCACAGTACCCTTTTGAAGACCATAACCCACCACAGCTAGAGCTTATCAAACCTTTTTGTGAAGATCTTGACCAATGGCTAAGTGAAGATGACAATCATGTTGCAGCAATCCACTGTAAAGCTGGAAAGGGACGAACTGGTGTAATGATATGTGCATATTTGTTGCATCGAGGCAAGTTTTTAAAGGCTCAAGAAGCCCTAGATTTCTATGGGGAAGTAAGGACCAGAGACAAGAAGGTGAGCTGTTTTCTGTTCTTCTGTTCTCCTACCTGTATCTGTATGATTTTTCCATCTTCAGGTCAGTTTGAATCATAGAATGGTTGGGGTTGGAAGAGACCTTAAAGATCATCTAGCTCCTGCCCTGGGCAGAGATGCCTCCCACTACACCAGCTGTCTCAAAGTCCTGTCCAGCTTGGCCTTGAACACCTCCCAGGAAAAGGGGCAGCCACAGCTTTCCTGGGCACCTGTCGAGGATGGAGTGATTGACTTCACTAGTTAGAGTGAAGTAATGAAATATTTATTAAGGTGAAACAGTGATTTAACAAAATCAGCAGTAAGTGCAATAAAACCAGTAGTGAATGTGATAGTGTTTTACAAGATTCGATGTCAGGGTACACTCTGTTATTTACTGCACAGAGGACAGGGTCATACACACTGTCAGGGAGACCCTCCCGTTGAGTCACGAGGTTCAGAAAGGACCCCCTTGGTTTCTAAACTCCTTCCCAGGGAGGAGTCTGGGTGCAGCTGGATCCAGCCCTGGTCCCAGGCTTGGTCAACAGTTTATGTCTAAAGGATTATATCTGCGCAATCAACCCTTTACATTACTTAGCTAAGATTTCAGAGTTAGCATGCTATTAGGCACTTACCATGGATCTGTTGGGGCAAGGAATCTCTCAGCCTCGAGGAGTAGAACCTTAAGCGAGCGTCCTCACAAGAGGGGAGATCCTGGCGTGCAGCCGCTGCTGTACAGGAGAGCTCAAAGGGCTCTCGAGCTGTCCACTATTTATACAGTAAGATAATTGACCTATAGTCATATTCTCATGAGAATAAAATTTCTAGGTCCCCACTCCAGACAGTATTTTGACTATGCTGCCAGCCATCCCCCAAAGTCCAGATACAAGTTATCACAGCTGTTGTTGTGATGGCCATGGTGGCCAAGGCCCGAGCAGGAGCTGGGGGGTGGTGGGGAAAAACAGGGAGAGCACACCACCACGCTCCACCCCATGACTATAGTCAATTCATCTTACCTTCACAGAGTGGTGGTACGGTCACCTCTTGCCTCTGTGCCATAAATAGTATATTGATAGTTGTTTGCGCTCAGAGTCACAGTAAGTAGACAGTAAAGCATTGCTATTTGTTATTGGCTAATTTGTATGTTTTGGGTGGTTGAAGTTGGGTTATTTGTTTGGTCAAGTACTAGATTTTTATATACAGCGTAACTATAAGCATCAAACGTATTAAAATTAGAATCAACAAGATAATCGTATGCTTCACCCAATTGTTAAACAGTCCCATTGCTGTTGGTGACCGTCCAAGAAGAATTTCCCACCAATGGTGTTCTCCATCCTTCCTCGTTCTTTCGAAGACATGGTATTTCTTTTGTATCATGCTGAACAGTGATTAGAGTTTTGTGACCATTGTTTTGGATTCGTTCTAGCAGCTGAGAT
>JAOTQQ010000002.1:353251-371878 GCA_026546715.1 Gallinago undulata | reverse complement strand
CAAGACCAGGCTGGATGGGGCTTGGAGCAACCTGGTCTGGTGGGAGGTGTCCCTGCCCAGGGCAGGAGGGTTGGAACGCGATGATCTTCAAGGTCCCTTCCAACTCTGACCATTCTACAATTACTTCCAAAAATATTTTGGTTTTGGTTTTGTTTTTTTTTTCTGTATAATACAGCCAATGCAGCATTGAGAGGAGAACCAGAAGCAGCACCTGACAATTTCTGTGATGTCTACATAGCTCGGCAGCGGCCGTGAAACTCTGACATAGGGAATAGAGAAGCTTAACTAATGTCCATTTGAAAAATGGTAATGGTGATATATGGGATATGTAAGTTTCTTGAGGAGAAAATACTTAAACAGCTTCCCTGTTTTTTATTCCTCTTGATTAAAAGTAAGCAGGAGGGTGATTGCATCTCTCAGAATATTAGCTTGTTATGAAAGTGTTCTGCTTGGAAATCAGACCTTTGGAAAATGGAGAACTTTCTGTTCCACTTGGTGTGGCTGTTTCTTTGTATCTCAGGGTAAAGGCTATGTCTCCAGGGAGTTAAAATCTCTGGCTGGAGGGATGAAACTGCCCTCTTGGATGGGAACTGTTTTTCCTTCGAGATCAACTATCACTTTAGAGAGCTGCAAAAGTGACTGTGTTCCTGTTGTGCTGGTCCCAGCCGTGGTTGCCCTAAGTTGTGCTGGGGTTTCTCCTTGGGGCGCATCCTTTACGGCATGAAGAAGCCCAAGAAAGCAAACCTTAAAACTCTGAAGAAGTGGATCTGATAACTACCGAGCTGACATCTGAATGAAAAACATGGTCAGTGTAGAAGGCTACGTAACAAGGTCATTGTACAAGTGTTGTAGGGACATGGCTTTTGTGTCATTTATAAACAGCTGAAGAGGCAAGGAGACATAATTATCAATTTTTTTTTTTTTAAATAATGTTAGGAAGTTAATATTTTCATGTGTGTAGAGCAGATGCTTACTAAATTGAAAGTACTTTGGCCGCTCTTAGTTTATGGCTGTTGTAAGGTGTGAGAACTAACAGTTTATAGAAATACTGTGTTCTAGGTTTTGTGACCAAAATGCTCATAGTTGTATACAGAGCCTTTTTGTTTATCTCCAGTTTATTGCAATTTCAGATTTAGTTTCAATATGAAAGTTTACTTACTGATGCTGTTGCAAGTATGAAGTATAGGTTGTTGTATAAACTATGTAATGTGTTTTCCAGGAAATTAAATTATTTTTCATTTTTATCCCTTTTGCTTGAAAATATTAGCCTGAGGAGCTTTTAAACGATTCTCTTACTTGAAGTTTAAGTTGATTTAAAAACAGTAATAAAAATGTTCTTTGGTTATATGTTCTCAGAACAAGTATTTACATCAGAGTTTTAATTCAACTAAGAAGTCCTTCATTTAACACCTTGGACTATTGGGCCTATATTAATGAAATTTTCCACTTGTGTTTTTTGTGGAAGCATTTCAGAAGGGTAACAGAAGGTAGCATCAGTCTTGAGTACAGTGATATTAGCAAACAAAATTAGAATCTTTTGACTTAAGCCGCTGTCAAAATGTAACTCCTGTATTGTTGATGATTTAAAATTAGAGTATGTTCAAGATGCCTCTGGCTTAATGTCCATCCCACCCCAAAAAACCCAGCAGCCTGAGGCCATCTTTTACATGACCTCAGGGTGTACGAGGTGTGTCTTTTTAAGATAGGGAAAAGTCTGCATGCTTTGCTGATATCTTTGGAGATACGTACTAAACTAACAGTAAAACCAGTGTCCTGCTCGTTCCATGCTGAGGACTGGATTGTAATTAATTGCCTGGTTTTAGATAATGTGTGCAAGCAGCTTCCTCTGAAGTACAGGAGTAGGAGATGAGGAGGTGTGTCTAGAGAAAAGAGAAATGCTTGCAGAGGCTGTCTTTGGGAATGGTTTGGAGGTGGATTATGTCTTTGCTAGTCCTTGAAGTGTCTGGGATGATCCATAATAAGAAAATCTCAGTGTCCTCACGAGTGACTGTGGCGAAACGTGCGTGGTGGGGTTCTGTGCAGCGGAGAAAGCCCTGCAGCACTCGCCTCCTTTGCAGGTACAGCCAGCTCAGATGCTTTACCCTGTGTGCCGGTCCCCGGGTGGCTGCTGCAGAGGCACACGCGGCATAAATCGCGGTGGTCTCTTCCAGGTGCTTTTAGCTACCTTCTCATTGAGGATTTATTTGCCTTTAGTTAGATTCTGAGGTAATGGGCAGGAGCTCTGGTAATAATGATAATAAATGGTCTTGATGGCTTTTGACGTTTGTTTTCTCTCTCTTTAGGGAGTGACAATTCCAAGTCAGAGACGCTATGTGTACTACTATAGCTACCTGTTAAAGAATCACCTCGATTACAGACCAGTGGCACTGCTGTTTCACAAGATGATGTTTGAAACAATTCCCATGTTCAGCAGCGGAACTTGCAGTAAGTACCCAGCACCCCATTACCCTCCGTAGGTCTTGCAAGGCAACACATTGGCCTTTGAGTGTGGTTTGGTTATGTGGCACTTATCATTCTGTTATGTGACACAAAGAGCTGCCCATCTTAATGGAGGAGACCGTCACACTTAAACAATTCACATTCCAAAATCTCCTGGGTCAGTGTGGTCTATCTGTTAGCATCCTCCTAGGTGTAGTAAGATTAAGACTGTGAAAGACTCATAGGGTTGTTTCACTGCAGTTTTAAATTGGGAAGTATTTAGGAAGAGTAGATTCCTTGAAACTTTGAAGTATAAATACGAATTCACTTCTGTCCTTCTGTGGGTTGCATTGCAGGGCAGGAACTGCTCAGTGTTGCGTGTTCATTTTTCCTTAGTGGAAAACGTCTTTCTCATGGCTTTGCAATGGGGATTACTGCAATGTGTAATTAATTCCAGTGATTTCTGTGAATTTGATTAAAATTGCACTATTAATATTGTTGCAAGACAGTACCTGAAGAAACATATAAGAAACAATCAAGCAACTTGTCGGGCTAGCTGTAGTTATGGGGGAGGGGGAAGGGAGGAGCCTCTGCCAAAAAATCCCTGCCTCTAGGGTAGAGGTGTGGAGGTCACAGATTTCTGCAATTACCATTCTTTTATTGTTTTGGATAAACTATGCTATACTTGCGAAATCAAGCTACAAGTATGTATTTCTCACATGAGCATTAACTCGTTTGTCTGTCCTGGGCTGGTAGTGTGCTATTTTTGCAGCAGGATGTTGGGATAAAGGAAAGAAGACGACAGAGTAACTACCGACTTCAGCATCTTTGCCTACTGCAATATCTTACATTTCTGTGGAGTTCTCGGTGATTTTTTTTCAGAATGTGAAACCAATGGTCTGTGTTATTTCTGTAGTTGTTTTCTCTGCTGCGATGGTAGTACTTTCACCAACAAAGAGAAATTTAAATCTGGCTTCCTTATTATCTTCTGTTTTAAAGTCACAGACCATGCAGAGTTGTGCCACTTGGGTAAAATGAAGGGATGATGGGCTTTCACAGCTCTGAGGATTTGAGGGGGATAAGTAGCAGTTTTCCAGCTAGCCTGTTCAGCAAGACAGTGTGTGTAGGTGCAGTAGGGACTTCCGCAGCTCTGCAGGGATGGTTTCAGGGTGATACCGCTCTGTGTCAGTGTGTATTGCCTGGAGAGCATCTCATTCTAACAGAAGTCGGGAGCAAATGCAGAAAGACTTCTTTGAATAAGTTTCATTTAATATTTCTGGCTTTCATGCTGGTGTTGGACAATTTCCAAAGACAATCTGCTTAGGCTGCACCTCATAATTTCGGCTGTTACCCCAGCAGATTGAATTTGGAAAGTTACACGGTGGCTAGTGCTTCTTTGGTAATGGTGGTCTACAGAACAGACTTGTGGTCTGTGTTTGTATGATCTGTCATTGCTGGTTGGCTTGCGTATTAATGTTAAAACTAATTAATTTTGTCTTTGTTTTTGCTTGTGTAACAGTTCTGTCTAAGAGTAGAAATCAATTTGTGCTGGCATGACCACCTGGTTTGAAGAAGAGACAAAAAGAGTTAATGTCTATATAATATTGAGATGAGGCAATATGCACGGAAAAGTCAAGAAGTTGTCACTTCCTATAATTTCTTATTATATTGAAGAGAAACAGCAACTTTCTAGGGACCCCATGGCTTCCTGAGAGTATTTCTAGTAAGGGCAGCTATCTGTTAGGTTGTTTCCAGTATCATCTAGCAAAGTTTGATGCCCCGTGGTGATTAACTTTTAATAGATAGTTATTTAACTTTCAAAATATCCTAGCTGATGATTGTGATTCTGATACTAATATTGTACTTTTTGACACTTTAAGGTATTCCTTATGAAGTGACGCTCTGTTTTGCCATGCAGATCCTCAGTTTGTGGTGTACCAGCTAAAGGTAAAGATATTCACATCCCCTTCAGGACCCTCAAGACGTGAAGACAAGTATATGTACTTTGAATTCCCTCAACCTTTGCCGGTATGCGGTGATATCAAAGTGGAATTTTTCCACAAACAGAACAAGATGTTGAAAAAGGTTGGTTTTCTCATTTTTCTGGAAAACATTGTCAAGCCAATACGGATGCAGGGCTGGGGTATTGGTTATTCTTCGGTGATGTATAATCACAATATTTAATTCTTCAATGTTTAGTTTCCCCAAGGAGAGAATTTACCACAAAATAAAAGATGGATATTTTGAGAGATGGTGAAATTAAGTATAGAGTTTGGATAAAAGTTATACTGCATACGTATTGCAGTTGTTTGGGTAGTAGTGAGTAATCTAATTGAGGAAGAAACATTGTCATTCTAAAAATAGACTTGCATACTGAGTAAGTTAACTCCAGCTGTTTTTTGCACTTTCCTAAGATTTGAGCAGGCACAGAAGATCCTGTCTGTGTGCTGTTGGCTGATTTCTACCCATCTGTCAAATTTGGTTGGATTTCCAACATAATTGAGTTCCTACACATTTGTAAATTTGTCCCTGCAATGTATTCAGCCATCTCTCTGTTCCAAGCTGCAATGACTTGACACTGGCTATTTAGAGAATTCACTCAGAACTGAGAATTTTATCAGTGTCTTAAATTGTGGGAAAAAAAATGGTGTCAAAATAAGTTCTAGATTAAAGTCAGTGAGTTCTTATAGATGAATGCCTCATAACTGGGTTTCATTAATTCTTGTGCTTGTGCAGCTAGCTTGCGTCTACTAAAATGAAAGGTGGGGATGAGACCATGTTGATTAAAGGGTACCTCTGTATTTACTATTTAAAATTCTTTATTAATAGTTTTTCACTTTTTAATGGATGTTACAAAACTTAAGAGCATTCACTGAGTGACTCCTGTGTACAGGCAAAGCATAAAGATCAGAAAATAATGGAGTGGATTGGGAGACAAACATCAGTGATGAGATAACACAGCCTCTTAGAACTGTGCATGTGGATTGTACCTACAAGATGTGTGTAAATACACATGCATGCTATTTTGTGGGCTTGTTCAGTTATTAAGCTTTAAGCTGGCTTAAAGGTGTAATTTCACTAGCTGGAAACGTGTTGTGTTGTTTGCTATGTTCTGATAGCGGTGAAAGTTTTTTAAACAGTTTTTTAATGGAAATATTTTCTTCTTCTGCCTGTTTAAAGAGATGTTCTAGTCGATCAATGCAGTTATATGCAACACAGAGAACTGTAAAACAAAGCATTTTAAAAGCAGAAATTCTACTTTAAGTCAATGTTAAAATTATTGACATGTAAAACTGCAGTGCACAAGGAGCCAGTTTTGAGAAGGTGATTTAATGGAACACACAGATAAGTACTGTGGGCTAGATATGAGGGATGCAGGGAGGAGATGGAACAAAACCCAAACATCAGAGACAAGGTCCTGTTTTATCTGGTCTCTGTCCTATCTTAAGTGTGAATTTGTTGTTTCTTCAGTAACACGTGGATTGCAAATGGACTTTGTAGGTAGGAAGTGTCTGCCCCTGCCCGAGTAAGCTCCTGAAATATCAGTGCACAGCTCAGACGTTGGATCTTGGCCCTGTAGCACCAGGAGTGAACTCCTGTATTTGTTTTATTTGCACTCCAGTGACAGCATAACCTAGAGCTACTCATTCTCACATACAATTACTGTGGTGTGAGTGTGTAAAATTGTCTGCAGAAACACAGTGTGTTACTGTGCTGTAGTTTAATTTCAGTGTCATATCAACCATGGTTTCATTGCTTAAGAATGTCTTTGTAGTTTCTGAGTAGCAGGTTGATTTTTTTTGTTTCTTTTTGTCTGTTCTTACCAAGTACCCTGGCTATTCAGGCTTTGCGCAGGTAGTGCAGAGGTGTTCCTTTTCTCACTGTTTTTTGGATGGCTAGGGCCAAGAAGCGCTGAGATGGTGAAAGCTCTTCTTTCTACATCTGCAAGCTTTTTCTGAGAGATAAAAACTGTCCCTTCACCAGATGGAAGTCTTCTGTAAAGAAACCACCTTCATAATCTGCCTCAAAGATCTGTTGAATCTAGTGTCTAATTGCCCCCAACCTTGAATAAGACCGGAGGCCAAAAGAAAGTTAGGTGTATGGTGTTAGTTAGGTACATGGTTCTGGTAGGACTACCTCTGATAGCTCTACTGTAAATACAGACATGAATTGAGGGCATCTGGGACTGGGTCTGTGGATCGTCTCAGATGTAAGCATGTTAGTCTGTTTTAGGAAACCACTGCTGAGATCTTTGTATTGAGAATTAGTGACATGTATTCCATCTCTGACACTTGCTTTGGCACTAGAGGAGTTTCTTCTACATGGTCCTTTTGACAACTTGTTACATAAAGTGACTGAGATGGTAGTAGAGCAAAGCTGAATACTGGTAGCAGAAAAACCTACCTTGGCACAAGGTTGAACACGTTTCTCTATACAGTTGCTTCACATCTGAGCCTGTTCCTTTTCTAGACAGACTGACTCTACCAAGCTTTTACTTAAAACCCAAAGAGAGAGGGACTTCCATTGTAGAGATGTGTCGCATTTTGAAGAAGATCACCTCTATGCAGTGATCACATAATTAATAAGGAACAGGGTAATTAGGAGTAACAGGATCTCATATTTTGGAGATTCTGGTTTATTCACATGTGTTTATGAAAGCTGGAATTACAGGTCTGTTGCTTGTCACTGGTTCTTGCTCTTCTAAGGTTTTCTTGTAGCAGACTTCTAAGTAGCTGCTAAACAAGTGTTCTTGCACACACATAAAGGCATTACCTATGTGCCAGTCTGCATTTTAACTTTCCATAAGAAATGGAATAAAAAAACCCTAATAACATTAATTAAAAATGTAGTTCTCAATTCTTTGTAGGCCTCAGGCTGGAGCATGGCTATGTCTTATCTGTGGAGATAAAGGAGACTTCTGTGGCCTCCTACTGGGTCTGGTTTGTTGTTTGATCCCCCTGATCTCGGCTTAAGTGCTCCAGATTTGCTCCCCTGTACTTGCTTCCAAATTTTTTAATCCTCTGAAGAACAGTAGCATTATCTGCAGAGCTCTCTAGTACGGTGGGTCCTCCTGAACTTTCCTCAAGCTCTCCTTGAGTAAAATTATTGTGCATGAAACAAAACAAGCTTGAAGGATCAAGCGGATGTAAGCACCTAGCATTGCATTGTCAGTATGAAATTTAAAGCAGTCGAGTGTCTTGTGGGTTTTTTAATGGAAAATTAAACAAATTCAGTGGCTATCAAGAGCTGACCTGAACCAAGGGATTATTGGCGCTGGTGAGAAGACGTTGGTAAGAGGGTGGCTGCTTTGAAAAATTTACCCTGTTCCAGCTCATCCTTAATCTGAGCCACCTGGCATCAATTAGTAAGTCCACAACTTTTAGTCTTTTTTGGTCTAATAAAGTTGTTTATTCTTGGACCATTTCTTCAGTATGACGTACCTACTTCCTTTCAAGAATGAAAAGCATTCTCATTGAGAACAAAATGGATTGAGGCTCAAGTACAGTTATTAGGTACGAATTTCTGATGGTAGAAGTTAGTAATTTTGGGGATTTTTTGAGCATTTTTTTTTCTTACTTGTAGTTGGGCTTTTTTGCATCTCAGACTGCTGCTGTAGTCTCTCTAAGTTTGCTTCCATGTAACTTTTTCTACCAGTTATTGATGTGGACATGATAATCTTAAAGTATTTTGGAGTGTCCTTGTATCACTTGGTTCAATGAGAGTCTGTTTTAAAATAATACTGAAGATCTCGTAATGTTTCCTGCCTGCGGAGCCTGGGGGTAAAGGAGGCCTTTTTCAGGAGTCCTCCCAGTATAGATGAGGAGGAGACAGTGTGGGTTTGTTTGTTTTGTTTTTTTTTAAAGTGTCTCTGCTGTTTTATGCCCAGACTCGAGCGTAGGCAGGATTTATTTATGGCATTCTTTGTGCTGTTGGGTATTCCACTTCAACTCTTGAGTCCATACAGATGAGAAGTTCTGCTACACGGTTCAAGAGGATGGGTGATTGCTGTTAAGCAAGCACTGAAGAATGAACTCTGAAAATGTCAGAAGACTTTAACTGTTCTTTTGAAAACGGTACAAGAAGTTCCATGAGCCATGACTACAGGAAGACTGTGAGGCCAGCGTGGAAAAGGCTGAAAAATGATCTCCGTCTTCTGATTGCTGGATAGCATCTCCAGAACCCTTTGCTGGTTCTGCAGAGTGATTCTAAGTGCCTGTAGATCTCTGTGACATTAAAGTCTCAGGAGGATATGGGAACTCCTAGCTGATGGCTTGAATGGTCTTGGATTTGGATCTCAATCTGCAGTTAGATGCAGATACCAGCTTTATACCGAGGTATACTTTTCTGACAGTCTGAGAACTAAAAAAAGTACACAAGGTAGAGATAAGTATCATATGTCAAAATAGTGTGATTAAAACAGTTTCTGTCAGATACTGCACTGTAGATTTTATGATATAGGTTTGGTTAGGGGATTGCGATTTTTAATTTTTTTTTTTAAGGCAGATGTCTATGATGTAACTGGAAGTGAAGCAAAACACATTCAAAAGCCTCTAGCTAATATTCTTTTTCAGAAGCCTATTCATTAAATTATGTTCCTGTGAGCACTTACCTGGTATTCTGACTTGCTATATAAAGTCCAAATTCAGTTCATGCCTTAATTTTTAAAATTCCTATCTTTGGCCCATATTACATCAACTTTTTTTGTTGCCTCCCATGAAATATCTTGGAACCCTGATGCTTTAGCAGAAGCTGCCTGAATCCTCACTTTAAACAACGAGTTTAGTTTTCGAGTGATAGCAATGACTCAGTTATCAGCCTTAAGAGCTTGACCAAGTCTTCTCTCAATTTCAGTGACTGTGCCATGTTCCAGTACCCATGAACTTAGTTTATTAAGGTAATTAAGTTAGTGTAGTGGGAAAGGAAGGAAAATAACACGGTGCTTTAAAAAGCTGGAGATAAAAGGATAAATGGCCAGCTTGGCCAAGTTTATTGGCCAAGTATCGTTTAGTTTGAGTACCTGAAGGCCTCTGCAAATTTATCCCATGGAAAACAGATTGAAAGATGTCTAGTGAGAAGTTTGTTACCCGTTTTGACTTCTCTAGACTCTCAGCAAAGCTGAGTCCCTGCAGTTGCTTGTTCGGGCAGGCCCAGTGCCCAGGAAATCCTATCTAGTTCTTCTACACCTGATAAAGTTTAAGGTGAGGCGTGATGACACCATGCCTTCTGCTTCTGCTGGCATTGGTTTACATCCAGTGGTCTTGTATGCTTTGGTACTGCTTTTGTCCAGAGCTGCTTCAGCACTATTGGTATAAGTCATTTTCCATCCATCTGCTGCAGCATGTCATCACCTTTGTCCCTCTCCTCTGTTGACATCCCTGAAGGTGTCATGGGTGGCACTGAGGACGAGCACCAAAGTGCATTGGTGCTTCTGCATTGTGGTCCTGAAGAAGAGGCATTATCATCCCAGCTACAAGAGATGGGATCTCTCATAATTATGATCATGGTGTGGAAATGCACTTTCTTCTCTGAATCCTCACTGGAAGGATGGCCTCTTCACCACTAGTGGGACTGCAGGAGGTACATCCACCTGCTTACAGAGTTGGTTCAAGCAGGAGTAGCCGTCTTACCTCCTTGGAGGACTACGTATCTTTGAGGGACTCATCTGGGAATAGGAGAAGCCTGAACCAGGTTAACCTGAAGATATCCTCATTGGGAAGGCCTACTACTGTCTACTACTGTCCTCTACATGAGACATCAGCAGGCAGGCTGATGACTTGTTGGAGCGTTACTGAAGAATAAACCCTCTTGACCATGATGTTCATCCTCTACTTCCAGATGCCGGGGCAGGCATTTTGAAGACTGTTTCTGAAGTAGTGTTAGTGAAGAATAAGAAGAATCTAAGCATTTGAGCAGGTTGGGCCTGGGAAGAAGCTACTGACTGCTGCCTTGCTTGGATGGGCTCCAACAAGGCTTCTTCAAAGATGTGACGTTGTGAAAGGACTTGGTGGCAGTGGCAAACATCTGTTAGTCTCCCAGGATAACTATAATTACAGCATGTTAGTCTGGTAGATCAACTTGATTCCAAAGGTACTGGAGAGGCACACGTTGAAGTGAATAACTGCTTAACTACCAGGAGTGTTTCTGACTGAATTTTTTAACTTTTGTCTTTGCTGTTGCACTTCCTTACAGGCTGGGGCTCTCATAAGTGCTTTCGGAAATGGACACAAGCTGGAAGCGTGCTTGTACGCTTTACCTGAAATCTTGAAAATGGCTCAACTGAGCTGTGGTAGAGAAGGCAGGTGGAAGCTGTTTCATCAAATGCTTCCAATTTCCCAGTATTTGTGTGCTGACATGTTTTTATTAAATTGTGAGGAAGAAGAATATAAGTTAAGCATAGTCCAGCTCTTTCCTGCCCCCTTCTTGATGGCCCAGGAAAATGTTGTGATGTTTTGCTGGTGCCAGATTGCTTTCAGCAGGGAGGCATGCTCATGTGATACACACTAGAACCACTTCTGTTCCACCTCTGTTTCCACCCCTGCTTACCAGCCTAAGTGAATAGCTAGGAACATGGGGACAACCTAGGTTTTCCAATTATAAATTGGAATTAGATCTCTCTGGTGAAACACAATATGTAAATTAGCTCAGGAGTCAGTTCATGTTCTGGTCCTTTATAATACCAAGGAACGTTAGAGTCTAGTGTGTGCTAGCTTTGTCACCCCTGCGGCTTTAACAGAAATACTGAAATATTGTTGGAAGACCATTTGCATTTTGGATCTTTTGCCTAAAAACTCCATGAAGAGTAACAGTGTCCTTTGTAAGGAGGAAGTAAATGTAGCTCAGGGTTTTAGTCGGAGAAGTGCTTAATGTGTTAGTCAGGACCAACCTAGTTGATCTCAGAAACAACATCTCCTGACTGACAAAAGTACGGCAAGTGATGGAGGCTAAAACAGTAGCATCCAGTGCATCCCAGGCAGGTATTTAGCTGAGAGTTTAAAGGTGAAGTTCATGGACATATCACCTTCAGAGATTGTCTAGCCAAGAGCAAAGCATTGCTGCTTGTTCAGTGGCACATTCAGGGACAGACACTCACAACGACCTTGTTAGTCCTGGTGATCAGCATGTAATACACTGGCTGGTATCAGCTAGTTCTCTGGTGGCTTTTAAAAATCACTGATAGACTTATATTTTGCCTCTTCGTACAGGTGTAGCTGTTGTAGTGACTAATCTAATTTGTACCTTTCCAGCTGTTGGATCATCATCTATCAAGTTCTGCTTAAGTTGAATATACTTAAACTGTCAATGCCTTACCTTTTCAGTAGAAACTTCCTGGTGTGTTGAGGGACAGCTGAGACCTTCAGAGTCCGACTTTATCTTAGTACTGGTCAGCAAGCATCTGACTGGTAGAAACCATCTCTATAAAGCGTTAACGAATCACTCTGATAGTCCTGTATTTGTAGGGTGTTTTTTGCTCAATTATAGCTATTTCTGTATGAAAGTAAAGCGTTCTGTTGTGCGGGAAGCTGTGGGGGAGGATGTCCTCTGTTGATAAATATTACTCACCTAAGCTGGGTCGCATGGGCTATCTATTAAGTTTGGCTACTGCTTGGCAAGATACAAGTAAAAAAATCTCTTTATGCCTTGTGAATACAAGTTTAATGCTTGTTTAATTTATTGTCATCTGCTTTTTTTTTGTAGGTATGATTGTTTTAATACCAAGCTTTTGATAAGGAGTGACTTCTGAAAGCTTAATTGGTTAAAACTGAGTTTGAATAGTACAGTTTTGTGTATTGTGTAGGACAGTTGGTGAACATGTCTTTGCTTGCAATGTAATCAATGATGTGTTGTTGTCCAAACAAGTTTTGTTTGATATTACTGATGTTTTTGACCAGATGATTATATTAGTCTAATTTACGTGCCACTAGTTGAATATTAAAGCAAGCTTGTTCTTTGTGTTCTTCCTCCCCCAGGACAAAATGTTTCACTTTTGGGTAAATACATTCTTCATAGGACTGGATGAAAATTCAGACAAAGTAGAAAATGGAAGTCTAGTTGCAGATCAGGAACTTGATGGTATTTTCAGTACAGAGCGCTCAGATAATGATAAGGAATATTTAATCCTTACATTAACAAAAAATGATCTAGACAAAGCAAATAAAGACAAAGCCAACAGATATTTCTCTCCAAACTTCAAGGTCAGTATATATTATGTGTAAACAAAGCTGAAAAGCTGCATGACGTTACCTCGTTTGTCTGCCTTGCCTTATAGAGGAACCATTTGGAACTGCTGCCTGTAGAAGTTTCATTCATGTATTAGTATTGCCACCACTTACAAAACTAGAAGCTTTGCTACATTTATTTGCTTTTTGGGAAGTTGAGAAATGTTTAGAGACTGTGAGTAAAATTTTGGGTTGTTTCAGCTGTTGGTCAGAGCCATTAGAGATGAGTAGTAGGAGAGCCAGAGACCCAGGTAGCATCTTTCCTGCACCAGCTGCATTGCCGTGAGCCCTGGGCTCTACACAGTAGTTCCTCAGCTGATTTGCAGAGGTGCCTGCCTCGCGGGAATACCCGTGAGTTCAGCTTTGAGGAATATGAGCCATTGCCACCACCGTTTTAAAAAAAAAAAAAAAAGATTTTTAGCGTTTTCTAACTTGTTCGTAAACTATCAGTTCGACCCCAGCACTTGTTGGATGGTAATGGCCATAGTTGCTTCTTGAAATGTTGCTTGGATCAGGCTTTTAAAACGCGCGCGTGTCACCGGTTTCAGAGCGTTTTGTTGATTCCTCTGCACTCTTATTGCAGTCTCTATTTTGTGCTCCCAGATGTCTGAAAGCTAGGATGGTCAGAAGGCTCCGTGTGGCGGGGGCTGTGGCAGAGCTGTGGAGCTCAGGAGTGCCCCTGGGCTTGGTGGAAACTCACAGAGCTCCTCCAGCTGGGCTTGGCCAACTGCTGCTTCCTCAGGTTGTTATTTGGTCAGGGGGGGTAGGGAGAGGCTGGCTAACTGCAGAAAAGCTTTTTCTTTATTTCCTTCTTCCCAAAGTAGAGAGAGGAGCACTTGCATGATTCAGTGTAGCCAAAGGCACCGCACTGTTAAAAATTGCATTGCTGCCTGTGCTGGGTTGAAGTCCAGGTTCCCTTTTAAAATGTTGTTTTTTCCTTTCCCAGGTGAAGCTATTTTTCACAAAAACAGTAGAAGAGCCATCAAATCCAGAGGCTAGCAGTTCAACTTCTGTAACACCAGATGTTAGTGACAATGAACCTGATCATTATAGATACTCTGACACCACTGACTCTGATCCAGAGAATGAACCTTTTGATGAAGATCAGCATACGCAGATTACAAAAGTCTGAATATTTTTTTTATCGGAGATAAAAAAAAACACACACAAAGAAACCAACCACGAAGAGTGACAAACTTGAATAAACTGAAAAAAAGGACCTTTTTAAATGGCAAAAGGACATAGTGTCAGATTACCAGTTATAGGAGAACAATTCTTTCCTGACCAATCTTGTTTTACCCTATAAATCTACAGGGTTTGACACTTGTCCAGTTGGAGGAAAAAAAAGGTTACGTAGCTCTGATATGTATATACCTTTTTGTGTCAAAAGGACATTAAAACTTCAATTAGGAACTATAAACATGGCACTTTCCCATTTTATTCCAGTTTTATAAAAGTGGAGACAGACCTAATGTGTATACGTAGGAACTTTTCCTTTTGTGTTCTGTCACCAAACAAAGTTTTGAAAATATACAGGTTCACATCCTGCCCCTTTTTTTGCACTTGTGTGGCAACAGAAAAGTCTGCAGTTGGCTAAGAGATGTTTCTAGAAGGTTTTACTACATTCTAATGCATGTATTTTGGATGGGGGATGAAAAGTAATGCTCAGAAAGGAATATAGTCCGCTGGAGCTTGGCCTGTGTACCATATCCGGCTCTTTACACGCACCTTTCTTTAGCATGCTGCCGAAATTCATCCTGGACAATTGAAGAGTCGCCGCTGTCTCTGCTTGTTGTTTGTGCATTTTATTTTTTTAAGTGTAATGGTGCTAGAAAAGGCAGCTAGAGGGAGTGATTCTGTATAGGGGTACAGGAATGAACCTTCACAACATCCTAAAGACCCATAAATGAAGGGAGAAAAATTATTGGGGTCACAGAAAGGAAACACAGCAACAATGACTTAACCATACAAATGTGGAGGCTATCAACTAAAATACGGGCTTGAAACAAATTATTACAAAATTTGACAATGAATTTGTCTTTTTCTGAATTGTAATGGCTGCTCCATCTCCTGTGTAATCAAGGCCAGTGATAAAAGCCAGATGTTATTAGCGCATACATCAGTCACCATCTTACATTTATATTATTAGTCTTTCAATCATATTCCTGCTGTGAATACTTCATATGCTGCCTTGCAAGCTTTTTTTTTTTTTTCTCATTAATATAAAAATACTTTGTAATGGTGCACAGGAAATTTAAATTGGAGATTCTCCAGGTTAGTGTTTGTTTTGAAGATTTATGATGCATTATTCAATCAAACCTGTCAGCCGTTCCACCCCTTTGACCTTACACATTCTATTAACAATGAGTTTTGCAGTTTTGCACACATTAAAGAAATTGTCATTAACTGTTCGGGAATTTTACTTGAATAATCAGTACCTACAATGTTTTAAAAACAGACATTACACATGACGATCGGAGGGCTGGAGCACCTCTCTAACAAAGACGGTCTGAGAGAGTTGGGGTTGTTCAACCTGGAGAAGAGAAGACTCTGGGGCCACCTTAGAGCCCTTTCCAGTACTTTAAAGGAGCCTACAGGAGAGACAGGGAAGGACTTTTTACAAGGGCCTTTAGTGATAGGACATGGGGTAGTGGCTTCAAAATGGAAAAGGGTGGATCTAGATTAAACCTCAGGAAGAAATTTTTCATTCTCCATCCCTGGAGGGGTTCAAGGCCAGGCTGGATGGGGCTTGGAGCAACCTGGTCTGGTGGGAGGTGTCCCTGCCCAGGGCAGGAACTAGATGATCTCTAAGGTCCCTTCTAACCCAAACTATTCTATGATATAGAGGAAACCAGTGTGGCAGTAAGTCCTCAACACTGTGTATCTGAAGATGTGTACTTTTCAAATCGGAGCTTGTCCCAGATGCATCGTTCGCTATTAAACAAATGAAAAGCAGCAAACCACCCAAAAAATTAGATTTCTAAACTGGCAGTGTTGTATTGTTTGTTTGGAGGGATATAGCCAGAAGTAGGGCTTGAGATTCACTTTTGGTATATAATTGACATGCCCAGACTGCAGATGACTTAAGAGTACAACTGCTGTTGCATGCAAATGTGAAGTAGCTGACAAAATTCTCTCTAAAGTACACCATGAATAGCTGTCCTCAAATTGATTGATTTTCTTTTTTTTAGGATGTAATACACCCTCCCCTGCTTTTAACTAACTTATTGGTGCTGACATTGAAGTTCAGTAGCTGTGTTCTTGCCTAGATAACACCTGTGTATGGAATCTGTAAGGGCCCTGTACAACAGCATAAATGGTAAGAATTTGAATGAGACGAGGCAGGCCTTCCAGTAATTACTATTGGTAAACAAAGGTATAAAGTGCTTTTTTTTTTTTTTTTTTTAGTATCTCTTGGTCAACTTTATTCATCAGATTCATGATTCTAACTTCTAACAAAGCTGATAAATATTTTCTGACTTCTAGGTTTAATTAGACTTTAATAGCTTAATGGATCAAGATTGCTGGTTCAAGTGCTCATTATTCCCACTGTTACTGACAAGCAGGAGGTGATTGCCTTGGGACGTGATGTTTAACTCTTTCCCTTCGAATCGTGTTTCACCTTGTCTGTTTTTTAACAGTTGAAAGTTGTGTTGGCTAATAAACAAAAATGTTAATGCTTTAAAACTATTTGGATATTGACACTACTCCGTGTCCCACTTTGAACAATAAAAATTGGATCGGTGTGATTCTGGTATGTAACGCTGAGGGCTGGATTGGAAATCATGAGGCAATGGGCTTTTGCACTGTTATTTTTCCTTTGGAATGTGAAGGTTGGAATGAGGGTTTTGATTATTTTTTTTTTTTGTTTCGATGTCTTTGAGAAGCCTTGCTTACATTTTATGGTATAGTCATTGGAAATGGAAAAATGGCATTATATATATATTATATATAAAAATATATATTATACATACTCTCCTATACTTTATTTCAGTTACCACCCCCATAGAAGTTGACAAGAATTACTATGACTGAAAGGTTTTTGAGTCCTTATTAAAACTTTATTTATGACAGTATTCGTAATTAGCTTGAATTGCATTCTGTAGGTAATCTTTCCTTGAGTTTCTGGACTGTATGCTTAAACCTTTTTGGATGTGCAAGAGCTTACATGTCTGAAACTACTTGAAGGCATCACTTTGGTAAGAGCTTACTGTTCGGCCCTGAAGCCATCCCCTTGTCATTGGTAGCCCCACTCAAAATATTTGCCACAGCTATTAAAGGGCAGTTGTATAAATAGCATCCGGATTCGTTCCTGTGGCACACATTGTAAACTGAAGTGGAGTTTACATGCAGCATCAAATGTTTCAGTTTTCAAAAAAAAATAAAAAATAAAAAAAAAAGGATGCTAGTGTGCAAGTTCCATGTTTAGTCATAGCAAATGTGTGCAATATGTTAACGATGCCTGTGGTTGCCACAAAGTGCCTCGTTTACCTTTTAAGTACTGTTAGAAAGTGTCATGCATGCAGATGGATGGGGTGGAACTGTGCACTAAAAGGGGCTCCAACTGCAGTGTTTGGCAGAGCTTCCTTCCTCTGCCAGTTCAAATTTTCAGTCTGTTTTCATATAGCGCATATATATATATAGATACTAAAAGAAAAAAAAAAATCAGTCTGTTAAGCAGCCTTACTCTGATTCAGCCTCTTCAAATACTATTGTGCTGTGCAACAGTGGCTCTGTGTGTAATGCTATGCACTGAGAATACACAAAAACCAAGTATGACATGTACAGGATAATGCCTCATACAAATCAGATGTCCGTTTGTTATTGTGTTTAACAACCCTTTATCTCTTAGTGTTAAAACTCCACTTAAAACTGATTAAAAGTCTCATTCTTGTCACTGTGTGGGTGTTTTATTGAAGTATTTTAAGTATGGAAACGGTGAGCTAAAATATTTTGCTCGTAAGCCATGAAACTTTGAGCGTGATCATTAGAACAAAGGATGCTCTAATGGGATTTTCAGGGGAACTGCAGCTTAAACCCCTTCCGTGCTCAGCTGCTTTGAGGAGTGTAGGCACTGCGAGTGCACGCTCTGCGGGGAGGTGAGACCCTCTGCTGTGGTGCTGCCATGGTCAGGTGCCTTGCTGCTTTCCTGGGGAACTAAACCATTCTTAGTCTCCAAGTGAGAGAACTGTCCAATATGTGCATTGCCTTCTTTTTCGTGTCAACCAGTGCATCTCCACCAAAACGTGATGCCAGTCAAACCCGAGAAGTCTTTCCCTAAAGTGGCCTTAAGTGGGCAGAGATCCATTTTTCCCCATGCTCGACGCATACATTGAGTATGTAGTTTGGGGTTTCTTCCTCGTTGCTCGTCTGCTTTCAAACTGGACTTTAAACTGGCTCTTTACCTAAAACATATTGTTGTTCTCCTTTTGTGTTAGGGTTACCCTTTGAGCCTCTGGGAAAGAGAGAGCTCAGTGTGCACCCTCCCTGTGTCCAGGGTGCTCTTCTGTGCCCCGGGGATGTGGGGACTTTAACTCCTTATTCCTCCTTCCTTCCCGCTGGTTTTGACGTGAAACCTGTGTCACACCTGGCTGAGCAGCTCCAAGAAACGTGTCTAGCAAGTAGAGGTTTTGTGCTGTGGGGCCTGTTGTGCTCTCGGGTGGCAAGAGCAGTAGGAAAAAACCCTACAGGTTTTCATTTTTTAACCTCAAATAGTTATCTATTCTGAAATGCTGGATACAACTGTGGAAGGTATTCCTGGTGTTTTAGGAGTGTTGTAATTTGTAGATGGAGAGATACTTGGCAGAAGCTGCAAAATATTAGTGGTTTCAGGATCCTAAATTTGATTATTTTTGTGTGATGCTTTTGAGATCTTGGGCATTTGAGGTCATGAGTTCAGTAGCTCTACAAGAGACTTGATGTTTGAGAACGGGGGGATAATGCAGTAAGGGGCATGGTTATGCTGTGAAGT
>JAOTQQ010000002.1:330522-353151 GCA_026546715.1 Gallinago undulata | reverse complement strand
GGTTGGACGAGATGATCTCCAGAGGTCCCTTCCAACCCCTACCATCCCGTGATCTGGGCAAGAAGGCCTGTTCCCAGATTTGAAAAAATGCCACAGAAGGTAGTTTTGGTGTTTTGTGGGGGTGGAGTGCGTGCCAGCTCTGTCTGGCCCTTCCTGGGCAACGGCATCTCTAGGGCTTATACACCATTTGGGTAAAACAGCAGGAGGTACTACCCAATCTGTTAATACATTTTTTTATTTTTTTTTTTTAAGTAAACTTGTATTTCATCCAGAACATGAAAGTAGAGGGGGAAGGTACAGAAAGGTGGATGGGAAGCTTTAAGGAAAGTAGTCTGGACTGTGTTCAATACGTTGAGTAGCTTCTATAAGAACATAGGTCTACATCTACGAAGGGCTTCTAGTCTGAAGACAGGTGAGAAGTGCTGTTGAAATGTGGATAGAGTATTGTATTTGGCTTATGCTCTTCTCCTACTGACTGAAAGTCCCATGCTCCAGTCCTTAGCAGCTAACAGTTGCTTCTTTAAAAAACCACACACCTATGTTCATTTTTTCCATTTACAGGAGGTGTGAGCATGCTGGTGAGTGCCGTGGCCATCGCCCTCCCGGGGGGGTGGGGGTGCTGGGTGCTTCTCCGGGGGATGCTCCCTCCTGCTCCATCCCTGTCCTCCTCTGACCACCTCTCCTGCTGAAAGCTTCAGCGCGGGTGCCCTGCTGAGCTTTAGCTACCCCTGGCATCGGCAGCAAACAGCGGCTTGGTTTGTGCCAGGCTCTTTTTAGGCAGTCACAGAGCCATTGTTAACAACTAACTGCGTCCTTCTTGAAAAAAAAAAAAAAAAGAAAAAGCTGCACCTAGAGTTATAAATACGGGGGAATTATGTTAGTAGCAGACTCTTTTAAAACACTTTTTTTTTGTTGGTTTTGTGTTTTTTTTTTTACAGTCAGTTGGCATTTTGGGTGTGAAATGAGTGATGACATCTGCTAATGATGGTGTTTCTAGATCAGTCTAACCGGATTCCCTACGGTGACGCGTGGTTGGGATCCCCTGTGGGGGTCGAGAGTGTCCGTGATCCAGCTGTGGGGGGATTCAGACCCCCAGGAGGTGGGGGGCAGCAAAACTGGCCCCACGTCTTGAGGCCGTTGATGCAAATGGAGAGCGGGTCGCGTAATGAGCTGCCTCGATTTTGGGAAGACGTCTTATAAAAAATGACATATGAATTGCTTGCTGCTTCGGCTTCTCTGGCTTCTCCTCAACCTCATTCCTTGGTATCTTCTCAAACCCCTCTCTTTCCACTCCTGTCCTTGGTAGTTCTGGGCCTTTTTTCATACAATTGAAAGCACCTTGTGCAAGGCAGATGAGAAAAGCCGTTCATTTTGAACTGATGTGTTTACTAGAATAAAAACCCATACTTTTTTTTTTGCCTTTTTGGTATCTCATGCTCCCTGTGCTTTGAGACTTTTTGTGGTTGAGCTTTTTTATGGCGTTTCATGATTTTTCTATGTGTTTCTTCTCATTTTCTGCTTTTCTTCCATGCCTTCGAACTTTCTAGCTGCTGGTGTCTTTGTTGCAAAATAGGACAGGTAATTCTTTTCTGTCTATTTCTTATTTAATCTTTCCTTTTTTTTTTTTTTAATACAAAGCTTTAGTCTGAAGGCAGAGTAAGGAGAAAGGATTTAGGTTGCTTTTCTTAAAAGAATAGCTCTGAAAAACGTCAGGGTTCAGATATATGTTTGCCTTGGTGAGCTGCTGGTCTGCCCTACGAGCCCACACGTTTATTCAGCCTAACGGGCATGGTGAGCACATCTGCTTGACTTGTAATCACCAACCTGTGCAATCAAACCCCTCGTTAACTAACTGCTGGGTTGCAAATAGTTCTGCATGGGTTCTACTGGCTGTGGCAACATAGGAGGTTTTATTTTTTGAGGATGCCGATCCTTAATAATTTACCTTGTGTCTCCTAGCTCACTCCAGATGGTGAAAATAGGTGGCACTTTGCCTTCAGGAGGCATCTGCTTCTTGCTTCAGGTTCTTGTTCGTGTAAGAGTTTTAAGTTGATAAAGGCTGAAGCTTGTGCTTTAAAATACCCTTTATATAATTGAGGCTACTTAAGGCTCGGCTTTTTTTGGGCCTTTGGCGAATGACCGATAGCATCAGGGATTACTGGGGGGTTTGGAAGATGAAGGGGCTGAAAGCAGCTGGGAAATGCTGGATTAGGAAATTTGAGCGGGCTGGATACAGGTACCAGGGATGTGCCCCGTCCTCCACCATGTTGGTGCAGGAGAAGGAAAGTGGCAGAAGAAAATGGGAAGGATTCTGTAATGGAAATTAGGGTATGAATGAGCATTTTAAATGGAAATTACTGAGTTTCAAGGATAGGAAGGCAAAATCTTTGATGTAAAGCAGGATTTGGTAATGACACAGAGAAACCTTGTGGGTGTAAGCATGGAACTTGTGAGAAAAGGGGTGATGGTGCCTGTTTAGACAGATTTGCTGGGGTTTTGTAAAGATGGTATAAAACAGCTGATGAGCGGTGTCTGAGAGGCATCTGGAGGGCTGAGTTTAGGTGGGAGATGAATTTGAGAGGTTGGCTTGGGGATCATTTGCTTTAAAGGTGTTTGAAACTATGGAAACAGAACGGCTGACAGCTATAGACTGTAAGTAGGACTGCAACCAGCTTAGGAAAATGTTGGCATTCACGTGGGAGGATGGTGAAGAGCTCGTGTAAAGATCGTGCAGCAGTGAAAGTAGACTGATAATATCCACTCGCAAGCGAAAAGGAGAGTTATTTCCCTTCTCTGAATATTAGCACTTGGGAAGGACATGGCTTTTTCATGAGGCTTCTTAAACTCCAGGTACACAGTGAAGTATAAAGCTCATGATTTTTGGCCGTCTGAAGGTTCAGTATTGCTCAGAGCTGACTTACAGGTGGGCTACTGGGCCAAAGCAACTTGCAGCTGAGACGAGGGCCTGATGGCATCCAGGGTAAACTGCAGCCCCGTTGGAAGAGGAAAGGGCTGGAAGCAAATGGGAACTGCTGAACTGAGAAATACAGGATAATAATACAAAGCAGAGAGGAAGGAGGTCCTTCTGCCAGGTCTAGGTTATTTTAACCCCAGAGAGTTGTCCACCCTCTTAGCTTGAGCTCTTTTGTGTGAAAAGGAAGGAAAAGCTTTGTATAAGAACTCAAGCTCATGGCTGTGCCCTGCTTTATGAGCCTGGAAAGCCACTTCTTGCAAGGTGTCTCCAGGATGATGTCCTCACTCTTCCTGTTGAGCATAGAGGGATGACACCTGGTGCAGTACAGGTTGCTTTCCTCGAGTAGAAAGTATTTTGCTGCTTGGTTATTTCTTGACATGCTGCTAGCTTTTTTTCACCATTTGGCTTCTGATGTCTTCTTCAAAGGCCTCCTTTTGAACCACGTGCTCCTTGCAAGAGTTTCATCCTCTCACCAGTGGTGCTCTGACATCTTTTCGTGTCCCGGAGGCTCCTCTGCACCCCGGAACGACGGCCATTTCCCAAGTCTTCAATGAGAGCTTAAGCTCAAAATGTTGTTGTTTGAGTGCAGTGCAATGATACTCTGCGAGTATCTGCCAAGTCAACCCTGATCATCCCTTTGTGCTGATTTACCTTGTGCAAACACGTTCCTTGGGAAGTATTCACCGTTCTTGCTTGGCAGTTGGCACATGTCTAGAATGATGTAGGTCTTTGGCCCCTGAGGTGGCTCTGTAGTCCCCTGATGAAGACTTACTCCTGAGCATGGCACACCCTGTACAGGTTTTGTCATGAGGATTTTGCCTCCAATATTGCCGCTTCTCCTTCACTTCTCCTCCTTGTGCTGGAGGCACCAAGCTTTGGGACTGGAAGATAAGGTGCTGTGAACTGTTCCTCTGACTCCTGCTTTTGTCTTTAGATCAGTGAATAGTCTCCTACTTCGAGTCCATTCGAGGTCTCTCTGCCCATCAGAGGCTCTTTGCTGATTGCCAGCTTCTCATCCAAGCAACTCATGTTGAAGCAGGTGAAGGGATGGTACCTAAGGGTGACGTCCACTCGTCTGGTTGGATCTGTGCTGCAGCAATCTGGGGGATGCCCTTGCTTCCCTTGCAGGTTGAAGCAAAGAAGGAAGATGCTTAGTGCCTAGTTGCTGTGTTAACCAAGTGGATCCTTCCTGCTTTGCTGCAAGGGACTGAAATTGAGGGTGCCAGCCACTGTCAGCAAGATCAGCTTCTCTGCACTTCGTTTGCCTGGCTCTTGTGTTGTTCCTGTGGATGACGGCAAGATTGCAGCACAGCAAGAAGCCAGGAGCTGTGCATTTATGTCTTCGGTGAAGATTCCAACCTGTAATGGTGAGCTTAGCTGCAGCTGCTTGCTCGGATTACATACATTGCAGAGATTTTTCCCTTCCCACTCACCCTCATCCATCTTACTCCCTGTCCTCATAGGAAAAAAACAAAACAAAAAACAACTTTGGAGTAGGAAATTCTGATTACTTTGGTTCAGAGCAGTGGAAGAACACAACTTCAGGCTCCCCTGGGGCAGGTAGGATTCATTTGTTAAGGATCTGACATGTTTTGCAACAGGAGGAGATGGATGGGTGGAGGCAGTTTTGTGCATTCGTGCTCCCTGTGGTGGTTATTTCATTTGATGCTCACAGATGGGTCTTACTGAGAAGGTGAGATGATGTGGTGCGAGGAGGTGAATGTGCCCTGGTGCCACTCTGGTTGGCCAAAGAGGGGCTGTGTAAAGCAACGTGGCTGGGAAAGGAAATTGGTTTGGGATCTACTAGGCATAAGACAGTCTTCTGAGAGCAGTTTGGGACCCTGCACCAGTAACGCACCTTCATCTAGATGCTGCAGCATGAGCTAGCAAAGAAGTATTTTCCAAAAATCAAATTAGCTATTAGTGTTGGGATGTTCAAGGGGTGGTTTTGAGGGATTAGTTGCCACAACCTGGTGCTCTTGCTTCGATACGTGGTTACCTTTTGAAGAGAGTGTTTTTCGCACAAAGTTCATGACCTTTTTTTTGGATGAAAGACTGTGCCCAGTTGATTTGGTGCGTGTCTATAACTGAACTGTTTATAAACCAGCCCACTTCCTGCAGCAGCTGCGTAGGAGTTGGTTTGGTCTCGCATGGTTTCAGACCCAAACTGGTAGTCAACGAGTCGGCTGTTTCTCCTGTGCTTTTAGCTTGATGCTCTGTTCTTGCTTTGATACCTGCAGCTTTGGGTGATTTCTCTCCATAACGCTGCTGGTGAGAGGGTGAGATGACTCATGGCATACATGGGCCCGCTGCTACTTGTCACTTCCTTTGGACAAAGCCATTTTTGTTTGGCTCATCTGCACGTCTGTTTGTCGGGCGGGAGTGATTTATTTCAAATCGTGTGTCTTCATGTACAGCAAAGCTTGTGAAGTGCTCTCCGATTCCCCTCTCACCCCTTTCCACGTGGAGCACTTTCTTAATGAAGAATGGAAAGACCTTAGGGACCGGATGCAACTCGATGATGGAAATAGTTTCGCAATAGCGCATTTGATTAATGCCTTCCGACTTTTCCAAAAAGTTGAAGTCCTTCAGACAAAAGCAAGCTTGGTTTAGCTGCAGGAAGAGTGGGAAGGCAAGAGGAGAGGGTAAGGTGAGATGTGTGGACAGGAAGGTGGAAGGGAGATAAAGGATGGTGAATGTCCACATAACTGAATATTTGAAGGAAAGCCTGAAACACAGGAATTGAATAGCCCATTTCCCACTACTTGCTTTGGATGGTTGGTTTCGTTTGTTGGGTATTTATTATTATTTTAGCTCAGCATCTTGCTGTAAAGTCTTAAAATAACAGTTTTGAATGTACATCTGTGTAGCACCGTTTTGGGCTTCTGACTTACTGAAGTGGGTGCCCTGCCTCTGGCCGGAGGTGACTGTTCAGGCATGAGTAAGAACAGAACACAAATAGGACCAACATGTAACCAAAAACAGTTGGTGGCCAGGACTTCCTGAGCATGAAGTGGTTTATCTATTTCACAACCTTCGATACATTCATCTTCAAAACACAGGTCCAGTTTCCCCTCAAATTGATGTATAAACCCTTTGTATCCACTGCATCTTCAGACAAGGGGTTTCATAGGTCCTATGACCTTTTGGGTGAAGTGAGGAAACATCTTAACTTCAGTTCATCACTCCCAGTCCTTGCGTTGGAAGAGACAGTGGAGGACCTCCTCCATTTCATGCCACTTGCCATTTTGTAGATCTTTGGCAAAGCCACCTCTTCCTCAGGCTGAAGACTTCTAGACTGAACTTCACACAACTCTTCCAGAAGAAAGATGTCTCTGGTGTTTTATGCCATGGCAAAAGCATCCTTTTTGGAGTGATTTACACAGCAACCATATTTCACCTTGTCACTTAACATGCAGCTGCTGGACTTGTGCAGAGTTTGCATTTCCCAAGAGATCATGCCGTTTTGCATCATGCCCTTTGTGGGTCGGGGGGGATGTAGTTGGGGACGGTGTAGTGACAGTTTGGTGGGGAGATGGGTTCGGATGGTTTTCCCTGGGGTGTTAACGTGGCAGAAGTCCTGTGTGCAGTTGCCGAAGGTCCATGGGCTGTTGCGTGTGCCCTGGCTGCGGGTCAGTGCAGGCAATGTGGTATTGCTAAAATGCTTTTTCTGTCTGGTCTGCATGTTGAATTCAAAATCATAAGATCAAAAACAGCAGTTTCTATCTCAAGCACGTGGTGGGGTTTTTTGGTTGTTTTTTTTTTTTTTTTTAATTGAAGTCCATTAAGTAGTTTAATTGGGATACGTTTTCTCTTGACTAAGCATTTTGAATTAATGATCTGGTTTAGCCAGGGCTTATGCCTCATAACGCTTTTTTATCTTACGTGAGAGTCGGTCCTCATTTGTTTTCTTCCTCTTTGCTGCATCTGGGAGATGACCCAGGCTTTTATTCCCAGTAAGCCTTTGCTTGCTTGGGGCCATCAGGTGCTGCTGCCCTCCTACCTACCTCCTTCAGTGCTGTGCAGGCAGCTGGGAAAGGGTTAATCCCCCCTACACGGGTGTCTCCCCAATGCATGCTTAAATAAGAGTGATGGCTGTCTTCTGCTCTGAGCTGTTGGAGCCCAGTTGAAGCCCTAGTGTGGATTTTACAACCTCTTGGCTGCTCCCTGTCCATACAAGCGCCTCGTGTCCTTGCAGACGTGGTGGGCATGAGCATCACTCAGCTACAACCTCTGGGGGTTTCAGTCTCACAAGGACTGCAGCTTGGTTTGTTGGGTTGGTTTTTTTTGTTCCATTTGCTGCTGACAGTTGACTTTTTCATCTTATCTGTGGTCTTTCACCACGAGCTGATGTCCCTGCTGTGATTTCTGCTGTGCTGCACTGCTGCTTGGGACCTGCTGTGGGTTGCAGGGCTGCTGCAGAACAGCTCTCATCTCAGCCTGTTTTCCTCAAGCCTTTCTCCCTCCTCCCTTGCAGAAATAACGATAAGTAGAGCCGCTTTGTGCAATGTGCACACTAGCTGCTGCTCTTGATTTCTTTATGTTGATATTTAGCTCTTCGAGGTTGGAAAAAAGCAACCATAATGCTGTGATCTGACTTCCTCAGGCTCCCTCAGTTGGAGCCATATCCTCAGGTTGAGCTATAGCATCTTGTTAAAGATTTTTATTTTTTTTTTGTCCCTGATGCAAAATATGCCAATATTGGACCATTTCAGCCTGGAGGTGGCAGGTATCTGGCTTTCATCTAAGTGTTTTTATTGCAGGAGCCTCTACCAACACTTGAGGTCATATCCAGCACCTGTGGACCTCAACCAGTGTAAACTGTGTGCTGGTCCATAGAGAATCATAACTCCATGGTAGATGCCAACAGCCTGGCTCTCTCCTCCACGGATGTGGCTGTTCAGCGCAGGGTTTGTCCTTCTTGGTGCAGCAGCAGAGGCCAAATAATGAAACCACTTCCATCTCCTGCTGCTACAAGGTACCGATCTCCCACTGCAGGGTATGTATTCCCAAGGGGTGGTTTCCTCTCGACTTCCTTGTCTTCCTTCTTGCAGTTTTTCCCTTTCTGATTTGGCAGGATTCCTGGTGACACATCATTATTTCTAAATAAGGAGTCTGAACTGAATTTTTTTTCATCTAAGAGGGAAGTGTATTTGCTAGTGCATCCCTGACGCTTGCCAGAAGTGCAGGGAATGGCAAAGCCTGAAATCAGCATTGCCCTGGACTCCTGTGTGTTGGACTTTGCTCATTGTGGCACGGGCATCTTTTGGGTTTTTGAATTAAATGTGGAATAACCTAACCCTAGTATGCTTCATAGGTGGAAATACCATTCTTAGAGCTCCATCAGGGGTTGAATATGGGTCAAAACAGCAGGAGATGGTTTCCACCTTCTCCAGGTTGTATCTTCCTCCTCCAGGCTGTTGGAGTTGCTCACAGGACTGAGATGCTGATGGTTTTCCACTCCCATGAAAAATTAGAAGATTAAAAATTCCCAGCCTTTTTCTATATTGGGGCAGTCAAAGAAAATTTGAGATGGTGTCAGTGCCTCTCGTGGATGCTACGGATGGAGCATCTCGTGTGCAATGGTGCAGGGATGTCTTGATCTTGTGTTGGGTGTAATTGAGGCTGTTTCCCATCGTAGACTGGTGCAGTGCTATGATTGCTGCAGAGCTCCTCCTCCTCTACTTCTGCCTTCCTCTCCCCACAACACCCACTCATGGGCCTTGCTGCTTGCACAGCAGATCGCCCGTCTGAACGGATGTTTTCCTTTTAAAAACTGTTGGCAAGTCAGTGATTCTTTTTTTTTTTTTTTTTTTTTTTCCAAAAAAAAACTTGCTATCATGGGTTGGAAAGACTTCTCACCTGTTCAGTGTAATAGCAATGAGCTTCCAGACTGTGCTGAAAAATCTGGCCAAAAGCCTATTGAAGAGAATAGGAATATTCTCCCCCTTCCCCACTGTAAATGGATCAAGAGGGTCTTCAGAAGACTTCAGAGGACTGCTAATACTGGTTTTATTCCAAACTCTGTTGACGTGAAGATGGACCAGGATGAGCAGGCAGAGCAACACCCCCATGGCCAAAGAGCTGGAAGCTGGTCCGGTAGGAGATTATCCAGGAGTTAAATTGAACAGAGTGGCCAGAAAAGGAGCTGATGCTGCTTGAAATCACAGGGGCTTATCTATGCATGTCTGCATGGCCAATGTAGAGGTCTCACGTCAAAGGGTGCTGGTTTGCTGTACCTGCTCACTCTCTGGAGATGTGGCAGTGAGCAAAACTGGGCATCAGGGAACCCTCCAATACACCCTGCCTGGCCTTGGGTTAGAGGGTTGTCTTCATTTCCCACACAGCTGTCAAGAAAGCTTTTGCTTTCTTAGAGGCGTGTTATTTGTGCTACTTGTTCATGAGAGGTCCTCTGTCAAAGTTCCTGAGTGTTGTAGCTTCAGATGCAAATCATTTAGTTGTCAGTGTGCTCCATGCTCCTGGCTCAGGTTTTCTGACCCATGTTTGATTAACGAAGTCACCAGTAAAATTTCTGAGCACCTAAGTCCCTGCAATTGGGGATTTAAGCAGAGCTGAAAGTTAATGAAACTCAGGGTTTGCCCCCCTTCCTTTCACTCTCAGAAAAGAGCTGGAGCTCCCAAAATACTCCAGACATCTTTGAAAATCAACCTCCCTATTTGCCTTCATGTGACCAAAGCCTATGTGTATTCAATTAAACTGAGACCATCTCCAGGTGAAATTCAAATTTGGTGATTTGTGACTAAGTAGAATAGAATAGAACATTTTCAGTTGGAAGGGAGCTACAATGATCAATTTAGGTATTGGACTCCCTGAAAATTACCCTGAATTTCTCCTCTGTACAAACTTTTCTTCAAATGAACATGGTTTTACAATTATATATAATTTTATTCATTATTATATATATAATCACTATTATATGTAACTGTTATGCGTACAGTCATGTGAAATACTGCATATTTTCTAGTAAGAAATAAAAAGTGTAGACCTTGCTAAAAATATCAGTGTTGACTATTGTGCATAGTGATGGCTTGTGCTCTAAATGGCGTCAGATTTTATTCAGGAGACATTTCCTCTTTAAAAAAAAAAAATTAAAGAAGTCCCTCTGGAGAGCATCAACACTTTCCCATGGAGCAAGATGCGGAAACCAGCTTGTCGCTTCTGATTTCATTCTGCGTAACGGGTGGAAGAGGGATACCAAATGCTTTCCCGCATCAGAAGACATTGGAGAAGCTTTGGGATGTTGCAGACTGTGCTGGTGTCTGTCTTCTGACCATCGCTATTTGTCTGAATTCCCAGGAATGCTGCTTGTTCTTCAGAGCGGAAAAATGTTCTATTTTTGGCCATGGCAACTTTTTTTTTTTTCTTCTGGGAAAAAAAGTTTTTAAACAAAGCATGGCAAGGGTTCATGTGTGTGTAGGTCTTAATAACGTGTAATGGGGATGGAGTGAGGCTTTGCAAAATAGGCTTCAGGCAGACACATGAGGAAGCTATTAATGCTCTACTTGCAATTTAAGGCTAAGAAAATGCGTGGTTAAGTGGATGATCGTGGAGAGCCTGGTGTGTTGGAGTGGAGGCAGACTTGGGTATGTGGATACGTTTGTTCCTGCTGTGGGTTATTGGTCAGAAGGTTGATTGTGCACAGCTCCATGTGGGACGTTCTCTGGATGAAGAAGTGTTTCCTTGTGTCCAACCTGAACCTGTATGTGGTGACCTGGGACTGTGGTCCCTCATATCGTCTCTTGCTTCTGGGAAGGGTTTGCCCCTGTCCATCCCCTCCATTCCTGCCCATGCTGCAGTTGGAAGCAGATGCCCCCAGAGACCCCATGACCAGACACAACAAGCCCATTTTCTTTGCAAACCTAGAATGGCACGTGTGCTTACACAGGTTTAACCTTCGCAGGTAAAATGGAGTTAAGACACCAAAAGTATCGTTACTAGGAAGGACTAGGCTGTCTCGTCTGCTTCGAGATGATGGCTTGGAGAAGGATTTGATTAACTTCTCCTGTGATAGGTGGTGTCATGTATTAAAGTGTTTTATGGATGTAGCCTTTTTTTACCTTCTCTTTAAACAAAACCATCAAATAGAGAATCAAATAGAACGGAGTCAGCCATGAATGAGCCCCAAACTGCTTTCCTTTTACAAACCGCCCTGCAAAAACTCTGGTTTGATATGTTTCTGAACTACTTTGAAGTAGAACTAAAGCAGGAAGTTAATTAAAGCTGCTTTGATATCTTACAGCGTGTTTTAACAGCTGCTTTGGAGGCAGCTTGAACAGTAAGAGCTAGTGTGGTTTAGTGCATGATCCTGAGATTCAACATTGCCTCTACCAAAATGCCTCCTCACGTCACGGTCACAGCTGGTTGTTTTCTTTCCTAAGAGCTCAAACTCGCACGGGAACTTGAGAAAATAAAATGGACAAACCTCATTGGACTGCTGCTTTTTGTAATTTTTTTAAAGCAGTAATAATAATAAAAAAATCCCTTGATGCTGTGGTGTTGCAGCCACAGTCTAAAATTTCCTTGTTTCTCACTTCTCTTTTCAGTTGTCTCTCTCCCAACTTCTCCATCAGGCTAACATTTTCCATGGCTCATTTGCACTTAAATGACTTCCCTGGATATTTTAGAGAGAAATCATTGCAGTGAAGAACTCTGAGCTGTCTCTTCTTGGTGAATCATAGAATGGTTAGAGTTGGAAGGGACCTTAAAGATCATCAAGTTCCAATCCTTTGCCCTGGGCAGAGACACCTCCCACTAGACTGGGTTGCTCAAAGCTCCATCCAGCCTGGTGTAGAACACCTCCAGGGATGGGGCAGAACCTCTATATAGCCCAAAAGCAAAGGTTTTGACCCTGTTGGTTGATCCTTTTGGAGGAAAACCCTCATTGCCGGCAAATGTGAACTGAAATCTTTTGCTGTGATGATTAATGGTTGCGTTTGGTCAATGTGCTCTGTCATAGAAAAAAGTTGACTCTTCTGAAGTTTTTCCCTGCTGCGGCTGTAACTTTTATCCTTTTTTCTTGTCTTTTGACTGATCTTTAATCTTATGACTCGAATTTTGTTATTTTTGTTGTAATTTTGATTGAATGAGTGGTTCTTTGGAGATGCACACTAAACATCAAGTCCTACTCTTAATCTTATTCGTTGAAGCCCATCTACATGTCACGTGAGAGCGAAGAATTGGAGAAACCACATACATTATTTGTTGTGCACGTGCAAGTTCTCCTATCACCTCTCCATTGTGCTTCTCCCCATCCCATGGTTTTAAGGTGGAACGAGAAGGCAGCATTAAGGTTGGAGAAGCAGCAAAAAGTCCTGGCTCAGCCCTTCTGCTCTATGCAGCACCTTCTCGCTATGATTCCATCCTTCTGGACAGTGCAACAGTCTTTGTCGTAAACATAATGGAAAGGGCTGCACCTTTTTCTAGAACAGCAATTGCTCAGGGGTAGCACATTACCCTGACATGGGAGATCAGACTCACAGGATGGCTCTGGCCTAGGTGAAGTTCCAGCACTGCTTTTACCCATGGTTCCCTTGGTTGTGTTCTGCTCACATTGGGTTGATCTTAAGCAAAGTCCATGTCTGCATATAAAGTTTAAAAAAAAAATAAAAATTAAAAATCTGGTAATTGTGGAGAGTAAAAGAAAAAAAAAATAAGAAAGAGGAGGAGGAGGGAGGGTTTCCATCTTGCATACCTGAAAACAATCTCTTTTAGCTTAATGCGTGTGTACCTAAAATGGGGAGAAACATATATATTGGTCACACAATAGGACTGAAAGGATGACTAGGCTAATAGGGGGGGGACATATCCAGATTTTTTAATTACTCTTTGCTCCTCCTCTTTTGGCTTTGTATGAGTTTTTAGGAAAACCTCTGGCCAGGGTTGAGCTGTAAAGATAGGGGCAGGTCAGTGGAAGCTGCATATCTGTGGGGTTCTGCTGAAGTTAGCCCAATTAGCAACAGCGGCACAATGGGGCAGAATTAGCGACGCACAAGACTGAAGTGTGCATTCATCCCTGAGGAGGATGAGGAGCCTTTCTTCTGGTGAAGCTGGAG
The DNA here is from genome assembly GCA_026546715.1 of Gallinago undulata. NCBI lineage: Eukaryota > Metazoa > Chordata > Aves > Charadriiformes > Scolopacidae > Gallinago > Gallinago undulata. The sequence goes on along the minus strand of JAOTQQ010000002.1, from coordinate 340,104 downwards.
GATGAATCCCACCAAAGCTCCTGAGCAGCTCCGCGTTCTCCAACTGGACCAGCATCAGTTCTGCTAACCCTTGTCTCCAGGCCCGCCTGCCTTGAACGACTCGAACAACAGCTGATTTGCTCGTTATTGACTGTCCTCTCCTGGAGTCCAGCTCAGACCCTTGCTGCCATGGATTAACAGCAATTTCCTTCCCTAACCTGGAGGCGGGTGCTGAACAGGCTGGCAGCCTGTAAGCAGTGTGTGTGTGCGCAGGTCAATAGCAGGGACCCGTTGCCCTCTTGGGCCTCTTGGCTGTCTGCTCGGTCTGAACTTGGGATTGCCTTTCAGCTGCTTCCCGTTTCAATGTAACATATTTAATGCCCCTTCATCTCTGACTCCTAAATACAGTTCTCTCCTTAATTTCCCCCTGTTTTGCTTCCGGAGCCACAACGCTGCAGTAACTTCCCTGGAGCGATCCCATTGCTGTGCAAAGACCCCTGGAAGATCTCCCTGGCTGGATGCAGGCTGCAGTTATTCCTGAAGCCATAAGTATTTGCACTTAATTTAAAGTGTGCTGAAGCCGGGGCATGGGGCTGGTGTTAATTACGTTTTTGGAAATGAAGAACTGGTGAGCCATCTATTTGTTTAGGTAGAGTAACCTAATGGATGATTGGGTGAGGTTTTTGGGAGGAGTGTGATGTTTTTCTATGCTGTCAGATAGAGGGCTACACTTGGAACAGATGGTTTCTAGGGTGAAAACCGGTGCTTTTCTTGCAAGAGTCAATGGAGCCTGCTAGGAGTGACTCTGGCTGGATGGGCTCCAACCAACGGGCTACAGGGTATGGGGGGTAAGGAGCAAGAAAGTGAAATACCTGGGAACTGATCACCTGGTAAAAGTCACCGCTGCTGCTTCTGCAATCCTTGACCTTGATATTTAATACTATTAATTATTAATTCTATTTGTTGCACTATTTGTATTTTGCGGGAATCTTCACTCGTTTCTCCTGACATGGAAAACTAATGTCTGTTACAGCTTGTGAAACATGTAACTTTTATTTCTGGAAAGAAAGGGAAGTTGTTAAAGTGTAACTATACTTCTCTTACATAAATGATCTCTTGTACCTTCAATAATATTTTTTCACTCAGTGTCCCAGGGGTGATCTATGACCCTCTAAATCTCTAGAAAAATCAGTTATATTCAAACGTTTTTTTCAATTAGCAAGGAGGCCTCGCCTGCTCCCCATGAGGGCTGGTGTGCGAGTGCATGGACATCACCCACAGGCAGCCTTGGTTGAGGTTTACCTCTCTCTCCTGCTTGGGGCTGTCAACTCCCATGTCTCCCTAAAGCAGAGATGCTGTCAGCCATTGCCGCTTTTCTCATCATCTGCAGCTGAGCCCATGGGGTGGGAGGGATGCAGTAGCTACATCACCATCTTGTAGTTCCTTGTCCTCAAGTGCCAACACTATGAAGATGTTGGCACATTGTCCATCACTACAGGATGAATGTGCAGGTGAGGATGCGCTGTCCCATGAGCACATCTGAGAAGGGAACTGGTCCTATGGGAAGTGATGTACCTGGGAGAGCTTGGGTTTGCGAGACGTCGGCTCTCTCCTATTGAACAGACACGGTCGGTTGGTTTAATGTAGGCTGTGGCTGCATTAAACTATCTCCAAAAGAGGAGACTAAGAAAAAGCTAAGCCTCCGTGTAGCAAAACATCATGACATGGAGGCACACTGAAGCACCTAAGAACATGAAGGAATTATCTGATATAGTGTCTAGTAGAGGAAAGAGGATGGGGCTTAGTATCAGAGAGTAATTTAGGTCATAGGACCCCCGCAGAGCTGTCTGGATGGTCTCTAGTCCAACCCAATGCCACGGCCAGCTGTGAAGTTACTTCATACCAATGCTTCTAGCTTCTGCTTGCAAATGGCATTATTGAAATCAGGTGGGGTGTCTTTCCTGGGATGTCAGACCGCTGATTTTGAAGACCTTCTTCGAAAGGCACTTGGCCTCCAAGATTCTTCCTCTTGCAAATGTCACCAAGCTGCAGAAAATACGGAGAGGGAGGGGAAAAATTCTCTTGGAATTCCTGCAGGTCAATGTCCTTCCAGGAAAAAAAAAAAAGAGGGAATAATAGCACTTGGCTCATACTAGAGAACAAACACAAAACCTCCCTGCCTGCCTAAATTGCCATCTGCAATAGAGGGAAAGGGAAGAGCGTGTTTACCATGGCAGGCTTGAGGGTGATGCAGACTGTCAGAATTATAAAATATTTTTTGAATTGCTAAATGTTATAGACAGTAATTGCACTTCAGAAAGTCTCCCGGTGCAAATGAAATCTATTAAATGTTGGCTCAACACAAAATGAAACTGGGCATTGGTGTAGGAATTAGCTGCAGTTTGGTCCCAGTTTAAGGGGACTTGCTCAAGGATGTTTTACCAGATGTTCCAAGCCTGTAACCTGGTAAGGAAGGCTGTGCTGGTGAAAAAGCCAGATTGGCATAGAAAGGAAGTTAAGACAGCTTGACTTCCATTCAAAGTGGAAACCAAACCAATCCTTGAAACAATCTACAACAGATGGAAATAGCAAGCAGAGAGCCGTGGATGTCAATGAGATGTTAAGAGTTGTTCAAAACTAGCAAGAAAGTAAAAGTAAATGAGAAGAAATTTTGGGCCAGTGGGACTGAAAGGAGAACACAAATGCCCCTGTCTCCTCAGGTAGGTAGAGTTGGTTCAGGGCTGATGAGGTTAAATGGTTGGGGTTAGACTTTAGAATATAAATTACATTGGGATAAATTGACCAGGAAGGTCTTAGAGTTTCTTAAAGTCAGGAAAATCTCCCTTGGGACCCCATGCTCTCGGGGAAGAGGCATGGTGGGCGAAGTCACTATTTGAATGAAAAACAGCCATGAAAATGCATTTGGCTTTTGGATAAGGAGCTCCTGACAGGTTTGAAGAAGTCTAAGGAGCAATGAGAGCTGCCAAAACCCACTATTGAGATGGTGGCAGCTCCCAGAAAGGCTGCATGAAGACAACTCAAGCCATTGCAAAAATGCAGGTTGACCTAAGCCCCGGCACCAGTGAGGGGGGATAATGCGATTAATACCACTTGGTGGTCAATCCTGGGAAAACAAAAAGTCCGGCTTTTTCTGCTCACGACTGGCAAGTTTCAAACACTGAATCTCACACAGATGACGTACGTTTGGCTCCCGTAAAGGCGTTATATCTGTCCTCAAGACAGACTGAATGGGAGACATTCAAACATGTACACGGAATGCATTATCGGAACTAAAACTGGCCGGTGAGTCTGGACATCTCTCTAATTGAAAATAATCAGAGGGTGTGATTCCCATAATCTGGCCTGGGTTGGTTCTTGGCCATGTGCTGTTTTCTTAAAAAATAAATAAATTTGGGGGCATTTGCATTATACTTCTGTGCTGCTCTGCAGGGGAAAAGCCTTGCCAGCATCGTTTTCATGTTTTTGTGAACTTTCATGCTGATGAGTATTTTCCAGTGCTGGCTCTGGTCCCATGGCAGAAGTGGTCACAGCACTGAGCTGGCCGGGCTGCCTCCAGCCCTGCACTGCACAACAGACGTGGGTCTTCTGCTGCTGCTTGGGCTCCCCACCCCGATGCGTGACTTGTTCCCCTGTCCCGACACCAGCTGTTGTCATTATTGCATCTTTTTTATCTCACTCTGGCAAAGGCTTATTTTGGAAGGCACAATTAAAAAAAAAAAAACAAACAAAAACCAAAAAACCGACACCTTTACGGAAGTGGTCATGTAAATCTTGCCAAAGTTGCCTGGTTTGTCTCCTAACGCTGCTGAGGCTGGCTGCAGAGATGAATAGCAGCCTTGGGAGCAAGCCAACCAGATGCTACTCTTAAAGCAAAAATAAAATAAAAAAAGTGGACATGCCAGGATCCAGCATCTGCTGGTGGCCTTGGTGTCCCAGGCTGAGGCACAGTGGGGATGCAGCCCTCCGCTGTCTGCAGGTACCCCCTCAGCTGCCAAACACCCCTTGAGAAATCCATTGCGTGGCAAACCCTGGTGTCCTGCTGCTGCCTGTGGCAGGAGGGATGGCATAGAGGGCAGGAGTGTGCTGGGACATTCCTTCTGGGACTGTAAATCAGCATTGATGATGGGGAATTAAAAGAAAAAAGCCTGAATGGTGGGATGGGTGGCCTCAGCTGAACTTCTAAATGGTGGTTGTTTAGGCCAAAGTCCCACTTGCACATCAACTTTAAATGGACCCTGAACAGGCATTTTTGGGTAGACCAAGACCTTGATGACTGTTCTGAGGGAAAAAAAGAAAGCAGGATCTGCCATGACATCAGCCTGGATAAAGTTTAATGATGGAAAACCTTAAGGAGGCATCCTTGATGGCAACATTGCACCTACAGCACATTCTTGGGGGCCATGTCCAGGTGAGTCAGGGCATTCCTGAAGATGGAGATCCCCCACCTCTTGGAGACCCATCCTAGGGATGGAAGATCACACACAGAAGATCACTCTTTCCTATGCAGTGCTATCACACCCAGGTAATAAACCTAGCAGCACAACCCTCAATGCTTAAATTTGTGTTTAAATTCCGTAGAGGCTAGAAGTCTTGCTTATATCCGGCCTCCCTTTGAAAAACCAATGCTTGTAGAGTGGCAGAGTATGACCTTGTTGAGCCATGATTCCCAAAGAGCAACCAAACCACTAATGATGGATATTCAGTTATCATCTTTGAATGTGGAATTCCTATTACGTGGTTTGTTTTCACATTTTCTTGAGCAAGTTTGGCCATGGAGATCTATGGGTTTTTTCCTGGATTTGATAACAAGGACGATATTAAGACATCAGTGTGGTTTTCTACTTGATTCAACAGACTTCTGAAAAATTTTCCCACAGAGGGAATTAGGGGGAAGGTAAGGGTTTGCCTTTCAAATGTGGTTGTGATAGATTATGTAAAGCCATGAAACAAGCATACAGGAAAAAAAAGCAAATATGCAGAAAATTTGTACTAAATCATGGGCTGGCTGCAGAATTATTTCCTTCCTTGCTAAAATCTAGAGTGACTCAGCTGTCTTGTTCGGTTTTGACACTGAGGGTGCAGACTGGATTTGGTCTTCAGGAGGCTAGCAGGTCTAAGCCTGACTGAGATGCTTCCAAAATGAGTTTGTCTTTAGAGGAAAAGCTGTGCCACTTGTAAAGACACACTGTGATGATCTGGATAGCCCAGAGGAGAGAAGGCAAAGATGGAATACACTCATATGACAAAATTGAGACATGGGATCCATATGGTAGGTATTGAATGGAAAAAAAGGGATGGAGAGCTGGTGGAAGGAGAGCGATGCTTGAGGGAAGCTGGGGTCCCAAGGGGTCGTGAGCTGGTCTAGAGGCAGTGGTGAAAGTCAGACCTCTGCAGGGCTGCACTGGCCAAAGTGAATGCAGCAGATGTAGGGAAGGTATAATTCCCTCTGCTCAGCCCTGGGGATCCACATCTGGATACTGGGAAAAGTTTGGTGCCCCCAGTACAAGAGAGGTGTCTGCAAACTGGAGTGAGCCCAGGGTAGGGCCCCATGGAGAGCAGGATGGGGAAAGTAACCCAGGCTTTTCTTTCAAAGGAAGAGTAAATGGCATTTTTTTTTTTCTTTTTAAGGTAACAGGCACAGTATTTTGAAATGGGTGTAAGGAAATCCTCCCTGCAATATGTATTTCTCTTCCACAAAATCCAGGGAACCTGTATATGCTTGTGTGTGTGTGTGTGCGCGCACACCAGAGGTGGTTGCAAGCATTTGTGCACAGCTGCAAAGTACAGACACTGCACGTGGGCTGACTCAAAGCATGGAGGCTTGAATGACTGATTTTATTTAGAAAGTTTCAAATCCACTTACTTTCCAACGGTGCTGGTTGTGTTCATTTATTGACTTCCTTCTCCACCTAATTTACTGTGTGTCAGATGTTCACACCCAGGAAACGTGTGCTTGCATAACTGAAACTTTTGCAATTTGAATGTTCAGTGGTACCTTTGGCTTCTAGTATTTTTTTTTGTTTCGTTTTTTGTTTGGGGGTGTTTTTTTGTATGTGGGTGTTATTTTTTTTTAATTGTGCTTTGCAGTCTCTGCCATGTGTGCAGATCCGTAGTAATAGTGTGCTGTTAATTCCTAGGCTGAGTAAAACAGACCCGTTCTTTTCCTCCGACAGGTCATAAAACCTCTAAAAACCAGCCCTGTATAACATGGGAATTGGCTGATTTTTTGGGGGAGGTGGGTGGTGAGCAAACAAATTACTTTGAGTGAAAATATGAACCAACAACGAGAAGCCGGGGTCCACAGATAAGAACCAGATCTGCTCCCGTTTTGATTCTTGAATTCACTTGTTTCATTTGGACAATCAGCATTGTCTAAATACCACAAATAAACACCTGTGGTAGCCAAGTGCTCATTTCAAGTTCACTTATTGCACAACATATTAGAAAAAAATAATGATTAGCTCTATATTTTTAATAATACTCAGGGAATGAACTTGCCCTGTACCCATAATCCCATAAACCCCCAGTATGAGGGTTTCATTGTTTGGAGGGTGCAAGAAAAGAAGAAACATGCATCTTCTGATGTCTGAGCATTTGGACTTGAGACAAACATTACTTATGATTTTGGAGCTAATAAATGTGGGGTTTCAGTGCAAACCCTGTATGGTGGAGGGTAAGGGGGCTCTGCTTCCACCTCTTGGTGAAGAGAGAGAACAGCCACAGAGCCACAGCACCCTGTTGAGCAGATGCTCACCTGGAGACCTCGAGCTATCCACAGAGAAGGGGAAAAGTGGGGCACAGACCTCAGAGTTCTAGCACAGGTCATCCAGAGACCAAGGGGTCCCCATTTGTCCCCATTTTCTGCTTGGCTAGAAAATGCCATGGCTGCCCCGGCCCTTTGGCAGGACCAGCCTCCTGAGGGTGGGGAGGTTGCCCAAGTCCATCCTGGGGCTCCCAGGCTGGCATTTGCTGTTGCCTGTCCAAGTGGGATTAGCAAGTTGTAGGGGAACGTATCATTTGCCTGTGGATTTAAGGAAAAAAGAAATGCCCTGTTGTCTAAGCTAGTATGAACACACTGTGGGAGCTATAGAGAGCCATCAGGTGGGATAACTTCTGCTCCAGAGTTAGGATGGGGAGCATCAATTGTTCTTCTTATGGCGATCTGATGTTGCATTGTCTTGGGCAGCATATGGAGAGAGAGGCTATCTGCTAGAAGGCTTACACTGTGGTTGCCTACTGGATCCTCTCTAATCCAGGGAGCAGAGCACATGTTCCACTGTGGACCTAACTCATTTTGAGGCAGTTAAAGTTCTTGCACACTTTAAGAGCAAAATTATTTCCAGATTAAACATGCATATCTGAGGCATTATTTAGAGCATGCAATTCATTGCTTTTTGGCTGATCGCAATCTTAAACGAATAGCTGCATATAAAGATATGAGGTGAGATGGGTTAAGATTGCAATCCATTGAGGTGTTGAAACGTGTGGTGATGAGTGAGTTACATGGACATTACTGTCTTCTGTATTTAATAGTTGTACAGATACAGCTTTCCCCAAAGAGAAGCATTGATTTGCAAGAGCCCTCCTTTTCAATACCCAAAACTGCTGTAACAAATTCCCACAGCGCTGAACAGGCTTGTATCTATCTACCATGTGGTCACACGCGCTGTCATTGCCTCATCTTTAGAAAACCGTGTGATGCTCTGGAATGACCCCTGAACACTGAATTGTGATGAATTGTGGTTCTAAATTTGCAATAATACATCATAGCTGGTTCAACATCAGTACCTTGCCTAGAGAACAGTGCAAGTGTTGCTGGCGTATGGAGGGTGCTGAAGACCTTATCCAAAACCACAAAACAGAACACCTCTGGAAAAGAACTTGTGCCCTGGCAAAAAACGTGGAAATAGGACCTTGTCAGATCTTCACTTAGGATGTGCAGGGTGCAACACTGTGTTTGCTGCACGGTGAATAAATGTTGCAATGCAAAATAACACAAAGGTTCAGCGGTGGAATCAGAAAGACAATTTATAACCTGAGCTGGATGAGAACGAATTACTGGTGATGGGTAAAGTTTCCCCATCGCCAGGGAAGAACATGCCCCAGAACAGTAAGATGACCAATGAGAATAGAGTTTTGTGTAAGTGGTTTCCCAAGCAGAAGATTTAGAGCCCAGCGGGATCGATGGCACTTTGCCTAACCAAAGGGATTGCGGAGGCAGGGTCACAAGCTTGGAAGTGAAACTGGAAGTAGGAACACCAGCCACAAGGGTTTGGGAACTTCTACTCTGTGGTTGTTGGTGGTGGTCAGAGCCCTCACAACATTCAAATTCCTCAAAGGAAATGCCTCAACCACCAGGTCACATTACCTTGCCAAGTTCAATAACTTAGATGTAATCACAAGATTCAAGAAGTGGGATCTCAGGCTGGGAAGAAGAGAAGAGAGTTATATCCCAGATCAAGTAGTAAAAAGAAGGTGGAAGATGTAGTTTTAAGTCCGTGGACTGGCTTACAGCAGGAATTTAAGTCAGTGTCCTCCCAGAACATTTCTAAGCACCAGGCTGCTGCTATACCTACAGGCTTCTATGAAAAGCTTCAGTTATAATAAATCTAAATTTTTCCAAGAACATTACTTTGTCATGAAAAAATATTCAAAAGAACCTTAGGCTTACTAAGAGTCGGTGTGAATTATTTCCAAGAATTCAGTGAGTTGTTTTGGCATGAGAGTTCATTAGCCTATGGCCGTGCTCTAACCACAGGGGTCTTCTGGGCCCTTATTCCTGCAGCTAGGCTGGTCTCCTAGGTAGTGTGGAGATTTATGAACTGCTCTTGTCCTCCTCACCATTAGGTTTTCATAAATAACTCGTGTTCTCCCAGTGCTCTTACTTTCAACTTTTTTTTGGGGTGGCAGAAAATTACTGTTCCCTTTGAAGAAATCCCAATGCTTGCTGATGCTATCTAGTATTTTCATATTTCTCAAGCTCATTTCGTGGTCCTGTGCAAGTGTGTGTCAAAGTATCTTGGTTTTGGTACACCACAGACATCACCTACTTTTGAAATACTGATAACTTGAGGAAGGAGTTTAAAACGCAAAGGACTTAAATAGCTGGAAAGGAAAGTATGTTGCTTAGAAATCAGGGGGAGCTGCCCATTTTCCTTTTCAGTGAAGAATAGGGATTTTCAGAATTTGGTCTGGATGTGGTTGGGTGGTGTTGGAAGCTGGGCTTTGGTCCCAGGGGAAATCAGCTTGGAGCTAATCAGCTCTACAAAACCTCTATATTTATTCAGTACACTTACTAATTTTTTATTCTTTTTTTTTTCCTATCCTTTTTGTTTGTTTGATAGAATTTCCCCCCCCCCCCAGCTTCCTTTTATATCCATAGCAGAAAGAAAAGCCTTTACAGCAGCTGCCGAGGGAACGAGACAGGGAGCAGCTGAGGGAACACTGCGTCCTTCCAGCGGCATGAAGCTTGGCTCTGGTGGTGCTCACTTCAGGTGACTACATTACAGAATCACAGAATCTTAGTGGTTGGAAGGGACCTTTGAGATCATAGAGTCCAACCACATTAAAAAAACAAACAAA
>JAOTQQ010000002.1:290180-310525 GCA_026546715.1 Gallinago undulata | reverse complement strand
CAATCACCTCCTTATTTTCCATGTGCCTTAGCAGAGATTCCAGGAGGATCTGCTCCATGATCTTGCCAGACACAGAGGAGAGACTGAGGACACAGTTAGTGAGAATTCTTGTGAGACTGACAGAGGACACAGAAGCAATCACCAATTTCCATGAAAGGACGGTTCTTGATCTGAGCGATAATGGTATTGATGTCTTAAAATTGAGGCCAAGTCCACTTGTTCTCATCAAAGTCCTGTAGACACCACTTTTTCAAAGGTCCTCCAGCTGCTCCCATTATCCTGCTCCTCCTGCTGCTCCCATTAAAGCTCAACATGATGAGAAATTTCCTGGGCAAGTTCCCCAAAACCTGTAGTGCTTGTGTGAAAGCATCATGTAGGTATGAATGCATCCATTCCTAGGACAAAGGGATATGGAGTGGCAGTATAAGATGCATAGTCATAATCTTCCTAGATGTAGATTGACAGAGAAATCTTAATAATTTTTTTTTTATTCCTGAATGGTTTCTATACAGGCTTTGGGAGATGTATTACTGACACAAGGGGAGGTTTTCTGTTTAGTCTTAGGTAAGATAATCTCAGTTTAGGTCCTTTCTGCTCCTCAATCAGTTTGTTCTTCTGCAAATTCTATTCTTTGATTGTGAAATTCACATCTTCTGTTGTACTCTCTATGAAATGTTTTGGTGAGTAGGTTGAAGAATAAGTCTGTTTCTTATTCTGTGCATTTCTTCTAAGATAACTTTCACTGTATTTACATTCCTTTATAATTGTCCTAGAAACTTCCCTCAAGAAAGAAATAGAAGGACATGCAGGTTGGGGCTACAAATCAACTTATAACTTATTGCTGCTCGCAGAAGTTATATTGCGGTGAGGACATTTGCTGCAGCTTCTATTTATGGAGACCTGGGTGGAAACCAGCCCAAGTGAAAGACAACATAGGATAGAGTTGCTCCAGCACAGGGGAAGATTTTTACAGCCTTGATGTTGTTCTTCCCTCACCCTTAGGGACAGAACTGTGTGTTTGTTTTTCGTTTTTTGCAAGTAGGCAAAGCAAGGTGAACTCCATGTGGACAGGGGTCAGTTCCGACATGCTGGGCAGGAGCATCCGCCCATCCATCCATACAGCCAGGCTGTGGAGTACTGTAAGTGCTTGAGGACAATAGCATGGGACAAGCTGGGTTGGTAGATCATAGATATACGGAAAGGTTCTGGGACATTTGTTTTGGGGGTTCTGTTTGTGGTTTGGGGTAGTTTTTTGTTTGGTTGGGTTTTTTTTTGTTTGGTTGGAGGGGTTTTTTGGTTTTGGGTTTTTGTTTTGTTTTGTTTTAACAAAATAACAGGATTTGAAAGAAGAGAATTAACAAGTGTTGAGAAATAAAGGAATAATAAATTTCCCTTGATCCTTCCCACCTTCAGACATCTTGGAAGAAATCTTTGTAAATTGCAATTTAAAAACCCTTTGTGGTTTGATAAGATGACAAAAATTGGTAAAACATAAAAGCCTTTTGGTTCCTACTTAAAGAATATCTTTTCCTATTGGCTGCGAAATACTTGGACCAGGTCACAGAATCATAGAATGATTTAGGTTGGAAGGGATCTTAAAGACCATCGAGTTCCAGCCCCCTGCCCTGGGCAGGGACACCAGACCAGGTTGCTTAAAGCCCCATCCAGCCTGGCCTTGACCCCCTCCAGGGATGGGGCAGGTCAAACCAGAGAGCCTCAAAAGTCCAGAGGCAAATCAGAAGACGACCTTTCTTTTTCCTTCTCTCTTTTTTTTTTTTTTTTATGTGAATTTAACTACATTTTAAAATTACAAAAAGTATTCTTATGTGTATTTTCTAAATTTATTTTACCTGGTATTGGTCCCTTTATGAAGCTTCTATACCTTGACCTGCGGTATGACTGTGCTTGAATTGTTCTGTATGAGATGTAGAAGATGGAGTTGCTCTGCAGGACGGGCAGGGTATTGTGCATCTTCCACTGAAGACCTAGTAAGAAAACGTGTGATAGTAAATTCTCTCCTCAGACTCAGCACACATCTGCCACTAGATCAGAATTTCTGGACAGATGAAACAGCTTCTATAAATTAAAAAAAAATTATATATATATATATATATATATAGCTTTGCGGATTTGCAGATTTATTTTGGCTAGTGTTTCAGAGCGTGCTCTCTTCTCTCTAAATCATTTCAAAGAGTAGCATTCACCCCAAGAATCTGGCATTCTCATTGAATTATAGCTCATTTAGAATTAACATAAGCATCAGGGTTACTGACATTATTTGGAAAAAAGTAATTAAACTGCCCTAACAAGAAGGTCCAATCCACAGGCTGAAGAAAAGTCAGGTCCTGCTACAGTCCTGTGCCCGTTTCCAGACACATCCCTCCCTCCTGGGGCTGACCTCCCAGCGCATCCTGCATAGTTAAATTCTCAAGCAAGACAGCAATCCCTGGGCGGGTGCCCCCGTGGTAGTGAGGGAAAGCAAAATTCATGTCTGTGAAGCTTATCGGCCCAAGGTCTTCAACGTGCTCTATGAAACCTATGGCTAGTCCCCATCCAAGCCAGCAGACCCATAGATATGATCCTCAGTGTAGGCGCCAGTAGGAGGAGGCAGTAGAAAGAAACATGCATCCACTTCTTGCCCCGTGCCAAAACATTAACACAAACCAGATGTCCTTATGTGAAAAAAACCCAATATCTTATGCAAAACAGCTGTCACTCAACAGGGAACAGGCTTGGCACTTTCACGTTGTTTTACATTTTTTCAGTGGAGTGTAAGGCTAATTAAGAAATCCCTGTAACAGCTCTTTGAAGTAGGGGCAGCCAGGATGAATCCTTCCTCTTCCTCCAGCTGTCTAAGCCCCTGCAGCAGGGCAGGTGGGACTGGAGGCAGAAGCTGGGGAAAGAGAATGTGGCAAAATGGATGGGGAGCCCCACCAAAGGGAAGAGGGTTTCCTGGGCTGGCACGTGTGTCTGGCAGCTGTCCTGCCAGAGAAGGCAAGCGAATCCATGATGAAGCCACTGGAGATGTCAGAAACCTCCTGGGACCTCAAAAATTTTGAGCAGAGCTCAAGCTGTTGCATTTGCTTTTTCTTGGGTTTTAAAAAGGCTCTTTGCAAAACCGCCTTTCCTTGAGCATGGAGCAGTGGGTAATAAATGAAAAAGTCCTAGGATTTCCATTTGCACTAGTTTCCATTTGCTGAACCTCAGTGTCTTCCCAGGCATGCTTCCAGAAAAGCACAATAATAGAGCAGTTAAACCCAGAGATGCTACCACAAACGTCTCACTGCCCAATATTGGATATGAAGACATATCCGCCTCGGCACACTAGTTATAAAATACTGGCTTAATCTCATTGGATTGATGCTGCCTCGGTTATTTTGGTCTTAACAGGTTTATAGCTGTCTGAGAGACTGAGACCAAACTGCCCATGATGTAAAATAGAAGGAATCCTACACAAATACACAAAAGGATATATTCTTTATTTGCGTTTTAGCTCATTAACTAAGGTAAAACTGTGGCTCTCTGCCTCTGTGAAAAGGCAAACCAAAATATTTCCTTGTCATTGCAGATTTTTGGAGCTTCAGGCTCATTCCTCAGGACTTAAGCAATGTTTGAAAGACAGCTGGAGGTGATCCCTATTCATATTTCCACCCCTAGGTGTGGAAAGACCATGCTGAGCCCAGGGACACCAGGAGCTCCTGGTGTCAGTAAGGATGGAGCTCAGTGAGGACATAGGTATTTCTAGAGAGTTTTGGTATTTGGGGCCAGACTCTGCTCAGAGGGGCACAGTGAGACCCCCAGAGGTGCTGTCACAAGCTGCAGCACAGGATACCTGTCATCATTGAGATCCAGCACATTCATTAACAACCTGAAAAGAGGAATTTTGCTGATGCAGCTCAGTTTTTCAGAACAGTAAAGCTGAGGGACAATGGTGAAGAACTAACTGGGTGCAAAGTGATGCAAAACAACCCAACCAACCCAAATGCCATGTGTGAGAATGATGGGCTCTGGCTGATGATGGGCACTCCAGAATGATATCCTGTTGTTTTTATGGTCCCATGAAAGCACCAGTCCATCGCTCAGGACCCCCAAAAAAGCCAAAAGACCATAGGAATTACCAGGAAAGGAAAGAGAGCAACATGATGCTGCAGCACAAATCCACCATGTTCCTGTGTCTTGGATGCTGCATGCAGTTTTAGTCTTCCCATCTCAGAAGGCATACAACAGAACTGGGGAAGCTTTGGGGAGGATGAAAGATCTGGAATGGCTTCTGTAGGAGGGCCTGCATAAGCCAGATCTGTGTGGGTGTATTTGACCTCTCCTGCTATAAAAAATTCGAGTATATCAGATGGCACTAACTTCAGTTGGAGATCGGTTCAGGTTGGAGCAGGGGGATGTTGCACTTGAGACACATTTCTCCTGCAGGGTTAGTCCCCTGGTGCATGGCTTTGGGGATGTGGGAAGCTTTTGTGAGTTTAAAAGGATGATGAATAAGTTCATGGATAAAAAATTTGTTCAAGGGTACTGATCACTTTTAGAATTACCTATTTCATAAAATCCCTGAGCAGTAGAAGACCAGAAACTCTGAGAGTACCCAGGGAAAATTTCCCTATATGTGCTTCTTATTCTTATGCCCTTCCCCAAGTTTTTGGCCAGAGTTCAAGACAGGATCCTGGGCTCAATGAATTTGTGCCAATACAGCCATTTTCATGTTCTTCTGACACAGGAAATCAAAGAGACGTTCCCTTGTGAAGACGGATGTAATGAGCAAAGCATCACAGATGAGTGATTTCTGCTTTACATCCTGATTCAAGCTAAACACTTAATGGTGAAGTTGTGAGTTTGATTGAAGGATGGAAATATACAGACTCCAAACTGGCTTGGAAGTGTAAAAATGCACTTTGTTTCAGAAAACTTGTGTTATTAGGTTTCTGAGTAAAAGAGCTACAGGATATCGCACAATCCAGTCATTCATGAAGCTACTTGCACCAAAATGCTGAATAAGCGAAGAAACGCATACAATTTACAATGTGTTCGCAGCTTATTTTGCCAGCAGAAAAGGCTCCCAGTCTTCTGGGTGCTTCACTTGCTGCCATTTGGTTCCACTTCAGGGGTGGAAGTTTCGGAATTACTCACAGCCCCATGCTAATGAATTGGTAGTTGTGTAACGCTATTGAAGTATCTTGCAGCTTTGCCCTCTTTGAACCCGCAGAGTCAGAGGTGCTGACTTCAAAATGAGACCTCGCCACTCTTTTATATTTTTTTCCCCAGCTTGATGCAAGTTTCATTCCAGTTTTGTGCGAGTTCTTGTTTTAGACATACTGGCTTGCCCATGGCTGATACTAATGAAGACTTGACAAAACGATCTCAGTGCTTCGTGGTAAAGAGACAAGTGAGATTTAATGATGTATAACACATTGCTCTTAGTGATGCCCAAGCACCCCAAAGATTTTTCCATAATAATAGGGAATAGCCTCTTTTTTTTCTGATCCAACTCACATGAGGAAGGAAGAGGCTTTGGTGCAGAGTGTTTGGGGCATGGAACATGGTCTGGCAGAGATGGGACAAGGTAGAGTGATAGGGCTCAAACATCTAACAAGTGTAATCCTCTTTAGACTCTACAGATGCTTTCCCCTTCCCTACCTTGACTTCTTCCCCAGGGAAGAGGTGTGCTAAATGGGAAGGACATGTATTTATAGGTGGAAGATAGGAAAAAAAGTAACAGTCCTATCCTGGAGGAGCTCAGCTGCTGTTGCCCTGGTGGTGTGAATGCTTTCAGCTCGAAACTACTCACTGCCTTGTTGCAGAGGTCAAACCCAAGAATATTGGTTGCTGCTCAAATCCAAGAATATTAAAAACACCATTCTAAGAGATCTTACACTCAGAGGATACACAGTGGTGTCTATTTAGCTCTGCAAGTCTAGGAAACCTTGAACCAGAGAGCTGAGACCCAGCCGCCCACTGTGCCTGAACAGTCAAAGGTCAGCATTGCAACCCCATTGATGAAGTACAGTTCCAGTGGGGTAAAAGAGTGAAAAAACACTGACTTTAAATTGCTCTAATTGCACTGAATTTTTTTCCTCAATGTTTTTGTCTTTTTCCTATGTACCTACCTAGCTATGAATTTTACCATCTTGAAACACCTAGAGCCATTCTAACCATTGCTAGTTTTGCGTGATCGTCAACATTTCCAACACAAGCTCAATGCACATTTGTTGTTGGAGTTGTATTTACATGTGCTGTAGGCGTGCTGCCTTTGCTGAAACTAGAATATTACATTAGAGAACAAGAGAAAAAAACCCAAAGCCTTGCCCAAGCCATATATCTAAAACACTTGTAAAGGCGTTGTCCCAGTTATTCCAAAGAATATCTAGTTGTCCACTGTGACCCATCTAGATGTCACTGTGTGGCAGTTTTGTCTTTTCTGCCTAATTTGGGCCAAGCGTGTTTTCAGAAAACCAGAAGTTTTATGTAACTGGAGCTTGGTGTTCTATTTGAGCCTGCTCCCCATCTTGCTCATGGGGAAAGACAAAGACAGTTTTTATTTGTTTTTCAAGTTGGCTTTTTTTTTAGAGAAAGCCCAGGTGCCAACTCAGAGACATTATCTGACAACCACCTACTTGGTGGAAGGAACCTGAGCTGGTCTCTGAGGTGGAAGGAACCAGGCACGAGCAGTAGGTCTGGGCAGCTGCTGCATGGCTGCTCTTGCCTTGAGGGCCTTTCCATGGCAGAGGGCTGCTCTCAGACATCCCTCCCCCCAACCTCCTCATGGCCAGATTCAACAAGCTCAACTGGGTGTTTTGAGATGCTGTGAAGATGATGAGAGGTCTACCTTATGAGGAAAGGCTGAGGGACTTGGGCCTTTTTAGGCTGGAGAAGAGAAGGCTGAGGGCGGATCTGATCAACGCCTATAAATACTTAAAGGGAGGGTGTCAGGAGGATGGAGCTGGTCTTTTTTCAGAGGTGCCCAGGGACAGGACAAGAGGAAACGGGCACAAACTTGAACATAAGACGTTCCACCTAAACATTACTTTGTCTTTCTTTACTTTGAGGGTGGCAGAGCCCTGGAAGAGGCTGCTCAGAGAGGTGGTGGAGTCTCCTTCTCTGGAGACATTCAGAACCCACCTGTACAACCTGTGTTCCTGTGTGACCTGCTCTGGGTCGACCTGCTTTAGCGGGGGGGGAGAGTTGGACTAGATGATCTCCAGAGGTCCCTTCCAGCCCCATGTGATTTTGTGATTCTGTTGGTGGGTATTTAATGATGCCTGAGCTGAGATTGGACAGAATTCATCTCACTTTGATGGTTTTGTTGGAGATATGTTTTCCTCTGGATGCTGCAATAAAATACAGCCACAGTGAATGCAGAGCAGCAGTTAGCACTTTTGGTTGTTTTGCATTTTGATGCAGAGGTTTCTCAGGAATAAATCTCAGGAGACCTACTTATTTATCCTGCTCTCTTTACCATCACACCAACCTGTCTTGTCAAGTTCCCAAGACTGTTCCATGACCCACTGTGTTCAACCTGTAACTAAAATCTGCTCTTCCTTCACACAGGTTTTGATAAATATCTCTAGACCTGTACAAAACCAATGAGCTTTGGCTCTGATAGGTAGGTCTTCCATGGAAAATTTCCCCCAGCATATTCACTGCCAAGACAGTGAAACACATATTATCTTCTTGTGGCTGAGTAGAGCTCTCCAGGGGTCTCTAATCCCCCTAAGGCTGTACAAGGAGGTTTGAAATTCAGGAAAGGTGAGGGTTGGATGTGATGCCACTGAGCCAAGATTTTCTCTCCAAACCCATCTCAAAGTGTGCACTCGAGGATTTGCTGCCATTTCCCAAAGCTCTTAGCAGGGAGATGGGTGATCTGCAAGTTTAAGGGTGCTGCGAGATAAATAAATGCCTTCTGAGAGCAGCCACCTTTCCCCAAACCCACCTGCCATCTGGTTTGGGTAAGACTGGCATGTCCCAGGCATTTGCACCAGATTCATGGAGGGACATTTGAAGCAAGAGCAGGGTAAGAAGAGCAGTCATGCCTCTGTAGAGGAATAAATGAGTAAAGTCAAGATTTGTTGTGGTGGAAGACCATGAGTGTTCGTAGTTATTAATATCTTTCATTTTCAACATGAAAAGGGTATAAACTGTGGTGCCTCTGCCATGGGCATCTGCAAGGAGGAGACTTGCCCAAACCAAGAACAGCAGTCTTTGCCATTACTCAAAACTGGGAAAGGCAGTGGAAGAACTCAACAATCTGTGGTTGAGATTTGCCTGGCATTTAAGGAAATGGCTTGGGTGGATTTCAATTGGCTTTTAGCTGGTTTGGATAGCATTACCTCTTTCTTTGGGCTCTCTCCCTCTCCATTGAGAACCTTCTTGCTCCCACTCCCACCCAGCCCATCTCTCCTTAAAACACAGTTCTGTGCTTTCATGCAGAGCAGGGAAGTAAAACCTCTGATCCCATTGCTTTATAACCAGACAGGATGTTAATAATTCACAATTAGTGCAAAGAAGTGTCAAGTGCCAAAGAACATGCAAGAAAAGTGAATATCTTTGAAGACTGAGCAAAACCCCCTGTTTTTAGTATAGTGACTGCTATTAGCAAAGAATTATATGCATGTCTCACTTTAATGTTCTTGCATCTGAACTGGGGAGGACTAACCAAGTAGACAATTCAATGCCTGCTATAGTCGAGGGTTACGGTAGCCGCGTGTGCCGCACTGACCTTTCGGTAGTTGCGAACAGGCTGGCTCTCCCATCCCTCCCCACCCCGCACCAGGACAGCTGTACATATCCCTGTAATAATGAAACAATTGTAATATTCTATTTATTTTCCATAGGGAATCAGGCCAGCACAGGCTTAGGTGGCCCAAGAGGCTGGTCAAGCAAAATCTGTCTGTGCCCGCCTGACAGGACTTGACCTTGCACTCATGAAAGCACCAGGGACCTAGGGACTACTGCAGGTCAAGAAATGGTTCTCTTGCTGTGCCCCTTCCAAGCAGAGTCCAGCCCTAACGTCTCTAGGACCCCTTCTGTGAGACAAAAATAGCAATCTTCTTCCCTCTTCTCTTCTCACCAGTTCTTCCCATCCTTGATTTTCCCCTGGGTGCAGGAGCAGAGGGTGGGGAGGAGGGCAGGAAGTTGCTGACGTGTGTGGTTGGATTTCAGTTTGAACATTGTCCAGAAAGGAGCACTAAATATTAGTAAACAGATCAGGAAACATTTCCGTGTTTGGCAATAACTCTGCTTTTCCATGGTAGCAACCTTCAGTGGGTTTTCCACCAGAGAAAAAGACCCACTGGGTCACTTTGCTTAAACTAGAGCAGCTCAGATCCTGGACCCCCTTCAGATCCTGATGTTCAAACTCCCCTTGGGGTCACCCCAGGTGCTGCAGCTCCTGACTTTGTGCATGGAGTCATGTCCTGGAGAGCAGAGGGTGCACACTCTTGTGCATGCCCAGGGGATTACAGGACCCTGCTGCCATGTCCAGCATCTCAGTAACTATCCAGGCTGAAAAGGAAAGGATCAAGATGGTTGGCCTATTTTGCTTCTCAAAAGAAGGTTCTGCAGTGTGTTCCTTGCCATGCATTAAAGAGGGAACTATTGCATGCCAATGGGCTGTTTAGGGCAATGAAAAAAGACCTATCAAGTCCTGGTGCTTCATGCCATCACCATCAAGAAGATAAATTGAGAGGATGAGGGTCAAAAATGAGGCTTGTGAGGAGAAAACAATTTCTGATGAGACAATCTCTACATTGGACAAAATTCTTGCCTGATCCACAGCCAACAGCAAACCTAAAAGAAAAGAAGGAGGAAAAAGAAACAGAATTTGTCTGTTTTCATGTTAAACTTCATGAGACAGTGTGAGAAGCCATATGATCTAATAGTCCGGCTTGACCTGAAACACCTCAACTTGGCCTAGCATAGCTAATTAGCATGACTATGGCTTAGCATAGGTGACACTGTAATTTCAACACACTCCCAAAACAGCTAATTCATAGAGCACTTGATAAGCTGACAGTAAATTGCTTGGGCCAAGAAGTGTCCTTCAAGGCAAAATTTACCACCACACAGCTCAGGATGGGACTCTACCATCACCCTTCCAGTGCCTGCCTAGACCATGGTCTGGGCTGGCCTGGAGCATCACCAGGCACATCTCGTGAAGCTTCATATTGTAGAAGCTGACTGGGCCATGAGCTGGGCTACTTCAGGTGAGATGAATCATCCCAAACAAACACACCTCCTTGGTAATGCTGGTGTCCCTGAGGACATAAGGTCTTCACTGAAACTCCATCAGAGGACACAGCGATGTTAGCTATTTATTGGCTGTGGGTCGTCTGTCTGTTGAGTCAAACACACTGACCCACTGGCCATGATGCTATTATTAATAGCAATTACTCCGCTACTATTACTACTAGTACTGCTACTAGTAATAAAACAATGACAACAGTGGAACAGGCTGCCCAGGAAAGTGGTGGAATCACCACCCCTGGAGGTATTTAAAAGAGGGGTAGACATGATGCTGAGGGACAGGTTTAGTGGTGGGTTTGGCCGTGTTATGGTGACGGTTGGACTTGATGATCTTAAAAGTCCCTTCCAACCTAGGAATTCTATGATAACAACAACAATAATAGTAGTAGTAATAATAATGGTGGAGTGCATTTAGTAATAGCACCTTTGTGGTTCCACATTTGTCTCCTGAGAGACCTCTGGGCTGGAGCAAGGGGGGCAGTTTTATCCAACAATGGACAACATAAAGAGTATAATGCACCCGGCTTCCAAAAGGAAAATGTTAGCTTGGCACACACTGGCAGCAAAGATGTCAGGGAGAAAGGGTTTTAAACTGGCATGTGTGGTATCACGATGTGGAAGGATTTTTCCTGTACAGTCTTCTCTCCATGCCTACGTGCATGGTCTACATGAATCGACCTGCAGAAGCCTGCAAGTGGGATTTGCTTGCTTGATGACAATTACTTGTCTGGTGTATTTTTGGGTGGTCTTAACCCAGACTGCCAGTCTGGGTGGTATTTAAATGCTCCAGAAGGAGGGGAAGGGAGCTACTGAATGTATGTCCAAGTCAAAAAATGCCACAACAATTGGTGTGAGGACAAGCTGCACTGGCTGTGCCATGCATACCCTTCTATGGAACCGTGACACCAACGATGTGTCACTTCTCTGGCTTTGCCACCAGGTGTACAAGATTGGTGATAGTTTTAAATTATGCTATCAACGCTGCATATAATTATAATTATGCATATAAATGCTACGGTAATTAAAAAATTGTACCCATTTGGGAACTAGGGTCTCCAATGAGATTCCACCACACAAATCACCTTCTGCTTTTGACAGCTCCTTCTGCTCCTTCCACTCCTTCCTACAACTTTGTCCCACCTCTTCTGGGAGGCTCCATCTGCTTTGGGCACAGGGAAACTCCTGGAAATACAATTTCCCCACTCCCCTCACCCCAAACACAGCTCCTTTCTGCTCAGGAGACAGGCTTTCATCCTTTGGGGTGCCCTTACTGAGCGTGAGACTGCCTCTGTCACCACCCTGCCCACCTCACACATTGGCCAACGCATCTGGAGGACATGTTGTGCCTTTTCCCGGTGTCAATGTCTTTCCCTCTTTATTTTAACCACCAGTTAAGGAAAGAAACATAGCATCTGAAGCCTCAGCTATGCCTAAGAGGTGACACTGCTCCCATAGTTTTATTTCAGCAGCCTGTGCAGCCATCTGTCAACCACTAGTGACCACTACCGGGAAGGGATTAGATGAATTGCTGTGATAAAAAAAAAAACAAACCACAAAGGGGAAACCCCACTCTCCTTCATCACCTTTAGGTCTGGGCCGGCCATCTGGGTGGCTGTGGGACATGTGAGTTTGCAAGGGCTCCACTGCCCACCCTGCCAGCACCCGGTGGGGCAGGACTTGTGCCATGGGTTGGGTCGTGGTGCTCTGAGCAGCCCTTCAAACCGCAGCCTGAGAGCAGAGCGCTCTAAGCAATGGACGCAATTCGAGGTCTGGCACCTCAGCAGTGTGTCCATTTTTACTGTAGTTGTATCCTCATAGAGAGTGTTGGGGAGGTTATATTCATTGCAGCACACCCTGCAAAATTCCTGTGATCCCGGGTCCAAGAGCGAGATTAAGAACAATTCACATGCAGCAGTGTTAGACCCTAAATTGCCCTTCTGTGGCTCTTTGCAATGCAATAAAATGCCTACAGGCTTTCCCAGCCCTCCATGTGCTCACTCTTCTGTCGGTGTTTGGAGACATTACTGTAGGGAGCATTTTTCATCCCCAGCAGTGCAGAGCGTTAAGAAAGTGGGCAGTTCTGGTATCCCAAGAGAAGTCTGCAGGACCAACTTTGCCATAAATCACCTATAATCAGCCCAGAGTGCATATTGCAGTTCGAAAACGCTAACAGAAAGCATCCCAAGGAAATTCCTCATGCAGCCTCCCAGCACAGCTGGGAAGTCAATGCACAGATTTAAAGGGCTTTGCTGGTAATGGGCTGCAGATCAGTCATCTGCTCACCTTCTTCAGGGCTCATGTCCAGCTCTCAGTCATCCAGTGAAAGCACTAAGCATGCCAGTGTGTTTTAACGAGGTTTGCAAATAGTTTCTACCCATGTACTCTGCACATCAGGCTTACGTGCAGCAAACAAAACTATGCTGAGGCGTAGATGGAGCCTGAATCTTTTGCTAGCAATGGCCAACTGGGAATAAGAGCTACTTCTTTATAGCAGATGTGTAGCTCAAAGTTCACCATAAGTGTACTCGCATTGAGAGCACAGCGTGCGTTGTTCTGCAAGAAGGCTAAGCTCAGCCCTTCAAAAGACTATGGAACAACTAATTTAATTATTCAAAGAATAAAGTGAGTGAGTGAGAGAGAGCCAAAATTAACCCTCTCTTCACTCCCTGGAAGCAGAGATTTCTGTTACTCACTTGAGTTAAACGCCTGTGATCACAGACACATGCAGATAATCTGCCATACAGCGTCCTGTGTCTGTTTTTCTCACTAGTTTAGGAGTTGAATATCACATTCCCTCAAAAATGACTAATTGGACCAAGGCCAGGTGGAGCACCCCCACATGAAGTCCTCTGTGTGTAGTCCGTCAGTGAATACGGCTCATGTACAGTTATGACCCCCAGGGAAAATCAAAAGCAACAACTCATATATTTTGTTTAAAATTATCCATACAGAAATAGATCATTTTTCTACTGACCAAATTAAAATATAATACTTGCAGTCAAGAAGGGTAAAGGAGTAGACAAGTCCCACATGACAACTTAACCTAAGTATTTTTAGGTAGATTTGAGCAGAGAAAAGTACACTCCTATAATTGCCAGCAAAACCACTTTAACTGGTGGATCTTTGCCCCTGCTATTCATCTGTTCAGCAGAAGAGATGAATACAATAACTCACCGCAACATTGATTTTAGCCTGGTGTGGTTCCCTCTAATTCAGCATGACCAGATTGAACCCAAAAGCTGACCCTGGCCCTTGCAATTTGTAATAATTGCAATAATAAACCCTGTATCTCAGGTTTTCCTGCAACCACACTCCAGCAACATGCCAGTGTTGAAGGAAGAGGGAGGTTCAGCTCCTGATGTCTCCCTGGGGCATGCACCCAGCTCCATAGGCTTTGCAGGATAAGGCTAATCTGGTTTCACCTTGCCTTCCAGTCAGGGTAATGCGATGGCAGCATAACAAGGGCAAATCGTGCCCCTTCCTGTACACAACCATCGCTTTGCCACTTGGCTGGTGCATGAATTACTCCTGAAATTCTCCTTCCCAACCAAGCTCTTCTCTCTGGAGCTAAACCACTTGCTCAGAATGAGTCCTACCTGTGAGTTCACCACTGATGGAAAAACTCAGGAGCATTTCACACCTAAAGGCATATCCATCCCAAGTCAGAAGGTTAATAATGGGGATTTGTCAAAGATCAGCTGTAGCTTTTATCCCATGGGTCTGCAGAGATGTACATGCGTGGAGGGGTTTGATGGGAATCTGGTGCCTAGTCCAGATTTCTCAATGAACAGGACAAAGGGGTACATCACTGGTACCTACTGGAAGTTTCCTTTATTCCCACAAATGTGCCTCGAGGTCCCCTTTGTGCAGGGGGGGATGCTGTTGGATACCCTGCCACCTCCTTGTCTCCATCTGACCAAGCCCAGCTCCTCCAGCTTCTCTTCATATGGCCTGGAACCCACTCACCATTTCTGGGGCCCTGGAAGATTCCACCAAACACCACCTCTAAGTTCCTTGTTTCCCATTCCCATCCTGAAACAATCTCAAACACAATGAGTTTTAGACCTTCTCTTTGCCAACTTGCCAGAGGAGACATCAATCCAGCTGCTTGTTCATGCTCACAGCTCCTTGCCAATCTTTCCAACAGCTTCTGAAAGTTCCTGGTGTGCAACATCCTTGTTTGCAAGTGTATCCTGGCTGACGAGGCACAGGCTGGTGAGCAGATGGAAATGAATGCTGCCTTGCTTTGAGCTAGCTAGTGGTTAGCAGCCTGTGCCTGCCTGGAGCAGATTGACCTCTAGTCTCCTCATCGGAGAGGTCTGAGGGCTTGTGCCATGGGCTTTTGGTCTCCAAGATGGTACTTAAACAGTACTTGAAGGATGGAAGGAAGCTGACACATCCAAAGCACGTGCATGGAACCATGGACCTTTTCCACGGCCCCTTTCAGAGCTTCGCAGTGCTCCCAGGGTGCAGAGGTATCAGGCAGTTCCTGCCAAGCAGGTCTGCAAGGTGAGTGCTGCTGCTGTGGGCCTCTCCACGAAGGAGATCAGCCCATGTGCTCTGAGTCTGCCCAGCCCATTAGAGTCCTGCAGAGCACGTTGGATGTGCCAGTTGCAATCAGCAATCCCATAGCTCTGTAAATGCAGAACTGGGTCCTATTAGGGAGGCACTTCCTTCTCTGTGGGGAACTGCCTTGCTCCCCTGTCCGTGGGAGGGACCATCCATGGTCCTGGTGAGGCTCTGGGTGGTATGGAGGGAGGAGGGGGGACAACTCCCTCCAGATGCTGTCACTGATGCCAGAAAAGTCCTGGGATGCTGGTCGTGTTGGTGTGGCTTTGCCAGGATGGTGTCAGGTTGGTCTACCTCAAATCAGGATGGTGGACACTCAGTGAGGGAGTCAGTGGAGAGCCCTTGTGTCTGTCACCATAGTGGAGACATATGGGAAACTGAGCACATGGTGCTCAGGAGTGGGAGCTGACCTGTAATCATCACTTGTAGCCTCCTCAGGAGCTCCCCTTGCAGAGCAGCAGAGGAACAGATGGGTCCCTTTCATTTGCTGTTTTGCTTCCCATTTCCAGCACACGGTCCTGGGGTACAAATGTGACAAGCTTATCTGGCAAAACAGCCAGAAATCCTCTCCAGCCGTGTTTGGGGCAGAAACCCCAGTTTTCTCCCCAATCCAGAGCTGTTGTGTCCTGCTCAGAAATCCTTTGGCAAAGCCCAGGGGGGTGGCTTAAATGCCAGTGATACGTTAAGTATTTTATCTATACTTGCTCCATTCCCACCCTGTTTCTGGTCCACATTCCCAAGCTGGTCTCCAAAACTGCTTTTTAGTTCAAAGGAGGGTGGGATTTGCACTGCACAGATGTGCTGAGGGAGGCAGCAAACCCAAAACGACCAGGGTGCTGACAGTCCGGGTTTTGGCCCAGAGTTGCTCCAGCATCTCCCTATAAAAAGCAATAATTATGCAGAGCCAATGGCTATTGCTGTGTTGCTACAACACATTTGTGACGAGCTTGAGACCAAAAATATCTTTGTACTGGAGGGTTTTCCAGACTCGATCTCTCCCGTGATGGAGGATGGCCATGTGCACGCTCACCACCATTTGGCTGCAAAGGAAGTGCCGGCGGTGTTTCACTAAGCTTTAAGGTGCTGAGCTGGGATTTTCTGTGCACTGAAAAGGTGGTGAAGGAGCCCCTCCTCCCCTGCCAGCTTGCCCCCTTTTCCCCTGCTCTGGGCAAGGAAAACAGCTGCCATGACAGAGGCTGCCCTATATTCCAGCACTGAGCAGTGCCTCACTCATAACCCCTTTTCTCTTTTTTCCCTTCAAACTGGGCTGAAAAAGGCAGAGTACGGCCAAACCCGTGCATGCTGTGAGCATCGCTTCCCTGCCCCAAAACCCGCTGGGGGAAATGAGACCTTGGTCCTTGTAGCAGGGTGTGCTTTGCTTTAAAGGTCTTGACGTGCATGATCATCCTGGGGGGGGGAGAGATCTGAACAGATGATAGCGCTGAGAAAGGAAGGATGTTTTTGGCACTGGCACAGGTGAGGGAGGAGGTGCCATTCGATTTGACAGGAACCCTGTGTCGAAAAGATAATTGCAAGCTGAGCTGTGGTTTGCCGCAGCGTCCCCGTGACCGGCGGAGCGGTCGGGTGGCAAGGGCAGCAGGCAACGGGCTCATTTTCCCACAGCCGGGGCCTCCACAGGGGTGTCAGGGCTTGGCCGGGGCAAAGCAGTGGCTTTCTACTCACCTGTGTGGCTCTGGCTGGCACTAAACCCCCTTCCCCATATTTTCAGACCAAGTGGGGAGAAGGGTGACAGCCCGTGCGCAGCGTGGAGCGCAAGGACCTGGGGATTTTCCCCCCTGTGGGATGGGTGCCCGAAGCACCTGGTTACAGCGCTTCTCGGCTGCTGCGGGATGAAAACTGCAGAATGACAAAAATCACGAGGCTTGTCATTCTCCCCAAGTTCCAGCACCATGTCCTCCAAGATGATAGCAATGTGCCCCACATCCTCTTTGCTCCGCGCTCAGCCCCTCCACTTGCTGTTTGCCAATAGCTCTCGCCGGGTTATTTCTCACCCGTTTCCATTTGTTTACCTTCAGAAGAGAAACTTTGCGTGGCTTCTTCCCGAAGTGAAAGCCAGTCACTCTCACCCTGTCCTTGGCGAGGGCTGTCTCCCTGCCCCAGTGTGGGGCTGCTTCGTCTATCGCACCCAGCAGCGCTGGCCGTGTTGTGCAGCTCTGTGGTGGTGTCATTACCATCTTGAAGATGCCACCCGAATGTGAGAATTAAGCAAAAATCCTAAGGTGGCTAATAGGGAGGTGCTGCAGTGAGATGGGCTGAGCGGCAGCAGAAGGCTACAGGATTTCAGAGCTTCGGCTCTGCCACGCAAAGCGGCTTACAGATGGCACATCCGAGCCAGAGCCTGGATTAGAGGCAAAACCGGCTCCGGCTGCAGGGAAATCTCTGCTGTGCAGCAGCTCAAGGTACTTGCTGGGCGGCTCAGAGAGCTCCCTCATACAGAATCACAGAATCACCTAGGTTGGAAGGGACCTTTTAAGATCATCTAGTCCAACCAATAAAAAAAAAAAAACCCACAAAAAAACCCACCACATCCACACCACACAAAACACCACACAACATGAATCCATATCCCCGAGCACCATGTCAACTCGTCTCCCACCCAAGAGCACTCCAGCCTCCCAGTGGCATGCCACCAGCCATCTGAGGTTTGTGACGCCAAATTTTGTAGCACGGAGTAGCCAAGCAAATACTGCATTTGCCCAGGCACTTGCTAAGCCCTTTGGTGCCAGGGACTCAGTCTGCAGCCGAGGTCGGGAGCAATGACCCAGACGTGACTGCACAATTTGGGCAGAAGGTTCCTCTTCTTTGCGTTATTTCAAAGAGGAACTCATCTGTCAGTATCACAGACCACCTTGGCACCGCTGCTCAGTGACATCTGCTGTGAAGCTGGTGCTGTACCAGCATAACTCCATCAAGAAGAAGTGCGGTCATGGTGGAGGACGGGAATGCCCCAACTTGCCCAGACATGTCCCCGAGCAACCTGCTGTAGCTGTGGCGTTGGCCTTGCAGGGCTGGACCCGAGACCTCCACACCCTCCTTCTCAGTCACACATGACTTCTAGAAGAGCCAAATATGTTGCTGGCACACCCCAAGGGTGGCAAGATCTCTAGCAAATCCTGGACTCTGGGAGACCATGTCTTGCTCCAGTGCCTTTGACTGCAAGGATGTTTCACAGTTCAGTGCTATGGAAACCAACCAAGTATTTTCAGCTGGACAGCACCTCCCATCTGCAGCTGCTTCTTCAAAATTAAAAAAAAACAAAACAAAACAAAACAAAAAACAAAAAAACAACAAACCAAAACTAAAATATCCTCTTAATTTATTTTTATATGTGTGCACAAAAATAGAGCCCAGATCCTTGGAGACATGCAGTTGGTGAATCGATGTGAGCCAAGAAGCTGGGCTAAATTCCTACAAACTACACTACATGCACCAAGAGGTGTACATACACATGATTTCATAGATTTGGCAGAGTTATTCCAACTAACAGCCACAATATGCCCTGTGAAGGCAGCGTCATAACAAGACATCCTCTCTGCAGTCTGGCATAGGGCCACATGCGGCCCTGCTGTGGATGGAGATGTTGGACAGGGGTTGCTCCCCCTGCATCAAGCATGACATGGGAACATGTCCACCAGACACAGCAGAGTCCTGGACTTCACCTGGGAAGGTGCATATAGGCTTGGGCTACCGTGCACAGCCACAGCCTCTCACCCCAGAGCTCACTTAGAGACAGCTTAGCCCACAGCCGAACGTTTCCCACAAGGCACCACAACTCATGTGATGAGCATCTGCTCCCAACATATTCCTTGCCTTGGGAAGAGAGCAGTTTCTGAAGCCCCTGGGACACAAGACAAGCAGATCTGTCTTTGCTGGGGCTGCAGATGTAAGGCTGGGGATAATGAGAGCTCTTTATGCATGTCATTAACAGCACTTTTTGGAGTCAGGCTTTGTGGCTCTCCTAGAAGAGACCTGTGGCTTGGTTTCCAAAAGATTTTTATCCACTTCACAGCACTTTCGCTTCATCTCAGTGATCTGCAAGCAGGGTCAGATACCGCGAGTGGATAGAGAGCAGTCAGGGTCAGATCGTCACCACAGGGCGCTGACCCCATGCCAAAGGGATGCCCCTCAGGAGGAGAGGATGTGCCATGACTTCAGCCCATCTCAGCCAGGGCCTCCTCCAAAATTTGTCATGGCATGGAGTATGATGGGTCTGCCTTAGTATGTGTGATATGGAGGCAACAGCATGGACACTGTGCCACACGTCCTGCTTGTGGAAAAGCACCAAATTTCTCCTTGCCCATGCCCAAGATTTCAGCTGGTACTGTGTTCAAAAATACCTCTGCAAGAGCAGCACGTGGATGCACATAGTGCTCAGCTCAGACATCTCCTAGAAGAAGGAAGAAATGGCTGCAAAGATCACCAAGGGCAGGCTGTGAGGGAAAGGTGTGGCAGAGCATAGAGTCTGGTGGCTCAGTACAAGAAGCTTGGCTTTTAAAAACGCCTTTGCTTGAGGACCCCATGACAGCTGTGATGTGAAAACTGCCTTGCACGGTGCTACCGAGACAAATGTTGGGTGGGTCATACCTGGCTGAGCGACAGGTCGCACAACGCATCTGTCAGCAGGAGACGTCAAAGCGTAGTTGTGTCTACCGAGCCTTTCTGCCAACATCTAGCTGGCTACTTGGCCAGTAACGTAAAAGTTTCCTGGCAAAACACACAGCTGGTGCCGGCTGTTGGTGGGATTGCTATTAGAGACTTAAAGGTACAGGTAAATGCCAAGAGATCAGTAAAATGCATCCCCCCCAGCTGAATATATTGTAAAAGCAGTGACTGCACTAGATGGCATGGGCCAGCTGTGCAGAGTGATGGTCACTGGGTGGAAGTTACCACAACTGTAGGTTAAAAGGATTTGAGCATTTGTGGCTCCGTTTTGCCTTGTGATGAGGAAGACAATAACATCAATGTCTGAGAGCTGGAATGCTTTAATCTAACTTTGGGTATTAGCTGTGGCTTGTGACATATAGGAGATCAGCCGCAGCTGTCACCCTTGTCTCGGCACAAGGAGACAGGGATTGTAATTGATGGATCTGCCAGTTGATCGAAAATTATGTCCACCCAGGGAAAAAACCCAGGAAATCAACCAGACAAGTCTCTTCTGCTGCCATCTTTTTGGATACAGTGGCCTCTTTGAAATACTGGCACTCGTTACACACCTTGCACAGGAAAGTTAATACCATCGCCTCCCTGCTCACATCTAGAAAATGAGATATTGCCACAGAGACCCTTAAGTGCCCACTGTCTGGAGCACGTCCAGAGGGACACGAACTTTTCTACTCCACCTTAAAAAACCAAGTCTTTTTGGTTGAAATTGTCTTAATCTGGGAGGAAGCTATAGGAAAGAGGCATTTTGATAGACTGCCATGATATGTAGGTGCCCCATCCCTGGAGGGGTTCAAGGCCAGGCTGGATGGGGCTTTGAGCAACCTGGTCTGGTGGGAGGTGTCCCT
>JAOTQQ010000002.1:251153-269501 GCA_026546715.1 Gallinago undulata | reverse complement strand
CCCCTTGAATGTCTCCAGAGAAGGGGCCTCAACCACCTCCCTGGGCAACCTCTTCCAGTGCTCCACCACCCTCACTGGAAAGAATCTCCATTAATTGTGGATACATCAAAGTAGGCGTAAAAACACCAGAAAAATCACTTTTTGTCTGATCCATTAGTCATTCTTACTTACATCTAGAGAACCTCTACCTGTTGAGGACGTACTCCTGATAAGCATTTTTGCCACATCTGATGGGCAGCTAAGCAATTCTCCTATTTAGCTTAATGCAATAGAGGAATGGATGCATGCGGGCCCTTGAGAACACAACTGAATACACACGGACAGTGTATATGGCATAGAGGAGGAACGGTGGAAGGAGGACCATTCAGGCATCAACTGGAGAAGGTTACAGCTTTTTGGGAAGGATGACTGCCATGAAAGATCTCAGCTGCTTCACCCAGGAGACCCAATGTAAACCTTAGGCTGAACATTTCTTCTTTCTCCCTCTGAAGGCTTACGATTGTCACCACCGTCTTCTTCAGTTGAATCGGGATCAGTCAAGGTTGAAGAATGGAAAAATGGAAGAACGATGGGCAAGTGGAGCACAGTGTTAAAATATCAGCAATGGCACTCCAAAAAACCAGACAGCAAACAAGGGACAGTGAGGTGCTGCTGCACCTCCCATTGAAATGGTCTGGAGGTTAGTCAGAAGTACAGACAGAAAAATACAAATGCAAAGTACTTGTTTATGTGCTAAAACAAACATAAAGGAACTTTATATTTGAGTGTTTTGGCTGCAGTAGCCTGAATGTGTAAATAAATTTTACACTCGGCCCCCCTCACCCATGTGGTGGTAAAGGATGTATGTGCGCGCATGTCTCTATTATCAGCAGAACCACATTTGTGTTTGAAGAAAAGTGAATCACTTGGTGACCACTTTTGACTTTTATACTCCTGTACAGCAGCATTGCTGAGCACAACACAGGCACGCTTTCCAGCCCTCCCCTGCTCAGCTCCAGCGCTCGCAGCCAGGAGCACTGCTCCAGCTGACACACACTGCTCCATCCCAAGCGCTGCTTTTCCTGCAACAACCAGCAAATCTGCAAAATGCGCGTTCACCAGGAATGACAGTGCAGTCAAGGCGGCTGGTTGACTGTTTATATGTCACAAGCAGGGCCCTAGCAGAGAGAAATAAACTTCAGTTGCTTGGCCCACTGCTTGTTCCAGCTCTA
Source organism: Gallinago undulata (assembly GCA_026546715.1). NCBI lineage: Eukaryota > Metazoa > Chordata > Aves > Charadriiformes > Scolopacidae > Gallinago > Gallinago undulata. The sequence continues at coordinate 268,290 of JAOTQQ010000002.1, read as the reverse complement.
TGAAGGTATACAATTTGTTATTCTTGGAAAAAGAATATATAAACAGATGTATATATATATGTATATGCTCATATAAACAGATCTCTCCCACAATGTGATGGAAATTACAGTGAGACAGGTATGCGTCAACACTGATGTTCTGGAAGTTCCTATGTGCTTGTTAGCAATATGCCCCAAATTATATGCTTTCCATTTGGTTAAACTGCATTTGGAGACAGCAAAGACAGTCTACTTAGATATTTGATAATTCCACTGTAAGTCCATATTCATTGTTCTAAGTGTTGGTGCTTTGAGACCACACATGCAAGCAGGTGAGGAAAGGATGGGTGAATTTCTCTCTCAAGCTGTGTCCTCTTCTGTGCCCCTAGAATCAGGCAGCTGGGATGGACAATACCAGTAGCTGCTGTTAACTATCAAGTACTTACTGTTAAACTCAACGATAACAATACTATCTTAGGTGCAAGAAAATCTCCCCTTGCACATTATCAGTAACAAGGGGACAACACGAGAGAAAAAAAAAATCACTCTGTATTTGGCTTTCCTTATACTTTTTCTTTACATATCCTCTATTGGTCCCTGCTGGAAAAAGCTTATCAGGGTGGATGCATCTTTGCTTTGGCCAGATCAGCCATTCTTTTGTTTTATTTTCCCTCTTTTCAGACCAACAGGCTAAATCCTTAGAAGAAATAATTAAATTCGACTTCCACAGTGGTGAGTTGATTCATCTCTCCAAGTCTGCTGTTTCTGGAGGCATTTCAAGAGCCATTGCTCCCCAGCTGGCTTTGGAGCAAAGAAGGGCAGAATTGGAAGACCTGACTTGACCTGTACTATCACCACAACAAGGAGGAGCACAAGGTCCTGCGTCTGATACAGGACAACCCTATGCATCAGACTGGCTAAGCATCATGCCTTTCTGAAAGATCCTGCTGGTTATGGTGGATCCATCACTGAATAAAAGCCAGCAGTGGCTCACACCACATCAGGGCCTTGAGTAACATTATCTAACGTTGCAGCTGCATCTAACGTCAAACCTTGCATGGGGGTAGGTGGGACCAGAGGATTTCCAGTGGTCCCTTCCAACCAGAATGACCGTGACTCCAATTGATAGAGGCAGACAATGGAACAGGAGGCAACATCCACAGGATGAGCCTGGGAAGTTCAGATTGCAGACAGAAGAAACACTTCTTCCCCCAGTGGAGGTGCAGCCCTGGGACAGGTCACCAGTCCTGGTGGGGGATCTCCATCCTGTTTTCTTTTGAAATCTCAGCTAGACAAGGCTCAGTTGCCTGACAAGCAGCACAACGGGCTTGTGAGCACCAGCTGGAGAACAGATCTTCAGAGGTCCTGGCCACCAGGGCCGCTGTTATACCATGACACTCCCTCATGACAGCATGTGCCATTAAATTGCATGTTTCTGGTGTGGGGGAGGGAAGGCATGCCCAACCTTATGGCTGTTTTCTAGCCTGGTGACGGCACGTAGATCCAAGGGCAAGGTTTGCAGTGCCCTGCTCAGCAGGTACTCACATGGCTGGCACCTGCAGACTGCAGGAAGAAAGCAACGAATCCCGACTGAACAAGGAAGACTGGAAACAAAAGTCTCCCAGGTCTAAATCTGAACACGCTTTAGTGCAGTGAATTTGGTAATACTTATGTATTAGGCAGCAGCTGATTAGGGAAATCTTTCCTTATTCTGTGACAGTGCTTTGCAGGTCACCACAAAGGTGGGTAGGTTCCTACCCCCTCTTCACGGATGTGGTTAGACCCGGTCATCGTCACAATGCGAGCAAGTAACAGAATCATGAAGCATTTTCAGCTCCTAATGAACTTGATTAAACTCAAAGGCTAGCAGTTTTTCTTGAGCCAACATGCTCTTGGTATACAAACTACATTTAATAAATAAAACATCTACTTACTCAGCTGCCATCTTCCAGAAACAGATGAGAAGTGTCTGCCTTGTGGGACGTTCTCCAAGCGTTACTGAGCAGCCGTACTATGCGCAACCATTTCAAGGATTTTCCATGATTATAAAAGCAACTGGCTAACTCTGAATTAGACTGAATAGTCTCAATTATATAACTCATTACTACTTCCAAGCATGCTTAGTGGAAAGGAGTTGTAAAGTAATGGATGATGGGAGATAAATTGGCACGTCTGTGAATCAATGTTTAAACAAAGGAACTCCAGCTCTTTCTTGGAATAGCAACATTTTGATGTCTCAAATCCCCTGACACTGGTTTCATAAATGCAGTAACGTAAACCATGTGCTGGGTGGTGATTTTCTGGGGATCTTCCTGCTTTCATTGTGTATTTTATTACAGGCCAAATGTGACATTAAATGCTATCCACTGTGGCTTGGAGTTAAATACTTGGTCTGTTCAGAATAGCAACACTCAATTAAACAGCATTTTTCATGATCTACACCCTCTATTGTCACTGTGTTTAAGGGAAATAATAGGAGCACTGACCTATATTGCGTTTCTTATTATCGATGCAGATGAAGCGTATGCAGGGATTATCGGTGACGTACCGTGCAGCCCAGGGGACATCAATCCGTGTACCAGCTTCATAGAAAAGTCCCAGAGCGTAGCGGGAGGAGTACCTTGCAGATTCAAGTTGCTGCTTTTGACTTTCATTAATTACTGTGAAAAAATAAATAAATAAATAAGAACAGAAAAAGAAATATCAGACAATCCCTCCTCTCTCAAAACATTAAATGGGTGAATGCCGTGGTTAAGCTGATTATTCCTTCCTGAAAATGACCGGACTGCTAAAACTGAGAATTTAATATTAAGTCTAGTGCTTTGTAATATTTTTTCTGGGACATCTCTTCATGAAGTTTTAATGGCGTGTTATGTACAGTATGTCCTTCACACGCAACCCTCCCCCGTGTGTTGGTGGCTTATCTCCCAGTTCTCCCCTAATTGTCTCTGACTTGAAACTTCAATGACTGGTGACTTTTTTCCAAATCTTTTCTCAAAGGATGAATAAATGGGAATAAGAAGTTTAGGTTGCCTCTAATACATGAAGTAAATGATTGTACGACTCCAAAAAACCTAAAATGACTTCACACATCAACAAAATGAACACAGGGACTCTTGGCTCTCTGGGAAAAATAGCCCTGCAACGTCTGTGTTGTAGTTCAAATAGATGAAGAAAACTCTGCACTTCAGCACACAAGGGGTGAGTAGTGAAGTTTAGCTCCTTCAGCTGAAGGTATTTTAAAGCAGTTTAGAAATTTTCAGAGCAGATATGAATACATTCCTTCCTATTATTAACTCTTCTATCTTCCAACTGCAGTAAGATCTGCTTTCTGCCTCAACTTTATAATGTTAATAAAAAGCTGCCCAAAGTAGCATTAGCCGCACCATACATTCGAATACTAATTTATTTCATGCCAAAGAGAAATACCACAGTTTGACTAATCATGGAGTTAGGTACTACATCTCTCTTTGCACTACTGAATGGATGGCCAACGCTGCTGTAAGCTGGAACAGGACATGCCAAGACAAGATCACAACTCTGTTGAGCTTTTCTGGAGATTTGATATTGAGAGGCAAAAGAACAACAGACAAGGTGCTTTAGTTTATGCAAAATTCAGCCAGCATGATGAACATCTTGTATGAAGAAAGGAGCAGCTGATGGCTATATCCACCATGGCACTTCCCACCGGCTGCAAGCCTGGTATCTTCAGGCATTCATCAGAACTCCTGCCCCAAGACAGACCAGCACCACGCGTGGGTCAGGCTGGGATGGGCTGGAGGGACAGCTCCCCACACAGGTGAGAGGCATTTGTAGACTCATGCACCCCAAGCTGGCCAGAAGACCCAGCAATGAAGACCAACCAGCCCAGCATGACAGCATCCAGCTGGTCAAGGGATGGTATTATTTTTCCACGAATGAAGCCACATCTGGACACTTTTCTGCAGTTGTCATGCCCTCCAAGTACAAGAGAGACAACAACAAATAGGATAAGGTCCTCTGCAGGGTCACTAATGTGATCAACTAAAGGGGGTCTCCATTCCTGGGAACCGCCCTGACTGACCTGGACACAGCCCCAAACAGCTTACTGCAGCTGCAGTGTTGGACCTCATGGAAGCAGTGTTAGGCTGGAGACCCCCACCCTGGCGTCTCCAGACAAAGCTGGGGGGACTTGGGTGATTCTGCACACCTTACCCACACCACAGCCACCTCCATGCGACCACAAGTAGTGCACTTAAAAGCAAAACGCTCACGTGATTGACCTTACTGTCATGACTAATTCTCAGAACTTACAATCAGGACAGCTTCATCACACACTCACTCCACCAGCACATGGTGCTCTCTCTGGGAACCACTATTTCCTGCTGTACCAAAGGAACTCTAGGAAACAGGGCTATAAATCAAACCTCTGTGCATGGTGCCGTGACACAGGCACTCCTGAGTCACACAGTGTTGGCCAGGGGTGGGCGTCCAGTAGCACTGGCAGAGCGTTTTCCAGCAGGATGCACATTTGAGAGCATATTCAGTCATGACAAGAAATCCTTGCAATAGCTGCCACTAAACCTGGAAAGCCTAGGTACCACCATTCTGCATCAAGGTCCATTCCAACCACTTCTGACATACTCCCTTCTCAAACAGTATCAAGGCTACCTGTGTTTGGAGTCTATTTGCATGCAGAGGACAATGAGCAGGGAAGCATGTCATTCCTGAGCCAACCCTGGTGTCACCCCAGCTCTTACCAAACTAGGAGTGACCATTTCAGCTGTGCAAGTCTACAGCTGCCAAGTTCAAACTCCTTGCCATGACTGGTCCATTCGGGCAACATTTCCATGTGGCTTCCCAAAATGTGCATGGACACAATTTATGTCCGTATTCTGTGTCCCCTGAGAGGCTCAGTAAGTAAGCCATGAAGCCTATTATGTCTCAGAAGCCTTGGTGAACCAAGGTTCACCGAGAGTATCGAGTCCCGTTTTCACAGACAGGTGCCTTCCATGGGAGGATGCATGGTCTGCAGTCAGAATTTCTCACCTGAAAACCCACCAGGATACTCACAGGTATCTGCCCCATCCTGTTGTTTCTCCAGTTGCATATTTTTTACGTGATGTCTCTATGTGATTCCTCTGCGCATCCCGGAGAAGACTGATTTCAGAGGCTGCTTTCTGCCTCCTCCCCTGAAATGGTGACCTCACACGCTCACATGCTCTCCTAACTGAGGTTTCTGGCTGGTATCCCTCACCCCACCACAACCTCCAAAACTACACCAACACCATCCTTTCCTAACCACCAGTACACCAGAGGATGACAAGTCAGATTCCATCTCAAATTGCATCAGAAATAAACCTTGAAATGCCCCCGAGAAAAACCCCCACAAATTTTAAAGACAAATATGCTGGGGAACAGAGAAATAATGAAGGCCAGAAAGAAACACCGACCAACCCACAAAAGCTGGGGATAGGAAAGGAGGAGAAATAAGGCAACTGGCACTAGGGGGGTGGTGGTGGAGCTACCTGCCAGAGGAAGCCAGAGGACAGACCTGTCCAGAAGGGTAGGACTGCCTGAGCACAACGGGGTTTGAAGACGCTTCCTCTCCCTCTCCAGACCAATGCCCCCTCTGAGAAGGTGCTGAGGGGGCCTAGCTGCTTCTCACCTTGCCCCTGCACCTAGATCTTTCCAAGGAGGATCCATTCCTCTCCATGGACCTCAGGAACTCCTTTAAGTGTTGGGTCAAAGACCCCTCAACCCTCTGCTGTCCCCTTCCCTCGGTAAAGCTGCCTCCATGTAAGTTATGGCCCAGTAGGGTTCCCATCTGTTACACTGCTGGTCTGGGACCGAGACCTAGCAACAGATCAGCAAGGAGAATGCTGTCGGTGTGCTACTGCCTTGAATGGCCTTCTGCAGCACGCACACATGAAAGAAGATGGAACATCTCTATAGAAGAACACCCCATACAACATGCTGCAGAGAAAACCAGATAGCGGTGCTTGCAAGAGCTGCTCTTCAAGATTATTTCTTCTTGCTCCACCCTGTAAATCTACGAGCTGAGGAACTGGTGGCTCCCATCTCGCCCCAGGACTCCAGACGTGGTGCAGACCCCCTGTCCAAGCGTGCTGCCCTGCTGGAGGGTCTCCTCCAAAAGCCACAGTGTACCAAGGACCCTGCCTGGGCTTGCTCTGCCTTCCTCTGGGCCAGGCTGTTCCCCTGGGGCCCAGGGCTCCTGGATGCACAGACAGGGCTCCGTGCCAAACCTCCAGAGCAGCCTGGCAGGGGGCTGCCCCAGGCCGCGGCAGGGCACTGGCTTTCATCCTGGCTTCTCCTGCCTCTGAAAGGTTTCGTGTCGACCTGGGCGTTGGCAAGACTCTCCCAGCTCTGCAAGACTCCTGCAGGCTGTCATCTCCCTTCTCCTCCATCCTTCCCCTCTCCCACAGCTTCTCTCCAGCTTCCGCAGCCCCCGGCACTGGGAGATTCCATGGCATGGCACCACCAGCCGGTAAAGCCCGCAAGGAGGAGGGAAGGGAGGGGATTGAGCAGGGACACAGGGCGGGCTGGAGGGCTGCCCCGGAGGAAAGGATGCCAGCAGGAGAGGACCTCGCACATCCTGCCCTGCTGGAAACGTTCCCTGCTCTGTGCTAATTCCCTGCTCAAGCTGTGAATTTAACACCACATCCACAGCGTGCCAGAATCCGGGAACTGTCTTGGGGGCTCTTCACTGCCAAGTTGGAACAGCAATGTTAGCGGTTTCAGTCAGCAGGGCTTGTCCCAGTTCCTCCTGGCAGACCACAAGAGTCCCGACAGGGAACAGAGCTGCTGCTAGACACAAGGCACCACAGCGCAGGGGATGGATCTTGTCCAGAAACCTCCCTTGCCTCTTTCAGGTAAGGGTTCTGCACAGCTGGATTTGGAGATGTCCATTGCCACCAGACCCCCCTCTTACGTCTACAATAAACAATCACAATGCATTACGCACACTTGCTGTGCTTCAAAAGAATATAAAAGTCCTATAAACACACAAATAACTATTAGGCTGTAATATCCCATCCAAAACACGACTCATCCAGGTTACTTTGGCAACTCATTTACCCTTGGGGAAAAAAAAAACAAACATCAACAAGACCTCCTCCAGCCTGCAAAGCAACCCCCCCGCAAAGCTCAGCACACGGAAACCTCTGCGTCGTGGGAACCCCTCTGTGCTGGAGATGGAGCCGGAGATGGAGATGGAGATGGAGATGGAGATGGAGATGGAGCCAGAGCTGGAGCTGAGCTGCTGGCCCCGCGCTGCAGCACAGAGGAGGGACTGGTGGGTTTGGATCTGCTCAGGCAAATGATTTATTACACGGAGCACTTCGGCAGGTAAGACCTTCACGATGCCAAGTGTTGCCAAAGTTGAGCCAGCCAGTTGGCTCTGAATTACCTCGTTTAAGACTTAATATTGCTTTATGGTCCCGTCTTCACAAGCTGTAAAGTTTCAGAAGGTGTTAGGGGTGACTGGGGATGGAAGGATGCTGAACAGCAGGGTGGTAACCAAAGGTAAGTTACAATTTTATCAGCTTTAAGTGTACACATAGACGTGGAGCTTGGCTGGTGGCTGCCCAAGCAGATGAAGGAAAGCACCCAACTAGAAGAGGGAAGAAGAGGGAGGGTAGGCAGCTTCCAGGGCGCGGGCAGCAGCCAAAGTGACAGAGCTGTGACTTCACAGATCAAAGGGCTATAAGCAGCGAGGGCAGTCGCTCACTGCAGTACGGGAAGGAACAGTTTTGGGAAGAAGTCGCTTTACAAAGCCTTGGGAAGATGGAATAAGGCACAGAGTAAGGATGCCTGGTTATACTGCCCAGCAGCTGCAGTCCCTGCAGGGATGGTAGCAGGCTGCCCACCAGGGAGAAGTGAACGGCAGAAACACGGAGGAGTTTCTCCAGACTCAGCCCTCTCCCTTTCCTTGGGTAAACCAGAGCCAGAAGGGAAGTGGCAGTCTGGGAAGAGGAGCAGTGCCGCGACGCTGGCCACCCCACACGTGCCTGCACTGGACTCGTGGCCAGGCTCAGGCTTGAGGCAGCTGCAGCAGGTCACTGGAGACCACCCCTGGGCGAGTCGGGGCACCCCCAGGGAGGGGGATCCCTGAGTATTATCCCCCAGGGATGCCCGGCTCACAGGGGGCTGGGCTGGTTCCTTGGGAGAACTGGGGGCTGTACTGGTGCCTCTACTCTCTCTCTGACCTTAACATAAGCCAGAGATGACTAATACCCATCGTCCCAGCCAGCCAGGTCTACATCTCAAAATTTAAAAGTCTATTAATTCAATTACTGATGTACGTTTGCTAACCAAATTGCTTAATTACTGCTTAGGTTTTTAAAAAAAATGTCTGTGGTTCACTAAATTCTAAACTGCTGCAAATTTATAAAACTGAGGAAGTTTTTATAGCACGAGAAGACAGGCAATAAAGCAATGTCAAGTATAAAATTCAGCAACAAAAAAGCTGAACAGTATGCAAAAACAATGCTATGAGTTGTAAGACTGAGGTTTTTCCCCTGCTCCATCCATTACACGTTTTAGCAAGGCCAACAAGTTGATCTAAGGACATGAAGAGAGACTTCATCTTGAGTTTCCATACTTTTATTGGTTTAAATGAAAACCAGACTGTTGTTTTAATGCTGTGTATGAAACCACAAAATAACTATTAATTTTTCCCCTTCCAACAAAAACGGGTATTAAGATGATTTTAATAACATTTTGGAAAAAAGCCCCAGCTTTCATACCACGGAACCGTACAGCATACGAGAATCAGCCATAACAGTATTTTCAAAGCAATGCATAAAGACATGAAAATTTTTATATTTTCCACTGAAAAACTCAGCTCCAGCTGCAGCTGCACTGTGAACGCCACGGGAGTAAACGTCCTCTGGAGATTTCATCACATCAAAGCAAGGGGCATGTATACTTTATTTGCTGTTTCTCTAGACACTGACAGCAGAGTGGATTACTTATCTGTAACACTCAATAAATACAGTAAGGGCCTTTTATCTGCTGTTCCAGTACTTTAATGTCACCTCGCTGCCTGTGGGAAGGAGAGGATCCAGAGATCCCATTAGGGCTAGCAAGAGAGAGGAGAGCCAAGGCTTCAGCTGGCCGCCGGGAACACGGGCACCATGCCGTTCAGGAGCCCAGGACTGAGCCCAACTTACCATCGCAGAGGCCAGGGGAGCAAAAATAAACCCAGCTGTTCTGATGGCCAAGAACCAACATGGACGATCAAGGTTTAACCCTGGGTGTTCAGTCATTTGCCAGCAAGTAAGGGAAGGGATGGCAATATGCACCTTTATCTGGAGAAAGGCGCTGCAGGAGCACCCGGACCATTCACCACCAGCTTGTGGCAGTTGTCAGAGGCTCCAGCAAGGACTGAACTTGCAACTGCAATTTTGAGCAAGCAGAGATGAGGATGAGACACAAGGGGTTGGTAAAAGATTCAGGTCAGTCTGGTAGATTAGATATTACGCAGAATGTTTTCACTCTGGGGGTGGTGAGAGCCTGGCCCAGGTTGCCCAGAGAAGCTGTGGCTGCCCCATCCCTGGAGGGGTTCAAGGCCAGGCTGGAAGGGGCTTGGAGCAACCTGGGCTGGTGGGAGGTGTCCCACTTCATGGTCTTTAAGGTCCCTTCCAATTAAACCATTCTATGCTTACTGAAGCAGATATGTTACCCATAATTTCACACAAAGTCCCATGTAGCTGCCACTGCAGGTCAGAGCTGCTGGGGACAGGCAGAAACCACACTCAGAACTGCAGGGAAAAGCAGATGCTACAGTGTGAGATGCACGTAAAATAATACTTCTTTTGGAAAGTTTTGCTATTCCTAATTCAATACTCCTACAAGTTTGTGGATACTTACCTCCCTATCAAGTCAACACATGATTTCAGAGCTCAGTAGGATGCCTGTATCTAGCTCTTGCAAGCACACAAGGGTACGTGGACAAACTTGTCTAAACAAATGGAGATCCTTGTTTGAAAGACTTCCAGGGATGAGAAGTCTTTTTTTGTTTTGTTTCCCCATTCAGCCTTGCTGGGTAATGCAGAGGATGTTGCATCTTAGCCACGAGAAGCTCCAGGGAAGGTAACAGGCAGATATTGTGTTATCACACAGAGCTATCACCGGGTATGTTCAAAACTGCTTACCAGGTATGGCCGAGGTAACCATAAATCTAGAGACATCTAGACATTACCAGCCATCAATGTACTACAGAAAAAATCCTATAGCAGTACTTCTAAGGAATGATAGCACTACTAAAGCAGCAAGGATGCTGGACTTTCAGTGTCTTCTTTCAGGAAAAGATCACTCTTTTTAGACTTAACTACTTTTACTCAAAACTCCCTATTCTTCAAATAATCCAACAGCTTTAGCTTCAGTGGGAATAGTATCCTCCCAATTCAGTGCTAACTTCTGCTCTGATTGGGCATGCTTTCAGCACTTTCTTAAGCCATTCCTAGCAAGCAGGTCTGACACGTGTCTGATGGCACTGGTGGTTTCTGCTCAGCACAGCAGCCCTGCTAGGGCTGTAAGAAACCAGGAAAAGGGAAAATACTCCAAAGGATAACTGTGATTTGTATCAAGGGATGGAACAGCCCCTCTGTATCCATCTACAAGGACTACAGGAAGGAAAAGGTACTTCTACTTACCTTCTACTCCTCCCTGCTGGAGTTTCAGCAAGCAAAAACTTCAGCTGAAGCTTTGCCGGCCATTGTGCCTTACGCAGTGCCTCAGTACCAGCTCCCGCTTCAACGTTCTTGCAAATAAAATATCCCATTCATCTCTTCAAGGGGTGAGCATCAAGGTTGAACAGGGAGATGCCGCTGCGTCCCAGGAAGAAACCAGCTATCTTTTGTCACTGCCCAGCCACCCCCAGTCTTCAGGACCCTAGCTTCCTCTCCTGGGAACAAAACCAGTCCTGCCCAACTCCTAATCCCCACCTGCCATGGATGGCACAAAGAGAAATAAACCATCCAGCCCATTTCCTCCTGTTCTCCCACCTTCCAGAAAATTTCATCAGACATACGGATTTAAGAAAATCTGATGAATTTATGATGGATCTTGGCAGGTGTTGCTTGTTTTCCAGCAGATGGATAAACCGATGCACAAACCTCCTCTGTAATCCCCTAGTACTCAACTCAGCCTTTGACTGGGAAGGTTTCTCTCCACCCTCTTCATTTTTTTTCTGTACTTTATTTCTGTGTCTACATGCTTCCTCCACAGCTATGCCCTCAGTAACCCTGCCGCTGACTCCATCCTCCAAAAGGTTTTGCTGTTTTGCTTAAGATTGTATTTGCAGCACCTGACTCAACTCACAGGCTGACAGAAAATCTGAATGCGTCAATCGGCTGTTGTCAGCGATCCGTGTTGGAAGCGGCTACTGACCACCACTATTTTAAAACTTAGAAAGGAAACTCTGTGGTTAAACGGCAAGAAAGGTATTTTTAGCCGAGGTATCAAGTGAAGAGAGTCTGAGACGCTCCCCCAGCAGAATAGGCAGCTGAGCTGAGTACCTGGAGATACAGTCCACTGTCACAGCTGGCAGTGCTACCACGGGTTGGTTCAGGAGACAAACTATCAGGACACCACGTTATCATAACCTTCACACAACGAACCCTCCTTAGATAGCAACTGCTTCTTCCTCAGCAGGCTTGTGGAGACCCTTCCTATTGCTCTCAGGAGCAAAAAGCCGCTGCCCTGAGGTCTCTGGTTGAGTGGTGACCAGGGACAGACTTCTCAGACAACCCGTCCCTGTGCAGTGGTCAAGGCTGACACCGCGCCATCACACCGTTCCTCTGCCACCACGCCGACCATTTCCAGCTGCAGGCTGTTCCTGCCTCTGCCTTTGCACAGGAGGGAGCAGAGGTTACGAGAAAGGCTTCATTTCTAAGTTCAGGTTCCTTATCAAACCGCTGGAGATTTTTTTAAAAAGGCAGCATTAAAATGCAACCATGTCTATACCTGCACTGAAATACTTACTAACCATAGTGATGTGTTGCGATATACTTTTCATTTTCTTATTATGCTCAGCTTTTGTTGGAATAGCGCTGTTTGGATCTCATGCATTTCTCACTCCTGTGCCTATGCAACGTCCATAGCAACTTAAATAATTACTTCAAATCCCTACGGTCCTGGTTGCCTTTGGCAGAAAGCTTCTTTAGATATATCTAAAGTCTGTGGCACGTGAAGGAATGACACACTTAGAAATGCAGATTGGAGTGGAAAAAAAAGATGCTGGGGGAAAAAAAACAGTACAAGTAAGTTTTATAAAACTTCTAATGATTTTGAGAACTAAGCTTGAGCACCTGTCCACCAGCTGCTCTCGACAGGACCATTAGCAATCCACTCACTATTAAATTAAAACCTCCATCAATTTCCACCAGAATCATTTACATTGATCTCCTCCAGCACCGCATGTTGCGTTCCAATCAAAGTTTTGCTATCAACAGAGCAACAAAACTGCATCACGCAGAGTACCACCAGCTCCTGCCTCCTGGAGTAAGGGCAGGTGAGAAAAAAGAAGGGCTGAGGAACCAGAGGAGATGCTCCACGGGACCTTTGCCAAACGCTGGACCGTGGTGGAGCTGCTGGGCTGACACTCCCGTGGCTGCGGGAAGGGCTGTGCTCAGAGGGGATGCTTTCGGGCGCGTGCACCCCGGCACCACAGTGCCAGCCTCCTCCAGCCCAAACTGGCAGAGATCTCGCATTTTTGTTGCAGGAGACTGGTAGAGGAGCCCACTGCAAAACTATCTTTGCTTTCTCTCCCTTTAAATTGATCCCTGTTACACCTATTTATACACTCAGGTCATACTTTTTACCAATAAAATCCCTGACCCAAAACAATAAACTTTTTTGTTCCTTCTAGTACATAATTCCTTTTTTTTAGATTTAACAAACCTCTATCCTCCACCCCCAATTCTGTAGCTTATTCTTAACCTGTACTGTACACACAGCTGAGGAGCTCCTGCTGTTCTCTGCAGCCTGTATGCCGAGTGTCCAGTTTGCAGGTGGATTCAATGTGTATGTTGACATCACAGTCATAGCTTTTGTATTTGTTTTAATGGGGAAAATAACTTTTCGGTCTCGTTATTTGGATGACCAGATTGAGAATGCAGAAGGTGACTCTTAAGCGAAAGTCTAGTCATTTCCTTGGTGATGCCACTGGAAACAATGCAGCCCCTGAAGACATATACAATGACAGCACGCAGCGTTCTGGTCTCCTGAACCTGCAGCACACGCAATGCCCGCGCTCAACACACCACTGAAACGCCGCTCGCTGCCGTTCATCCTATCTATGCCTCTGCTTCAAAATTAATGCCATCTTAGTTTAAGATATGAACCTCTGCTAAGCTTTTGCCCTGGGAAGAACAGGATATGACATTTGTAAGCAAGTAAAAATAAAGGAGGAGACAAAACCTTCCTACAGTTACATCAGCACCTGCCAGGGGAAAGAAAGCTCGTCTTGTAATGGTTCAAAATGGCCATATTTCAGCTGGAGAATTTCTTCCAGTTCTGCCTGGGAGGGAGCAGTGATAAATACCTCTGTGGAGCCATCAGGACAGACTGACTCCTTCCAGCAAGGAACAAAAGATACCCAGGATTTTCCAGATTTTGGACATGCTTGGAAATTAGAGACACTTACAAAGAACTCCAGGAAATTAGTCAATAAAGTCCAAATAAAAAGTATAATATACATGTACACTCCAGTTCTATGTTGCAATCATTCTAGGTATGACATAGAATATATACGTGCCTCTTATTAGCACAACTGCAAGTACAGTTTCCATAGGCAGAGCAATGTTTATTATGTGTAATTCTGGCAAAGCCCACTAGTTTCTGAAAACATCTTTGAGAAAATCTGATTTTATTCAGGCCTCTGTAAAGATTTAAGATCTTATCTTTGAGCTAAGAGAGACTTGGAAAAGTTTTGCTAAAAAATAAATAAAGCTCATTGTCACATTTTTTCTAGATTAATTTGCAAATTAATCCAGATTCATCTTCCTGGTGTGGCATGTCATTACAGAGGACTTAGAAGAGCTTCCTTCCTACATCCAGTTACGAAGTACTACACACAGTTCTGGTACTCTCTGGTGCCAAAATGTACAAGCTCATTACTTACATAATCTTCATCATAAAACATTTAGCAAATAACTTATGCACATACTGTACACAGCATCGAGCTGCATAATAAAGTCAAAAGGATTTATTTTCTTGAAGTATGACACTAGTTGCTGAAACAGCATTAGAAGCTTTTCAAGGCAACAAGGAAAGATCTTGGCTTGCTGCTCTGCGTTTTGGCTTGGACAGAATAAACACATAAACAAATTGAATTAGATCTGAGTTACATTTCTGGCTTCTGGGCTGCAGCTTCCCACTGACTGTGGTGGAAGACCCTAATGGCAAAACAGCAACTGGAGGCTCATCTGCAAGGTCTCGGTACAGAGGGACTCGTTGCAACGCTCCCCTGTTCCCAAACGCCAGTCCATACCCGCAGTGCAATACCCGACCGCGGCACCGCATGCTCACGGAATCACAATGCAGCTTTACAGTAACAGACAACAAAGTTATTTCAATTTAAGTAAGTACTAAAGAAAATGCTCTCAGGCATTAATAACCGAGGAAGAATTCAGCTGGCCACTGGAAATCTACACTTAAGACAAAAAAAATAACATACTTTCCTCTCTTTTTATAGTAGATGCACTATTCTAGTTCATTACCAGGAGGTGCAAAAGGAAAGAATACAGGGTAGGGCTCTGCACGTCAAACAGACACAAGGATTGTATTCATCTATTACAAGAAGCCCCTTAGCGTGATGTTTAGGGGAATTTCTCCCCCACCCAGACCAGGCTTGTTAGTAAGTTTCAGTATTACCTCTACCCAGACCTCTCCTTTTTTTCATTTTCTGAATCAGTCCAAACAGCTTTATTGGGCTTTCCAGTTCTTGTGCTGGGAGAGGGGTTTATACTTCTGGAGACTGCTAATACAATGCAGCTGTCTCCTCCAGGGTGAAGAATCCCAGGCTATTTAGTAATCCCTCGCTGAGAAGCCACTCCATGCCTCTGGCTGTCCATCCCTGTGGGCATCTCTGAAGCTTTCTGAATGATGAAAATACAACTGCACATAATGTTTGAAGATGTGGGCACACCAAGGATGGATCCTGCAGCATCATGATATCCCCCTCTTCTGTCCTCTATTTAATTCATGTTTAACATCCTGTTTTCTTTCACATTTCTAGGGAGAGATGAGCTTGTATCTTCATCGCCTCAAGCTCTCACTGAAGTCGGTCAGATCAGGTGTCTGCATCTGATAGATGAACTTAAGATTGTTTTGTTCAAATACTTTACGTATTTATGCTTCCAATCCCAAAATAAAAGGGGGACAGAAGAAACCACCGCCCTTTGTGAAGAGGAAAATAACATGTTTGAGGGACTGATGTCTGTATTCACTTAAATCAGTTCTAAATGGAACCGGTGAATCATGGTGAGAGGCAACTGTGTTGGAAGCATCCTGCTGACACAAATTTTGGCAATGACTGGAGGAATACATACAGAAGATGCTCCCATCAACTTGCATCTTACCTCACAAGGCCAACTACACAACCATGCAATCAAGAAGCCACCACTAGGGAAAGAGAGGTCTCTCTCTCCCCAAAGCTTCTGCTAACACTCACCTGGCTTTCTGTCACGAGGAAGAGGCAGTGTCAGCTCTGAGCCTGTCCCAGCACAACATTACCAAATTTGCTGGCCATTGCTTTCACACTGCAAGTTTAGTAATACCTTGTATTTCCACATGCTTTCCACGCAAGGGATATGCAAACAGGAGGAGCTTGGCCTAACGAAATCTTGAACAGGCCTGAGTGGCCAGTTCTGGTCTACCTCTTCACCTTTGTCACTGACCTGTAACATGCCCTTAGGAAAATCATGTAACCTTCCCATACACAAGTTTTTCTACTGCTAAACCAGAAGTAATTACAATGATCTTTCTCCTAGTGTTGTGGGAATTAATCAATCAAATTCCTTCCTAAGCAGCAGATGTAGTAGAACTAAAGATGCAGCCAAGAAGTGGTTTGCTGCCATCCCCTCCTCCTGTGAGAGCTAGAGTTTCCATATGCTTTCTACATGGTAAGGGAAGATCGTGTTAACTACTGGAGGATCTGTCTGCTGCTCTCTTTAAGAAAAACAGTTACTGGGGAACTAAATGATCTTAGATGTCTGTAGGGAATTTTTGGACATCTATTCTGCCGTTAATTCTCAATATTAAGTTTTGTTTTCTCAGTTCACCTGAAAGTCTCCTTTCTTTAATATTATTAATTACCATGAATTTCTATCTGCCGCATAATTTAGCTTAAATGATTCCAAGCTGCTTCTCTTGAGTTCCTTAGTTTCATCTGAAGTTGCCTATATATTTTATCATCCTCAGAGGGGTCATCTAAGAGATCTGTTATTTTCCATCCTCTTCTACTGCAGTAAACCTGGACCTATTGACAAGCTCACTGCATACTGATACATCCCTTGGAAAGGAGAGTGTTGGGCCTAGTGAGGGTGGTGTTCTCCCAAAATTACTCTCCTGATGCATGGTTAGGCACATCTCTGATCATACTGACCTTGTGTGGCCACTTCACTGAAGAAATGTGAACTGCACTGTTATTTACCGATTTTGCAATACCTTGAAGTAACTTGGACACCTGACTTCTCTGAGAGATGTAAGCCATGATGGTACAGTCAGACACATACATGGATAACAACGTCATTTAGTATGTGGGGGTTTTTAAATCTGAAAAGAATGATTCCCTAATGGAGGGGAGAGGAATCACAGCTGCCTAATCTTTTCTGCTTCCAGCATAGAAAAACTGGCACCAGTATTAAAGTGAAGAAACAAACAAAAAGTAGCCTAGTACAACAACAGAATCACAGAATCACCTAGGTTGGAAGGGACTTTTTAAGATCATCTAGGCCAACCAATGAAAAAAAAAAAAAAAACAAAAAAAAAGAAGAAAACAAACAAAAAACCACCCCCACAAACGCCACACCACGCCCAAAACACCACCAATCCACTACTAACCCATATCCCTGAGCACCATGTCAACCCATCTCTTGAACACCTCCAGGGATGGTGCCTCAACCACCTCCCTGGGCAGCCCATTCCAATG
>JAOTQQ010000002.1:224828-249986 GCA_026546715.1 Gallinago undulata | reverse complement strand
TTCTGCCAGGCAGCTCCAGCCACTCTGCCCCAAGCCTGGAGCGCTGCAGGGGCTTGGTGTCACCCAAGGGCAGGACCCAGCACTTGCCCTTGTTGAACCTCATACCGTTGGCCTCGGCCCATCCATCCAGCCTGTCACTCACATAAAGTAAAAAGACCCAGGATATAAAATGCCACTTACAACTACACATGCCGTACGGCCACTGTCCACAGGCAGAGCACATAGGAGATTTGCCACCTTTTGGGTTTTTTTTTAATTAAATAGGTTGTGGTCATGTTTCTTTGTTTTTTGTTTTGCCTTTTTTTTTTCCTTGCCGCTGAATTAGTTATAGACTTCATGGGACTTTCCTCCCAGAAGTTCTAATAAAGCAAAGATGGAAAAGCCAAAACAATTTTATAATTTTACTATTTTTAGAAGCATATTTGAATTCTTATGTGCATATTTCAGTAACTAAAAGGGCAGAGGAGAGGAAAAAACATAATTTCCAATGTATTCCAGCACTGCAAACGGAAGAATCTGATGCAGTGGATGGAAAGGAGAGAAAAGGGAAGAAACCAGGACCAAATATTGGAAGGAGATAAGCAGAAGGCCAGGTGAGAATTAAGGTACCAGACAGAAGAAAGACAACATGAAATACAAGGCAATAGGGCAGGAGGAAAAGACAATGGAAAATACAGGAGAGGTAACAGATTTACAAACAAAAAAGTTTAAGGAAAATCACTTTTCAAAAGGAAAGTGAAGGATGAATCAAGAGAAATGTGAATTTAATGAGGAAAACACAGAACTGAAGTTAAAAGAGAGGCAGACCAGAATGAAGGCTCACAACCGAGATTAACAGACACTTTTGTGCATTTCCATGGCAGATGTTCTGTCTCCCTAAATTTAGAAGAGACAATGGGATGAATCCTTTTCCTGAATTGGTAGGGTACTTTATTTTCAATTATGTGGTTTAAGAACTAAAGTTGCCTTGTCTGGTGCTAAATTTCTGAAAGCCTTGACCATATTCTGATACCTTCACTTTGGGTAATGTGGGTTTTGGAGTTGTTGTTTATGCTAAAATAATTTTTCTATTATCTCCTTCAACTGTACAGTGTTTTGCAGCACACACCAATTTGAGGCTCTGTCCTCTTTCTTCAGGTCCAGACCTTAGCCACATAAATAGGCAGGCTCTTTAGCTCCTGATGTTCTCATACAAAAATTTAAACAAATGTTTAAAGTTGCAATAAGGGACACAAAAGATGTGCTGGTTGAATAAATCTATTTCGTTGGACACTGCTGAGATTGCTGCTGACAGAAGCCCATCCAAATGATGAGGTTTAAGTGAGGTTCACAGATGTCACGGGTTCCTTAAAAAAAATAAAACTGGAATTTATTTTGCTTCTGCAGTTAACTTAGTCTAAATAACCATCCTCTTTGCTTTTAAAATGTCTCACATGTCTCAAGATTTAATGCAGGGCTGCCTGCAACAGCAGCAAATGAGGCATCATGCTGTCAGTGGAGGCCAGCAGCCCATGCTGCTGCTGCTAACACCAGTGTTAGGTTTAGGCTTGCTCTGCCTTCCCAGGTAGGTTCTACAAACAGCTTTTGCATGTGTTGCTCCACATTTTGGGGCTCAGAAGGGAAATAAGCTCATGTGGCTTTATACTGGATGTCTCCTATCAACCAGAGGTTAGCGAAGCAGCTGTTGCCATCACCTTTACATGTCACAGTTAAAACTGGTGATTATCTTAAATGTCTCTGATGTAAATTATATAGGAAACCTGCAGTCTGTTGTTACCAACTTTACTGAAGCTAAGACAGTTGCCGGCTTAAATTTAAAAAAAAAATAATTAAATTTAAGATTTTTTAAATAATTACTCTCTATAACTTAGCATCTGGTTAAAAAATATAAATTAAAATTTCCACCCAGCCACCCACCCCCAACAGGGAACACCTCAGGCTCTAGGAGACATTATCAGAACTTTAAAAACTCTTTAAAGATTTCCATTGCAACTGCTCAAAAGAATAATCTAGGGAGCTGCCAAATATGCTATGCAAGTTGTGATTTACTCTTCTGAACTGCAGAACCATGCCAGAACAGGTCTGTCTTTCATAAAGTACCTTAAAAAATTATTATACTTTATAACTGAATGTGCAGCACCAATACCAGTCCCAAACAAGTTTTGAGTTCATTCTACATTTTCAGAAAACAAACTTAATGGCTAAAACCATAAACAAATAAACCTGAATAATAATTCAGACTCACCAGTAGATGCAATGGTAAAATATACTCAAAAAAACCACAATGATTGCAGAAATGTTCATGTATATTATTGTCCAAATACAGAACAGGACTTGTATCATATAAGGACTGGTGACAAAGCATCTTCAAATACAGAAATGCAGTACTGAGAAAGCTGTTACTATTTATAAACACTTGACTAGCAACAAATAATAGATTGTTTATACTCAAAAGTACTAAAACAGCTGGCTGATCTCCCTGTGGCCTCTTTGATGTAGATTTTTAACATATTCTGGAATTCTAGTGAAATCACAGAGATGTGGAAGGGTGTGAATATTGTGTCAAAAGGAAAAGCAGAAGAGACTCAGGTAGGGGAAAAAAGCTGACAGCAGTCCCCAAGCAC
Organism: Gallinago undulata; assembly: GCA_026546715.1. Taxonomy (NCBI): domain Eukaryota; kingdom Metazoa; phylum Chordata; class Aves; order Charadriiformes; family Scolopacidae; genus Gallinago; species Gallinago undulata. Next base: position 247,362 of record JAOTQQ010000002.1, on the reverse strand, counting down.
CCCAAGTGAGTGAAATCTGATGGGGAGCTCCCTTAATAAAAATGACAGAATTGATGGCAACATGACTCCAAAATAGGTCTTCCTGAACAAATCTCATCTCTCTTCAGAGGGATTGCACATTTGGTTGATTCAAGTAAATGCATACAGGCCATACATGAATATTTGTACAGTATACAACTGTATGGCATAATGTTTAAAAGAGAGCATCATATTATAATGATAAAACACATGCTAAATGGGTTAGGAACTGGTGGGCTAACAGGTCTCTGGGAGCAGCTGTCAGTGGATATTTCTAGTGGGCCTCTGCAGAGACTAGTAAGAAGCTTAAAGTATACAAACAATTTAATTGCTGAAAAATTAATGGCGATGAAATTTGCTAATGTCACAAAGACTTTCTGAGTGGGCAGTCATGATGTGTTTGACCATCAGGAAGGTAGAGTAGCAAGTAGAGTAGTTATATTTGTGAACAACACTTATCAGATGCATCCTGACATGCTGTGTCCAATTTTGATCTTAAAAAGGATCTAGAAGGAAAAGATGTCTGAGAGGTGGAATGAGTAAAGCAGCCCAGCACTTATCTAGACAGAGAATTCCCATCAACAGGAGAATCTTGCAGCCAGTCCCAGAAAAATACTTCAAGAGCCAACAACTAGAAAGAAAAGTTCCCAAATGCACAGTGGGTTAATTAACAGGTGCTTCATTGATGGTTTCTGCAATCCCAGAATGAATTTCTCTACTGAAGTGTCATAGAGAAACCTAAGTATGCTTTACTGTCATCTAGGTTACTGGGCTTAATACAGAAGGTAGCTGGATGAAAGGTGATAGTCCATGATACACCATCAAACAGACACCGATTGAAAGATCTGCTTGAACCTCTCAAACTTTGAGCAATTTGTGGGACCTGTGCAAATTCTACCCTCTGAAATCAATCCACATATTCCAACGTGTTTGAAACAATTTCATGCTTACTCACCTAAGCTTAACCTGCTCCTCATTAAAGCAGGGAATAATTTATGGGAAAGGGCAAGCATTCAAAGTTCGGCTTTCCTTCCGAAGGCTTGGTGGATTTATGTACTGGGAGCGCACAGACTGTTGCTGTTGTCAGGAAAGAGAGCTCGGATGAGGAGCACAGGGCCTTTTCAAGCACACCTTTAGAGAGGAGCTCCGAAGGAACGGGTGATGCTCCCTCTCTCCCTGCATCGGCCCGTATGACTCATTTAAGTCAAGATCAAAACATGACCTTCCCCACATACAACAAGTGAGGTGGTATCTAAGAGAGCAAAGTGATGCTCTCATACATGGCTCCCAATGACTCTGGTTCTTCGCTCCGCACGCAGTCTGACGAAGGAAATACAGGCCTCCATTCCTGACTAGAGCCAAGGCCCTAACGATAAAATAGCTGCTATTATTTAACAAAACAGCTGTCAGCGACAGCCAGCAAACAGCCTTTCGTTTCAAGAGAGTAACTGTTTAGCATTAGTGAGTAATTCTTAAGGGATGGGCAGGCCAAGGAAACTTCCCATTTGGGCAGCGGAGCCTTAGTTAAATCTTCAGTTTTAAACAAACTCCTTAAGAAGGCGGGTGGAAGGGGAAAACAGGAGCAAATACGTTTATTACTAAAGAAATCCAAATCAAAACACTCAAATGGATCCCAGGTTGCCTACTTGATAAGAAAAAGGGTCAGGGAGAAGCCTCGGGCTGTGAAGAGAGGAGGCGAACAACGAATCGCCCTCAGCCTGCTGTGGCACTGCCGCTTGCTCCAACAGGGCCCCCTGGAATCGCTGCAGCCGGTGTGTTTCCCTTCTCCCCACTCCCGCAGCCCTTCTGGCCTGCCCTACCGCCCCCAACCGGGACGAGCCGCCGCGGGCAGCCCGGGGGGCGGCGGGGAGGCCGGGGGGCGGCGGGCGGCCCGGCCTCCGAGCTCAAAGCACGGGAGGGAGGCGCCGCCCCGCCCCCGGCGCCCAAAGCCCCCGCAGCACCGCCACCTGCTGGAAGAGCGCTGAACGGCAGCCGAGGCACCGCAGCGCCACCCAGCGGTGGCGGAGCCCCTCCCAGCCCCGGGCACCGACAGCCCTGTCGAACGGTATTAAAGGCAACTCTCTGCTGCACGAAGCATTATACAAAGTATAAAATTAATGTTTCGGACGTGGTAAAGGAAGCTTAGAATTTAAGGTGACTCTTTAACGTTGGATTTAAAAAAAAAAAAAAAAAACAAACTAAAACCAAACGTACCGTATGTTGCACAATAAAACTGGTATCACTGTAAGCACATGAAAAATACTATCAGGATAGTTGAAAAAACAGTATTTCTATTTCTGAAGAGCTGCATGATATAATCAAAACTCTCTGCCAAAAGCCACCAGAGAAAAAACTCTTGCAGCCCCTTCCCCTCTCCCCCCATAACACACTCGTGACAGGAAAAAAAAAAAAAAGTAAAGAATAATATTAAATTACACCGTTCAATAAAAAAAATATCCTGTGGAATGGAATTACATTTAAAAAAAAGACTAAACTCTTGGTCAAGCGCTACAAATCTGGGACCAAATATCTTAATTCACAGCAAAAATCCCACCGATGCCTGGGGTTGAACTGTTTCCCGAGAAAACATCTAGGTTGCAAAGCAGCTGTTGTAATAAGCTGGAAGAGGTAACACTCATCGCTTCCATTTAACTCTGCCCTTTTATTATGTGTCGCGTGACTGTTAATTCATATCTAGTAAGGAACAAAGATTCAAAAGGTCTTCAATTAATGCACTTGAAGCTGAAGAAAACTGCCATGCCATCTTCAGGCTACTGTTCAGAAGGTTCACTCTCAATCACTAGGATTGGAAATGACTCATTTTCAACAAATCCCTTCATTCTGTGGAACCTGGACTTGTCAAAAAGGCAACAGAAACCCATTGAATGGTTCAGGCTTTGCAGAGTATTATGTCTTTTCCCTGGATCAACTCATGTATATTTAAATATAATCCAGAATAAGCAGCTAAATGTTATCATATTAATAGTAACTTAAACAGGCAACCCAAAACAGGACATTTCTTTTGGAAGAATAAAAAACCCAAGAAAGCCTTGATATATTTCAGAGCATTCTGATGAAAACCTACTGGCACAGGTTCCTACCCTACAAGAATTTCTAAATAAAGCAATTATTTTCAAAAACCATGTCCTTGACCTTAACAGGTGGTCTGCGCTGTTAGTTCATAGGCAATGTACCTGTCTCATTAAAACATATTATTCTAAATTTCCCCTTACACCTTTGGCTAAAACCAAAGCGGAGCAAGCGTATCCTAAACATGTGTAAAAGTTGCAAATTACCTCCATGCTCGTTTGCTTGGCATTAACCCTTCCTACCCTTGTTCTGCTGTGATTTACGGGAAGGGTATTAAAGTGCAGGAACTCTCTCTCCTTGCATATAGCATATCTATATGCATATAGCATATGCATATCTAGCATATAAGGTCCCAGTCCTAAATGAGGTTTTTTATACTGTTGCACAAAGAATAAAAGATACTTTAGTATTCATATTACATCAAATTCTAGAATGACCATAATGGATGTTCCATGGTTAAAAATATCCTAAGCAACACAGTCAATACTAGCCCCTTAAAAATGCATTGTCTATAAGACCAAAAACTCTTCTTTTTATAAATAAAGATTTTTGCCTATACATTGAAGAAAGATTTCCTTGCAGCCGTACTTTTAAAAAACAGCTTTTTACATTAAGAAAGCACTTTAAGGTTGAAGCTTTCCTAGTCCAAGTCTCAGCCTGTAGCAGCTTTTGCAGTAGAGTAATAAATCCTTTTAAAATACAGTTCATTGTGGAAATAATGTCAGAGCCTTAATTAAAGTAGGCGCCACAACAGTACAGCTGCTTACACAACAAATGGATTCTGCAAAGAACATCAGGCACTCGCTGACCTCTGCGTTAAGTGCTTTTATTTCAGGCCACCATTTCAAATGGCACAGTCGACAAAGTCATCTGAATGAGATCACTTGTACGTCCCGCTGCACAGCCCACGGAGCACTGGACAGACACAAGAGAGACGGAACAGTAGCTCATGTCACCAGCAGCAGTTTGAAACCATGAATGTGCATTAGTGTCCCACAACAGACCGAGGAATAGCTCCTGTCTGGGAAATAGAAAAGGACCTTTAAACCAGACTTTCAGGTCTGAGATTTAATTCAACTTTGGCTCAAACCTGCTGCACAGATCACAAAGAACTATGCTCCCATGTCAACAATATTTCTGTCTTATTAAATTTTCATAAAGGGGGAAATCCTGGCCTCGATGAAGGCACAGGAAATTCTGCCAATGGCTTCAGAGTCCAAGTTTTACCAAAAGTGAATCAGAGAATCACCTACTCAAGTAGAGAAAATGAGGCTTTTAGAAAAAATATGCTTTATGGCAGGAATTCATGATAAGCTGCTGAAAAGCATCAAGATAGAAAGTCTGATAAATAACCTTAGAATCCTTCTATCAAAGAAATTCAGAGTCTGTGTGTAAAACACATTCAGTGTGCCCATCCCAAGCAGGAATGCTCCCAGAGCACAGGGACTCCAATCTCAGGACAGCCTTCATTTTGGCACGTGCACCATGTGGCTAGGTTGAATCCCACAGCTCCTTATCCTGAGGCAAACAGGATTCTTTCCCTGTCAATTATGTTAACTGCAAAAGAACTTTTCTGTCCCTAGGGAAACTGTGGAAGGTCACTGCATCACCACGCCAGGGATTCCGGCCACATCGTCAGTGCCACTGCAAAACTGCAGGGTAGGACTGAGAAAAGGGGGCTTTTGCCTCCAGGTTTAACTAATGCTGTCAGCTGTGCAAGCAGGACGATGCTGAAGGTTTTCTGAATAGATGGTGTTCGTTGACAAAGACAGTTTTTAAAGTGTTTTTTTTGTGGTGGGTTCCCCCACCCACCCCCCCCAGGGTACAGCACAGGTACAATGCACAGTTTTCACTAAATTTCTGCAAATGCCACTTGGGTATCAGCAAGTGTCCCCACTGCCAACTTCCTTCTGTATTTTGTGTTCCCCAAACTATCAGGTATTTTGTGACAAGAAAACCAGTCACATAAAGCATGCCTTGACACGCAGGTTTATTCACTGAAGGAAATGCAGTGTAGCACATACAAGGAGCCTTGTTTAGGAATACGTGAAGCACAGGATTGAAAACTATGTCTGCTAACGAAAAGCTCGTGGACTGTGCTCTGTCCAGCCCACAAAGAGAGGGCCAAGGAATAACTTAATCCCGCTGTGTTTGCATAAGTATGGGAAACAAATATTTGATGTAGGACTTTTCACTTCGGCAGACACAAGTCTAATAAGACCTAGTGGCTAGCTGAATCTAGATTCATTTCGAGGCATGACATAAAGGGAGAAACAAAGCAATCAAAAGGGAAAGAATGGAAGACCTGTTCTTGCTCTTCCCAAAAGCTGAAAAATCAAAAGCCAGAGCAAACGCTACAAAAATATACCAAGCATCATTTGGATAATTCATCACTGAAGGTGTTTATGCCAAGATAAGATGTTTCTTTCTAGATCAGCCCCAATTAGAACAGTCTTAGGGCCTGCAGGGGACTGTTCTATCTGGTCACAGTGGTCCCTATGGGCTTTCTAATCTGTAATCTAATTTTCAATCATGGAATGGCAATGCTATGTACTCTCCTTGGCTCCATCCATGGAAGCATCATGTGGTGCAGGATATGGTAAATAAAAGCACATAGCAGTTATTTTTAAAGTTGGCTGGGATGAGATAGGGAGGAAAAACTACTTGTGGGTGGTTTAAATGAATGTACTATATTTAATTCATGACATTCATCAGATGACACAGCAAGAAGCGCATAGCATAGAAGGATCAAACAATTAAGGTTTACAGAGAAAATGCAGTAATTGTACTTGTTTGGATGGAATAAAGACGGACTGGTCCTCAGCCAGCCACTAGATTTTCCTTTTCCATTCATCAGTTTCCCATCAAAGTGCGAGAGGAAAATACATAGCCATTTGTGTTGGGTGTAGTGACATCATATTTAAGATGGACAGGCTGGATGGATGGGCCAAGGCCAATGGGATGAGATTCAAAAAGGCCAAGTGCCGGGTCCTGCCCTTGGGTGACATCAAGCCCCTGCAGCGCTCCAGGCTTGGGGCAGAGTGGCTGGAGCTGCCTGGCAGAAAAGGAGCTGGGGGTGTTGGTCGCCTGTTGGCTGAACAGGAGCCAGCAGTGTGCCCAGGTGGCCAAGAAGGCCACCAGCATCCTGGCCTTTGTCAAGAGCAGTGTGGGGAGTAGAAGTTGGGGGGTGATGGTCCCCCTGTCCTGAGCACTGGTGAGGTCCCACCTCGAGGGCTGGGTCCAGTTTTGAGCCCCTTCCCACAAAAAAAACGACCTTGAGGTGCTGGAGCGGGTCCAGAGAAGGGCAACGGAGCTGGTGAGGGGTCTGGAGCACAAGTCTCATAAGGAGAGGCTGAGGGAGCTGGGGGTGTTCAGCCTGGAGAAAAGGAGGCTGAGGGGAGGAATCGGTCTCTTCTCCCAAGTCCCAGGCCATGGGACAAGAGGAAATGGTCTCAAGTTGCACCAGGGGAGGTTCAGATTGCAGATTAGGAAAAATTCCTTCACCAAAAGGGTTATTGGAACAGGCTGCCCAGGGAAGCAGAGGAATCACCACCCCTGGAGATATTTAAATGAGGGGTAGACGTGGTGCTGAGGGACATGGGTCAGTGGTGGTTTTGGCTGTGTTAGTTTGGTGGTTTGATCATTGATGGTCAATGATCTTAAAGGTCCCTTCCAACCTAGAACAGAATCACAGAATCACCTGTGATTCTAAGAACATACTAGGTCTCTGTCTTGCTGACAAATTCTGGTGTGTAAAATGGGGATAGAACTGAAAAGCAAACATATCTGCGCATGGCCTCTCTATTCAGCATTTAACCAGCTCCAGCTTGTTTCTGATCTTTGCTTTTAATTGCTTCTTGCTTTTAATTCTTTGTGGATTTGCCAGAGTGGAGGTGGCCAAGCAGCTCTTCTACCTGCCTAACATTGCTGTGCTGCTGGGGATTTCAACACACTTCACACTTGGCACAGCAGGGGCCTGCTCTGCCAAAATCTTGAGTAGATTTTTATTATAAATAATAATAAATCTACCTGGTCCAAGAATGCATTTTTTTTTCAGAAGTGCCCTAGCCTCTCTCCAGTTCTCCATGTGATCAACAGACAAAAGATGCTCTTAACTTGCAGGTTTCCTTGAAAAGAATGTCTGTAATTGGAAAGACACGTAACTGATACAAAGTTAGCTCAGTAGAAAGCTGCAGGAATGGTGAAATGATCAAATTCATTTGTAAAACCAGACAAAATTAAACATTTGCTTATGTTTATCCAATGGTGCTCCAGAAAAGAAATATTAAAAACATTTTAATAGTACATTTTATAGCCTAGATAAAAACTGTATGGAAAAAAATTAAGTCCCAACCTTGAGCAATATATATTTTGAGTATAAGTGAAAATACTCAGTACTGGTCTGAAATCAGCAATCTCCTACTTTTTATATGATAAGTAGATCTCTGTTTATTAAATATCAAGTGGCCAATTTTCATGCCACAGGAGTTGCACGTACAATTACTTTAAGTTTTTCTGGAAGGCAGCACTGCAGTGTTCTGGACAGACAGTCATTCTTCTAATCTGTTGATGGTTGTACTTCATGAGCGGATGAGTGGGAGCTCCTTTAAAATTAACATAAAAGAACTATACACACATAAAGAGCATATTGACAGCCAGACAAACAATAATAACCCAAGCTGAAGTTTATGATGTCCCATGCCTTCTTCTGCATGTCAGATTTAAGCCCCATGCAGCTATGTAGCCAAACAACAGGTCCCTCGCTTTGCTCACTAAAGCTGGGATTCCCAGACACTACACACTTCTTCCACTGTAACCAAGAGAAATTAAAAGCAAAAATTATGCAAATCTCTCCCCAAAACATATATCTGTCTGTCTTGGAAAAGGAAAATGAAAATAATTAGTCTACTGGAGTTTAAATTCTACATAATTACTTTCTGTCACTTCAGTTAGCACAAGAGAACAGAAACAGTCTGACTGCTTTGTGGTTAAGTCGCAATGCATTTAGCAAATTTCTGCGGTCCCTGCAGTAGATTTAAGTAGATTTAAGGCAGGAACTCTCTTCATATTAAATTAGAGATTCTGTAGTTTTGAAAAAAAATTAATAAACTCCTCAAAACAGAGAAGTGCAAATGTAGCTGTTTAACCACCCTAAAATTCTGCTTAAAACAAATCCAGTTCGTTAAGTAAGGAAAGGAAGTAAAAATGTCAGCATCACCCCTGCCACATTTCCTCCGGAGTGCTGCCTGAGGGGAGCATGTCAACATGGAAACCACGCACCGTCCTCAGCCCACGGAGAGAAGTGTGGGTGTTTGCACCTCCAAAAGCCAGGACTCCGCTCAGCTGGGGAGGGCCTGGCCCGGGACACAACACAGGGGTGGTCGTTCTGTCCCCAGCCTCCTGGAAGCCTGACTGGCAAAGGAATTTTTTTTGTTGTTGTTGACAGATTGTAGGATTTGGGAAAGGCCCTGGAGGAGGATTTCGCCATCAGGCTACACTAAAACGTCAAACGACTTCCCAGGGGAAACCCAGCTGCTCACTGGGTCTCATTATGTCCCTCTGTCTCACAGGCTTCATGTTTCTGGGATATTTGAGGAAAAATCTCCAGAGCACAATCCTCCTGGTCGCCTCACCCTGCCTAGCGCAGCCTGTGTAGGCCCTGGAAGCTGACCCACTAAAGCCCTCCCTATACATAGTGGCCTGAATTTTTCAGGAGGAAGAGGAAGCCTGAAAAAAAAAAGTATCTCTTTCCCCTACGTTTGCAAAGGAAAAGACCGTGAAAACACTGTACGTCACTTCATCCAGGACTCCACAATGGAGGCAAATGGGGAAAAGTGGAAGTTAATTTTGGTTCCCCCCTGAGCCCACCTTTGTACCATCGCTGGGAGCACATTCACAGCTCTTTAGACTCGGGCACATACACGGCTGCAGCAACACCTTCTCTGGATGACCAGAGTTAACAAGATGGAAGAGGCTCCAAAAAATCCTTGGTACCAACTCTATGACAGGGGGAACATGCTCCTAATTAAACTAAGCACCTCTAATGAACAGCGTTACAAAGACAGCTCACTAATTTTAAACCGATATATAGTTACCAGCATCCACATCAAAGTTATTAAAACCCCAAAGAAAACACAATAATGGACGAATTTTATAAAACCATTCAGAGAAATACCCAGTGACACACTGGGCAGCAGAGGAACCTCTTAAGACTCAAAGTTGCATCCTTCATTTTAGCAGTTGAAATCACAGGGGTTATAATTTCCAAGGGACCTAATCTGTACCTAAACCTAAACGTGGCATCTCTGCCTGCTTTATTGTTTGACTTTTAGCTGATGACACCTCTCAGAGCAGGACAGAGACAGCTATAAAAACTAGTGTGTCTACTTATTCTTCTAAGTCCCCTTCACCAGCAGCCTCCTGCACAGATGCTCCAGCACGTCTCAGTCCCCTCCACCGGCCATTTTATCCTGACAGACGTTCAAAGATCTGTCTGAACGAGCCTCCAGCAGCTTTAGGATGTTTGCCAGACAGAGATGCTGTCTGTCAAGTCAAACTGCAAGCCTTGCTGTCCTCTGGAGGCCACAACTTCACTGCTCGCTTAAAACGTGGTGGATGTTTGCCTTTTCTGGTTAACTGGTTCAAAGGGGCCCGGCAATCAAGTGTTTTCACGTGCCCCCTTATTTTCCACACTATATAGAAGACCCTCCTAGAGTTTTAATTCAGCAAGTCTCCAAACTAAAGCAGGTTACCTTTTCCTAGTTGCTATGAAATACAGACGGTATCTAAAAGCATTTAAAGAGCTGCAGATTACATTAATAAGCTGATTTTAGGGTTTTTATAAAAACTTGCACTGGGCTTACATTTGAGAAAAGAGTCAACCTGCCTCCTGATTTGTAAATTGTACATTCACATGGAGGAAATTGGAGGGGAAAAAAAAATGAGGGGGAAAAATATGCATTAAATGCATATTTAATGCATTCACATTAATCGATAACACAAACATGAACACTTATAGAATTACTTCTACTTTAAAGGGGAGGAATTTAAGATACCATTTTCAAATTGACTGTGAACAAGACTACAGAAGCACAAAAGGCTACAAAAGCACAAAAGACTACAAAAGCTGACTACTAGGAAGGTGATTCAGACTACCTGAAATACCACAGGCTTCCCCAAACAGTTCTTTGCATGCAACCGATTGTACTATCATCAACTGAAAATGAAGTCTAAGGCTTGCACTCGCAGATAACATTGCTGCACGTCAGCTTTGGCACCATCAGCCTGAGCGTGCCAGCTGGCAACATTTCATCTGAAAGATCTTGCACATCACAGACAATTTTCAAGTTAACATCGAGTTGTGTACACACGATGGAAGGAACAGTAAGGCAGCTCAAAGTTCTCCTTACTTGCCTAAACAGGCCCACATTAAAGGGTTCATGAATAAATCTGATGCTGATCTATGAACTGTGGTTATGAACTGTTTCTAAAATGAAACCCCCATCTCAGTGTGATCTGATCACTGTATTGTTTATCCAGTCATACTGGAGTCACTTCAAAATTTCAGATGGTCTGTTCAAAATTACCTAAGTTCAAGCTTGCTATACAATCACATCTAGTTTAGACTACAGCTGTGTTTTACCAACTTGATGAAAAGAATGAAAACAAAGCCCCAGTGAAAACTGAAGCCACATGCAGACCTCATCTTCAAAATACTGAGCCAGTTTCTCCCCTCTCCCGTTCTTGTGCTACCCAGCAAAAGTCACTAGTGTTGCTCATTGTAATAAGGATGTATCTTAAGGCAGGAGTTCATTTAAAATGGTCTGCAAGTGACAAGCAGTAGCCAATTTGTATCTATTGGATCTGCTGAACACAAAAATTCAAAACACTGTAGCCAAAACAGCTCATGTCATTTGAGGGCTAAAGACATTCCAAGCCCCAGTTGCAGAAATGTAGTATTAGTTCTCATATCAAAACATGAAAAACAAAAATAAAAATAACCTCTAGCATGCTCCATGTTTTGGAATTGGCAGAACCCAATTTATCCAAGAGTACACAGGATTTCCCCTTGCTATTCCCCACTAATTGTCAAAAATAACACCATGCAAATTAAAACAACAGAAAACTTTGCAGAAGAGACTTTGGTTTACTGGGCAGAGTCCTGACTTGCTTTAATTTGGCTGCCACAAACCTGAACTTCTCCTTGATACCCTTTAGGTGATATCCTGAAAATATTTCCCACTGGCGACCTCAAATCTCCTCTTAGACAGACTTCATTCACTTCTCTTCTCCTTGGAATTTATGCAAAGAAGAGATTGAAACAAACGAGACATACCAGTTAATAGGAAAAGAAAAAGGAGAAAGTATGCTATGTACTGTGATTAGCGAGGAATCGCATCAGGGACAGTCTTCCTATGAGAAACTATTGACATTCCAGATGTTTCCATTCAAAATCATAAAAATGTGAAAACGTGCAATCCTTAAAAAAAATCACCAAAACCCACTGAACTTTACCTTTTTAAAGAATATCATACACAAAAAATGATGGGCATTTGTGTATGTGTGTATGTATACACACACCATGTGTGTGTACACATATGTATATATACATCTACCCAGACACACACATTCAATATATATGCTCTTTTAAAACTGTGCAAAACTAAAGCATCCCTGAAGCTAGAGCAAATCAACCCGGCCTAATAGCTTTCTTCAAGTCTTGCCACATACAGGCATCAGGACTTAGATGCTGTCAGAGCATCTGACAGTTTACAGGATTCTGCTCAGCTAGATAAGATCACGTTGTGCAAAAGCAGGCTGGGTAGTGAAGCTGAAGCTCTGAGATGGCCAGCATGCTCTGTTTTGCAGGTGTCATTCCTAATGCTCCGTTACTGTGGTTTCCAACAACAGCAAACCTCAGCTTTCCCTCTAGATTGCAGAACTTCACAACTCTTACCAAGGCTCAAGGAATGTCTGAAGAGGCTGAGAGACACAAAAGGTGTCTGCTCCCTTGCTCACAAACAAAGACTGCTGGAGCATTTCTCTGTTCCTGCGCTGCATGTGAACTGTCACATCAGCCATCCCATCTGGATTAAAACCCAATGAACTACTGCATGGAATTAAGTACATGCAAAGGATCCACAAAACAATAATAAGCTAGGGGGAAAAAAAAAAAAAAAAGCAAAAGAAACAGAATTTTGTTTTTTGTTCTAGCTCCCAGAATGTGTAATCTCTTATTATGCTTGTTCACATGAAGAACGTGCAACACTTCTCTTAATCATTCTGAAAACACTTAAAGGAAGTTACAAATCATGCAGCAAACATCTTAAAATCTTGCAGAAGATTTCTAATCCTAACACAACTGATGATTCATGATTTGTAGCCTCAGCAAGTAAAAGTGCTGACATCAAAATCATTGCCAAAGGTGAACTGGCATGGTAATTATGCCCACTTACTGTCAGCCAGCCAACTGCCTCCCAAAAATAGACCCTGAGATATGAGGTCTAATTAGAAGTGTCTCAATTAGCAGGGTTCCTATATTTCAAAAAAACCTTACTGATAAGAACTCAGCAGAAGGTTTCCATTCCACTACAAGCATTCTAGTAAAATATTCTCTCTGCAGTATTCAGAGTATTAAAACTCCAATTTAATGTCTGGCCCATGAAAAACTTGCTACCTGGCAGTTTTGTCATTTATTCAGAGTGGAAGATTTACAACTAATTCTTTAGTTTTTATGAAAAGATGATTTAGGTGCAGTGAAACTAAAGCATATCTTGCAGAGGATCACAACCATCAGACATCTGCAAAGAACAGACACATTATAAATTGCATTGAGAGTTTTGGATGCAGAATCCACTGTAAGTGTCAACTGGTAATGAACAATTAATTAGTGTCCACTTGTAAAAACATTTAAAATTCAGGGCTGGTCAGAGTACACATAACCATTTATTATAAAAACACATCTACCACATTCTGTGCAGTAGTGGTTTATTTCCTACATTACTAGGAAGAACTCTGAGAGAGTGCAGAATTGTATGTGAAGTCCGAGCCCGTATCTAGATGCATCTTGGAGGTCAACACAAGTCCATGCTAACTCCTGCAGCAAGAACACCATCTTGCATCTATGCTTTGGAGAGTTCCACATGGAAGGCACTGAATGTAGTCTCCCTAATTTTCCAACATCCCCAGGGCTCCTGTTTCCAAAAGTCCACATCCCTTCTGCTATTGCCTTTCTAACTTGGGCAATAATTAACACGAGCTCAAAATGACTGGTTATCAGCTGTTATTTTCACTGATTTTTGTAGCATCTCAGGATGCTTGAGGACAAGCCCCAGGCTGAGGTACATCATCAAGGAGATCAGCTTCAACTTTGTGCTCTAGATGAGATATTGCTGCCTAAGCAGGAAAAGGCCTTCTAACTCAGAGCTTTGGTCCTTTTTTTTTTTTTGGTCTCCTTCCACGGTCTCTCTATTGTACATCCATTTTCCCACACTACTGACACTACCCCATGCTCCATATCCCATACTCCCACGATGCTTATTTCTCTGAACTTCTCCCACCTTCCCGCCTACTCTCCCATCATGCTTCCCATGGAGCAGGATACAGTGAAAGGACTTTCAGACATCACCCAGAAGCAAGGTATGGCACTGGGGATGAGAGGCTTGAAAGCCTGGCAAGTGCCTGGGATGCAGAACAAAGTCTGGCTTCATACAGGAGAATCAATGCTGTTTACATTTGCCGGAGATTCTCCCTGCCGCACCATTTATGTGCAAAAGGTAATAGATGATTGTAACTGCAATGGACAACATTTTAAGACCAGAAAGGATCTCAGATTTCTCCTGAACAGTAATACCATAGACATACCTCTTCATTTTCATAGAATCATAGAACCATCTAGGTTGGAAAGGACCTTAAAGATCAGTGACCATCAACGATCAAACCACCAAACTAACACAGCCAAAACCACCACTGACCCATGTCCCTCAGCACCACGTCTACCCCTCATTTAAATATCTCCAGGGGTGGTGATTCCTCTGCTTCCCTGGGCAGCCTGTTCCAATGTTTGATAACCCTTTTGGTGAAGGAATTTTTCCTAATCTGCAATCTGAACCTCCCCTGGTGCAACTTGAGGCCATTTCCTCTTGTCCCATGGCCTGGGACTTGGGAGAAGAGACCGACCCCCCCTGGCTACAGCCTCCTTTCAGGGAGTTGGAGAGAGCCAGAAGGTCTCCCCTCAGCCTCCTCTTCTCCAGGCTGAACACCCCCAGCTCCCTCAGCCTCTCTTTATGAGACTCGTTCTCCAGACCCTTCACCAGCTCCATTGCCCTTCTCTGGACCCGCTCCAGCCCCTCAGTGTTTTTTGTGGGAAGGGGCCCAAAACTGGGCAACTGCAATGTTGATGAAACATGTAACAAAGCCAAAGTATATTCAGTGTATCCTACTCACCAACCTACCTGCATTTCCTTTCCTAAATTCTGGTAATCATGATGTCCATACACAAATACATCACCAATCTATGTGATGCTTAGATTTTGTTTCACATGCTGATGGAAACAGAATGTCCTTGTACAACAGCAACAGAGAGTCTAAGGAAGAGATCTGGAGGCTACGCAGTTTGTTTCCCCAACAAACTATGAAAATTATGAAGCTGAGAGCCATAAAAACTGTTAGTCGGTATGACAGCCTTTGAGAGCATTACCCCTTTCAGAAATGCAGCTCCTATTTAAGAAGAAACATCTGGTGAACCATCCCAGACTCATCCTGCAGGCACCCATATGCACAGCTCCATTTTATACACTGACAGGAGACATAATAAGGGAAGAGCAAAACCTTCTGTTTCCTAAAAGTAGTTGTTACAGAAGCCGCTATGCAAAACTCAGCAAAGTTTCTCAGGTGCTCCAAACCTCATAGAGCCATTTCCTTCAATGCTTCCTTAAAGATCACTGTTCTCTACAGCATAAAATATCAGCATCTTCTAAAAAATTCTCATAAAGTCCTAAAACATAGTCAAGCCACAGAAAGCAATATTGCCACCACCCTGAAATGAACATTTTTACATATCAAAATGAAATATTTTTGGAACCAACTGTTCCCACAGAAAGGGAACATTCAGTCTGATTTCCCCAAATGGAAAAAAAAAAGCAAGGAAAGACATTTTGAGATCATACAAAAATACAAAGAACCGATATAACCAACACAGAAGTGTGCCTTGTGTGCAACACTATTAATCTATCTTGACTGAACAATTTATATTATTTTATTTTGCTCTTCTGTCTCCCCTTTTTGTTTGCTGTTTACTGGCAGTATCTTGGCACAGGCATTTCACTAAACAGTAGGTATTGTAACCGCAAAAAAAATCTTGGTCCCTCAGATTTTGCAGAATTTTACTTCAGGCCTATTTAACTAAAAGATCTCACTTCCAGGTTCCTGTTGGAAAAACAACTATTTACAGAACAACAAACACTTCCTCTTGTAGTGCCAACCCAGCCAAATGAGGTGTTCTGAAATTCTGATTAAACCCCATGAGCTTCTGCCAAGCACATAGCATGAAGGCAAATAACTGAGACAAAGAATACCTCTTTGTGGAAGTCACAGGGTATCAAAAGGGTGGCTGGTTGAGTGAGGCCCACAAAGAGTCCTAGCACACAGAGAAAAACACCGTGGCCCAACTGAAAAATTGCTGCTGGAGACTGGTTAATAACTGGAAATAGAAAGCAGTTTTGCTACAAGCTGGCATTTAGGAGAAGTTCATTCAGTACAGAGACAGAATCGTGAACTGTAATTTTGACATTGAACAACTAAGAGTTAGTAGCAAAAGTTGATTAAACTTTCTACTCATAGAATTATTGGCTTCCTCTGGTGGTGGTGTAAAACTACACCTACTAGAGGACCACAATCAGCTTTACTGAAAGTAAGGGGAAGAGGGTTCTGCATGGAGAGAAAAACAAGTCCTGTGACTGAAAATGCTAAGGACAGGCCAAGGAAACAACAGTGTCATCTCTCTGTATCTTGACAGAAACCATCTTCTCATTCCTCTGCTTTGCAAGAGACAACTCAGAGTACAGAGGAACCCCATCTCTTGGTGTCAAAGCAATGGTGGCAGAGATGAAGATCAGCAGAACAAATGTCATGCCACGGTGGCAAGATCTGTCAAGTGCCACACTGTGCTTTCAACATTGCCAGGAGTGGACAGAAGAAAAGGTGAAAAGCCCAGATCATTCTGGAAACACAAAGACATAGTTGCTCAGCACTGACAGCATCAAAATAACCCTGGGAAGGAGTTATTCCACAGGTTGTGGAGAAACCACAAACACCCAGCAGTGTGTGGTAGAGGACTTGGAGGTGCTGGTGGATGAAAAGCTGGACATGAGCCAACAACGCCCAGAAGGCCAACTGCATCCTGGGCAGCATCAAAAGAAGCTTGGCCAGCAGATCGAGAGAGGGGATTCTGCCCCTCTGCTCTGCTCCGGTGAGACCCCACCTGGTGTACTGCGTCCAGCCTCCACACAAGAAGGACATGGACCTGTTGGAGCAGGTCCAGAGGAGGGCCATAAAGGTGATCAGAGGGCTGGAGCACCTCTCCCGTGAAGACAGGCTAAGAGAGTTGGGGTTGTTCAGCCTGGAGAAGAGAAGGCTCCAGGGAGACCTTGTAGCCCCTTCCAGAAGGGGAGCTACAAGAAAGCTGGGGAGGGACTGTTTGCAAGGGCATGTAGCGATAGGAGGGGGGGCAATGGTTTTAAAATAGAGCAGAGTGGGTTTAGACTAGACATTAGGAAGAAGATCTTTACAATGAGGGTGGTGACACACTGGGACAGGTTGCCCAGAGAGATGGTGGAGGACCTGTCCCTGAGGACATTCAAGGTCAGGCTTGATGAGGCTCTGAGCAATCTGATCTAGTTAAAGATGTCCCTACTTGTGCAGGGGTGTTGGACTAAATGACCTTTAAAGGTGCCTTCCAACCCAACACATTCTATGATTCTATGATAAAGGCAAGAAGATGGATATGTCACTGGAGATGTTTTAGTCAGTCTTCCCTGTGGTAGGCTGCACTGCAAACCTAGAAGGGATTGAGGACAGCGGCTGAGATTATGAAGTGGATGGGGAGTTCTTCCTTCACCAATGTGAAGGATGAAAAAGCCAATCAGCAGCAGCTGACACATGAGGAGTTTTCATATGGAAAAAGATAGAAGGGACTTGCTCATTCTAGTAAATATTCAGAATTATGGTGCATACATTTTCTTTAAGGGAATTTTCAAAATCAGTTCACAGCTGTGTCATCTGTTGTACCAGTTTTGTCAGGGCTACCAAATTAGCTTTTTTATTTACTCTAAAGTGTTTCTACGGGAATATTTATAACTGTGCCAAGAAATAAGAGTGTTAAATCTTGTTAGACATGAAGGTACCTTGAATAACTGTGTCACTGTGTCTTTGATCATTTAACGGTATAAATTTGGCAGATGCTGTTGGGAGAAGTCATACCCTCTATTAGTTCAGCAGATACAGCATAGAATAAACAGACACTTTCAGGCTCACTAGCCTTGCCTGCCTTTATCAAGTCTGAAATAGAAGCTGTAATTGGCAAACTAAGTACTAATTGAGAGCAATTGCTCTGACTAACTTGATCATGTTAATCAAGTAACAGTTTGGGGAAAAAAAAAAGATTATGATGGTTGGTAGTAATTATCTTTCTTTCTGCAAGATTAATGCATGCATCATCTTCCTCTCTGCTAACATCCTTTTACTACGCAGGCATACGCTACCTCTGCTTTCAAATTATCTGACTGAAATACAGCTGTGCCTCCCTAGGAAGGATGTTATGCAGGACATGTTCAGGTTTCATTTTAATTTTCCTACTGTTCTGCCCATAACAAACACAACCAAGTTCTGCAAGGTAGCCTGGGGATATCAGACATACTTTCCATGGTGAGAATGCAGTAAACACTGAGAGTCTCAATCATTTCTGAAGCTGAATGGGAAGATGCAGCCTCTGGACTGCGATTTTGCCACTTGTTTGCTTAAAAAAAAAAAAAAAAAAACCACACACACAACACTTTTTTTTTGTCCCGACCTTCAGCTGGCTTTATTTATCCCCTTACTATTCTCAGTAGCTCTGCAAAGCTCATTTCCTTAATTTTTTTTTTTCTGGTTTTCTTAGATAAAGAGGCAGTTGCATCCTTAAAGAGTCAATATGGTTGAAGAATGCAATCGAGGCAAAAATCTAGCAATGATAAAGTCAATGGAAATCCTGCTACCAACTCTGAGCAGGATGAGTTAAACAAACTGTCAGATCCAGTATCCACTTTCTTTGCTGATGATTAATTTGTGACACTACTATTTTAAAAATATTTT
The DNA here is from genome assembly GCA_026546715.1 of Gallinago undulata. Classification (NCBI taxonomy): domain Eukaryota; kingdom Metazoa; phylum Chordata; class Aves; order Charadriiformes; family Scolopacidae; genus Gallinago; species Gallinago undulata. The sequence continues at coordinate 228,906 of JAOTQQ010000002.1, read as the reverse complement.
TTTTCCTATATACTTTTCCAGGATTCTCTTACCTCTGCTTTAACATGGTTCTGAGAGGCCATGAATTACTGCATATTCATGTAAATATCCAGCACATGCTGGTAAATCCTTCCGAGTTTTTTCAGATGTTCAAATTCTCCATCAGTTTTAATAACCAGTATTTCTTCTGCTGACTGCTTCTCACTTCTTCCTTTTATTCCTGAATTCAGGGATTCCACATTTTATTTCCTCTTTTTCTTTCTGTTGAGACTTTTTTGTGTGTGGACAGTTCCTGAATTTTGTAATTTTTTCATTTACCAAAGTTCTCCCAAGATAATTACCTAAAACTAGGAATTCATAGTTACTCAGTCAGTATTGTCACCTACCAACTTGATCTGCTCAGAAGTCCTCTGTACAATTAAGGCAACTCAATTTAAAATTAATTTGAGCAAAACAAATACATATACCTAAATTGCAGCTAACATGTACCAAACTTTGCAATGCGCTTTTTTCAGTGAAGGACATACCATAAAGTGCAGAGAAGGAATAAAAAGATAAACAAGAGGTTCAAAATACCTTCCCTCTGGAACACACATCTCAATTCTTTATTGAATTGAGGTCCAAAATACCCATTGCCTTTGGATCCAAAGAGCTTCAATCAGCTTAGCCCATCAGTATCATGAAAAGCTAGTAATAATTCTTATTAAAATGCACTAATAATGTTAATGGGGGGAATAAACCTCTCAAAGTATAGATTTTTCTAGAGCTAAATACATCATATTATAAAGATACAAGCAGTGATTGTAACAAAGGGCAAGGTGCCAGAAGTTTCAAAAAGAAACCGATAAAGCCTTTAAGACCCCATTAAAATCTCCCCTGGGAATAATTTGTGATCTGCTCTACTTCATGCAGATAGTAAATTAAGTATCTAAAGTCTAAAACTTAATATTGGGTTTTATTTCACTGTGGGTTTCCTTCTTCTCCCTCCCTGCATTTCCAACAATTCAGCAGGTGCATCTTCTCCATACCAGCAGCACCCCTGTTACTCTGCAAGGGAGAAGGATTTAACATATCACAGCATCACACAAATTTCAGATAAGCTCGTGATCCTGTTGCTAGCATCAGTCAGCACTATGCTCTCTGAAACCAAAGTTTGGACCCTGCAGCTTTTAACAGATGGCAGGTCCTCCTATCCCACTGCTGTTTGGTGCAAAAGCCCTTCTTTTTCCCCTTCTTTCCTTTCCATCCCTTTTCACAATCCCACATTTACATACTTTTCTTAACTACTGTAATTTTCACGGGCTATAATGCTAGGCAATATCACAATTTTTAGCAGTATTGCAAAAGATTCAAATGGTATCTGCTCATGATGGCTCCAGGCATATTATAACATCTATGTTATATAGCCTTTTTCATGGATCATATCCTGTAATTACTGTAACATCCTACTGGCAGTAAACTTGCATCCCTCAAATACATTTTAACAAGCTGTCAGTTGCATTTCGAAGCAACCAAACAGTGAATTAGGCACCTCAAAAATAACAATTTATTATTACTCATAACCTTGGGAGATGATACTCTTTGGACTCGTGAAAGATGATCATTGTCTTCCACTTCTCTTTTGCATAAAGCAGCTTTATGTGAAGCAGACAAAACCCGCAGACTGGTGACAGTTAATAGGATTGCTGCAACCGAAAAGGAGAAGTGTAATAACAGAGCTCAGAGAGAACACATGCTGGAACATGCGTGCTAAATCATATCGCAACTCTAGCACTTTAAAAAAAAAAAAGGACAAAAAATAAAAGAGAGAAGCAAGTACAGGGGAGAAGTTCAAAGTCAAAACTGGAACTAGAAACGAAGTGTACTAACTGTTCTGTAGCTGTCTCAGCTTGTGACTCAGCAGAACAAAAAGCTTTTGTATTCATTTAGAAATAGAGTCCATATTGCACAGGAGGTGGCAAAAATCCACTGTCCGGAACGTGACCGTAGTTCCATTTGCTTTCACGGGGACCGACCGCATAAAATCCCCAGCTTTATAGAGACAGTAAATCATGACCCTGTTCCACATGAATGATGAGACCAGGATAAGACTTTAGTTTTCCTGTAAGCATGGAGAAGCAGTCAATGGAAAAATAGCAATTTGTACAAAAACGAGAAGTGAAACAGCCATAATTTAGAGCATTCAATTGTTTTATTTGCATTTAATGAATCTGCAAAATACCTGCATTTATAAATTAAAATAAAAAGAACACTGAGAAGAGCAGAAGTAGGTGAAAAAGTCTGTGCAACCACTGCAACCCAACACTGTGTAACAGTCACCATAAAGAAAAAATGGCAGCAGGCTTAAGACTAACATCTCTATTTGAAATATTTGTACTTCCCTTTTTATGTCATATCTGTCACAGACATAGATGTTAAAGAAGGCTGAAAGGGGAAGATGGAACATCAAATAGTTTTTAAATCATGATTTTTTTTTAAAAAAAACCACTTGTTTTAACAGTACCAAGAGATGCTATTAGTCACTTGGATGTGATCAGAACAAGAGGCTGTAGTTTATTGGCATTTCTAAGTTAAACATCAAGTAGTAGAAAAAACAAACAAGCAACGTGTTCGTTCAAGGACAGATTTTTCTGTTCACGACACACCACAGTATCTGTGTTTGGACTAGTTTCTGTCACTCTCCCTTCTTCTCCAAGTATTTTCAATCATCAGTGAACTCTCTGATGAAAATACAGCATCATTCTACATAAAGAAATTACCTGCGAAGAAGCATACTTTCAGTTAAGAAGTTTATGTTTTTTCTACTATGTAAGAGTTAATTTTCTTTATCTTTGTGAGGTAATGTTTACCCTCAGTTTGATACAACAAAGTTCCACTTACTTCCATGCACTTTTCTTTTTTTCTTAAAAATGTGATTGCACATATCAGAAGTTTTTGCTTGCTTGCAGAGGGAGGGAGTGGGAGTGTAGTACACAAGTAAGGCATGTCTATGAATTTCACAGTTGTGAAACACATTATAAATAAAACCATATGCTCTTAGAAGAAATTTTTGTCTCTACCCTCTTGCTGCATGCTGAGGGATGTGCAGGGATAGACCTCAGTGCAGGTGTGAGAGCCTGCAAACACACCTACATTAGGGCTCACAAAGAAACTTATAAATAACAGAATTATTTCTCTAGTTGCTCTGCAGAGTGAACACATAGGACACTTCATTTTAACAAGAATTATAAGATTTGGTTTCCTCTTATTTTCTCACTTTAAAAAGCTGTGAAACAGTGTTAACTGGCAGCTGTGATGTCTGACAACAGAATGTAAATGATTAATAAATAATTTATTTATAATATAAATTATAAATAAAAATATAATATAATAAAATGTCTGCCATTTTAGTGTCCAATACTTCAATGATTTTCAGAGCACATGCCTCATGATGACAGGGAGAAATATGCATCTATACACTGTGCTAGTAAAAATAATCAAATTAATAACAGATTTAATCTAGAGTTCTACAGATTGATCAACCAGTTAAAAAACTTTGATGATGTACTGTGTAGTACTCCTCACCAAAGCTATGAAACCAAACAAGGCAATTTGTAACATTTTGTAAAATATGCCTCTGACATTCCATGATAATAGTTTCTTTTTTACTGAAGCCACATTCTTCTTTTTCCTTCCTTATTTTCTTTTAAAATACGTGCTTTGATGGACACAGAACTTGGTGAACAATGATAAACTGCCGCATTTCCCTCTTGTATCATGACTTCCTTTACTGATCTAAAACACACCAAAGGGAAGTGCCTTAACTCCTCTCAAGTGTAAGATGAAACTACTTCATTTCCAGTCTTGAGTTATGCAGCGATCTCTCCCGTGAGCAGTTTTCTTTCACAGAATCACATGGGGTTGGAAGGGATGGGACCATCTAGTCCAAACCCTGCCAGAGCGGGTCTACCCAGAGCAGGTCCCACAGGAACGTGTCCAGGGGGATTTGAATGTCTCCAGAGAAGGAGACTCCACCACCTCCTTGGGCAGCCTCTGCCAGGGCTCTGCCACCCTCACAGGAAAGAAGTTCCTCCTCATGTTTAGGTGGAACTTCTTATAC
>JAOTQQ010000002.1:206784-224728 GCA_026546715.1 Gallinago undulata | reverse complement strand
TTTTCCTCAGAGCTGCTCTCCAGCAGGTCAGCCCCCAACCTGTCCTGGTGCAGGGGGTTATTCCTCCCCAGGTGCAGGACCTTTCCTTGGCTAGGACAGGGTAATGTGCAGACAGAGCTGACTATACATTACCATCATGGTAAGCTTCTCCTACCTTTTTATATCTCATCTGCTACTAAAGTTGCCCTTAATAAAAAAAAAAGGCAACAATGCAAGCAATGCAAGAATGCTGCAGTTCTCTAATGATGGAAAAAATATTGGTGAAGCAAATCAGCAAGCCTAAAATGTCAGGTTATTAACACATTAAAAGATGTGAGAAGGATGGCGGGAAACACCTCAGTCTGACAACAACCACAGCTTTATATAGGGGAAAGTGCTTCTGAAGATCCATATAAATACATTTAGGAAACACTGTATATTTTACTAAATGTTATGCTGTATCTCCATGTTCTTTACCATCTATAACTGACCTTGCTTGCAGAGCTAGAGAGTGGAAAAGCACCAGACAGGTTTTCTTGACTCAAAAATCGAGTCCAAATTGAGCCTTCCCATCCTGCCCTCTGTGGTAAGCACATCTGCACAGGTTGAGAGACTGTTAAACTTTCCTCAAAGCTGAACACAGCACTGGCACACAAACCTCATTCACACTGAGGAGCTCAAGGGTCCACATTCTGGTAACATTTTTTGTTAGATTACTGTTCCATTAATAATAGGGGTTTTTTTTGCTTGTTTTTTAAGCAACTTTCTTGCCTGGTATTCAGCTATACCTAAAATATAATCACTAACAAAAAACAACATGGCTTTAAAAAAAATTACAGCTGCAGACATTTGTACTGCTTTACCCACAATCAGTGCATTGTTTCACATGGCTTCAACTGTATCACATTTTGGATGTCTTACCCCTTTTATTTCTTTTGGGTTTTTTTTTTTCCACACATTCTTTCATTTTGCATCCTGTCTCTCATCTCAGACTTTTCCAAAGGACTCAGACACACAACCAAGTACACATAGCACGCGTTCTGAACGCACAGATAGACTAAGTAAGCTGTATGTGACTGCAAATGGCCTCTCTGCTGTTATTTATCCAACTTTCACAAATCAGAGTGTGCATATTGTGCACACAATTTTATACTTACAGCTTAAGAACCTGGTTCCCCAGTCTCCTTTTTTACTTCCAAGGTAAGCCACTGCTATAATATATTAATGCTCACAATGTACCACAAGCAGGAAAACCACAAAATTGGTTCCTTAAAAGTTATTGACAGATCAGCTGTAACCTACCAGAGGATTAAAAAAAATCCAAAACACAACAGATGGGAAAAAAAAATTTCCTTGCCACTAGTACAACATAGCAAATGCTGTATTCAAAATCCAAACTCTTCCCTCCTCCTGCCACAACAAACCCTTTTTTAGAAAACTGTCTATCCCTTTTTCAACTATTGATGGTGACTGTCAATTCCAATAACTAAATCTGACATAGCAAAAGAACAAGCAAACAAAAAATTTAAAAAGCAGAAATACTGATCTCATTAAATGCTGCCTTGCAAATCCCATCACAAAAGAAAATGCAGGTAACTCACTGAAAATTGAACCTTAAACACCACAAACTCTTACAATACCTAATATCTTGACATTTGACTTTACATCAAAATGCAAGTACTGCCTGGGTGACACCAAAAAAACCCAAAAAAGTAGGGAGACAGTATTCATGGCTAAAGGCAACATGACAGAAAAGGACAAACACTAATTTAAAAGAAACAAAGTATATATCCCATTGTCTATAAACATACACACATTAGCAGCACAGTTTTCACTGCTGAAGATTTAGGAGCACTTAAAAAAATAAAGTCAAACCCCTTAAAACTGGTATCGATACAAACCCCAGCTCACTCCAGCAAGCCACCCAAAACCCCTGCTTAGATGGGTTCCAAAGCCCCAGGTTACCACAACATTTTTGAGCACCTACAAGACTTGGAAGCTAGCCATTCTCCCCAACGAATCTTGAACTGAAACTGTTCACACAGAACCATCAGACTTCTTCCCCATGGGATTACAACAGCATGTTACCACCTCCTAAAGGTTTAACAACAACAACCAAAAAAACCCAAAACAAACTGATGTGTTAAGTTTATTTTCCAAATACCTGGTGCAGTTTTACTTCTTCCACAGTATCTGAAGTGGAAAATATGGCGTTGTGGCTTATCACCAGAAAGGAGAGAGCTAGAAAAAACACATGTGCTTCTAAAAAACAAAGTGCTAACAATATAGACATTATGAAATGTCACTTTTATACCCAGGAGACAAACCCTCACTCTCTCTCAAAGACAAGATACTTTTAAAAGTATCCACACTGTAACAAAGAGATGATAAGCTCTTGTAAAGGCAAGGGAATACTGACATACAAAATATTGTAAGTTATGAGAAATTTGTATTTTTGAAATTTAAGCAAGGATTTACTTGGTAAGTCACACTAGCTGAAATGCAAATATGGGAAAGGACACCGAGGCCCTAGGAATTTCAATTCATTCAGTTTTTCTTTTTCCAGTGATCCTTTGCAAATAAATTAAAAATATTCAAACCCCAAACTTGAGGTAACTTTCCTTGTTTCAGTAAGAACTGCACAGCATTTTCTTTAAAGTAGAAAATTAAGTTCTTGCTTAGACAATTCTATCTTATGGAAATAACCAACCTTTTCAATCAAGTTGGGCATAAATTCTAGAAGCAGTTCAGTTTTTTGAAAACAAGGGATCACTTCAAAGTTAATTTTTTTGCCTGCTTCTAAGCTGTCATTGAGCATAATATACATTATAAAATGAGAAAGGTGGTTTCGAGCTTACTTTTGCAACAAGCATTCCTTAATTCAGAATAGACGAAAGGTGTTTTGATCAATGTTCCAAAATACACTTCCTACTGTGCCAGTGAGGACAAGGATATGCAAACACCCAGCAAATCTATTTCTTTTATGCTTTATGAAGTCGTATGCCACTTTCTTGTTCTGCAGTCACTTAACAGTCTGCAAGACACTTAAACCACTGGCTGTCTGCACATAGCTCATTTAATAAAACCTACTTTCCAAAATTTCCATAGGCAGCTATCCTGTTCTCCTTAAAGTATAAACCCAATGAGAAGGAACTAATAAATCCTTCTTTACATACAGGTACACACTAACCCTGTCATACCTGTCTTTACAGAAGAGCACATCTAACTCCAGTTGTATTTTTAAAGCATTCCTTTTGGGAATAGACTCGGAGGCTACTGGTCCAACATGACTGACTCTGAAAAGCCTTAGCTGCATGTCCCTTGTTCTTTTGAATAAATCAAGTGAAAGCATAGCTTTAATCCCCTTAAATAAGGCAGTATGTTCTTTACATATTTAATAATTTGTAGCAACCAAATCCTTTACTATAACAAAGGGTGCTTCATCAACTAAATGAATAAAGTCAGCCAATCACACCTTCATTTCTTACTAGCCTATTCCATTTCCTAAATTAAATAAGCTTTAGGAATGTGAGACTGCCTGCTTACCCTGCTGGACAGCAGTGGAATGGGAAAACAACTACATGGTGCTTCCTGAAACATAACCAACATTCAAGCCCACCCCGATCACCCTAACAGCAAATCCCGATCCGTGAGATCCAAATGCTTACAATCACCCACCGGACAACTGCTAATAAGCTGCAACTGCTAATAAGCTACTACAACTGCTAATAAATTTTAAATCTTCTTTCCATCAAGTTTTACTTAAGTACGTGAGGGCTTCTCATTTGGACTGAGACAACTTGTCATTTCAAATATTAAAATTTCAGTACTCAGTCAATAAAATAAGATGCAAGAACAAAGCCCAAAACACCTTTGGGACAAACAGGAGATGTTTGAATTTTACTACATTCAACTTTTATTAGATTGTCTCATTTGTAATGGCTGGACTAATTTAATGATAAAAAAAATAAAGTAAAAAAAAATAGTGAAGCAGTACTTAAAGTTGTTCTGCAAACGACGTGAAAAAGTCCTCAACCCCTCAAAACATTACTAGATGAAGTACTAATGGCAAAGAAAACAGAAATTCAGATAAATGAACTGAAGAGCCAAAGAGCTTTGGCAAAGCCTCACATCTGAGTTTTATAATAAAAGCTCAGGCAATATTTACAGTTTTCAAACAATTAAGGTACATGACAAATTCAAGACCTTACCTCCAGGCACGCTATTTGACAGAGCAAGTCTAGGAAAGCAGTTACCTCTGTCAAACCACCAATGCAAACCAACTCCTAAAGATAACTCATGTTACAAAATACTGGAAATAACAGTAGACCCGAAGAAAGCAGTATCACCAGTAACTTCCAAATTACTGGGTCACAAAGCCAGGTTCTGTCTAGAAACCAGGTGAGAACTACAATAGTCACTGAACAAAGTTTATTGGGGCTTTTTTTGCCCCCCTTTTTTTTTTAAAGTGTTTTAGTTAATTTAAGAAAAAGAAAAGAGAGTCACAGGAGACCCATAACAATGCTCTGAGGATCTCTGGGAAGGTGGATTTACCAGGGAATTGAAATCCTAAGGAAAAGCAAGGCAGCCAACAGTAAATGGTAATATTCTGCATGGAAATTATAGAAGAAAAGGCCACTGTACTCAGCTTCTCTGACAATATAAGCCACTGCCAGTGCTGTCTGGTCCTTCCTGCTGTTCCCTCCCCAACCTCATTTCAGTCAGGTTGACGCGGCTGCCTGACGGGGATTAAGGGAAGAGGGATTAGGAATTGACCTAGGTTTTAATCAGGGAGGTTCACATCTCTTTCAGGTTTGCTCTAGAACCCACACAGCCACAGACTAAACCAGAACAACCTGCTGACACAAACACAAACCTTTTCAGTTGTGGGATTTCTTCCCCTTGTGTTAGTTTTCAGCCACTTCATTGAGCCGACCCATCTGACACCTTTAAGGCTGAGAATGTGCACTGCAATGCTTCTGCAAAGTAAAAACCTTCACCAATGACATCGTTTCAACTGATGGTACAGGAAAAGGAACAGAACTCAGTTTTGAGAAAAAACGTCTGAGGGTAGGTTATCCCTGAGGGTTTTTTAAGTTCCAAAAATGTACGGTATGCTCATGCATTATAATGCCAAATGTGAAAAGCTGACTGCAAGCTCAATGCAAATGTTATGTTTAACTTAATGGAGCCAAATTCTCATTAAGTTTAAAATCAGTATTATTTTTTTCCTGCTCTAATCCAGATGTGGACTGCAAAAATAACTTAAAAGTTTGCAGATGCATCCGTGGGAGGTAAAGATAATCTTTATAAAGAACGGTCTCAATTACAGTCGTGTGAGCAGCCAGCAACTATTAAAAAACCCCTAGAAATCCACAAAAACCCATCCAGTCTGGAGGCACGGCCCAAATTAAAATGCACATAGCATTAAAAAAAACCCAACATGTTCCAGTGAAGACTTCAGTCTGCTTATTGGAGTGCAGCACTAATTAAAGAAACATAATCCCAAAGCAAACAATTAAATACTAAGACTGCTTGCAAACCTGCACCAGACTTTTCAAAGGTTTTCAACTCTATAAAAGCAATAGTTTGTCTTGTAGATTTCACAACAAAACAAAAGCTATAAAGTCATTAAAGTCAGCCTGTGGTCACCTTCACACATTTTTCTCCCAAGTATTCTGAGCAGGTGCAGTCACAGGGAAGGAGGTAGAGCTTTTCTAAATGGGTTTCCCCCAAACCTCCCCAAAATAAAACAAGAGCAAAAAGAGGCAAGATATATATTATCACTGTTTCCCAAAATCAAACCATTTTAGATTCAGGATGTAAAAATTAAAGTCTGATATAAATGCCTTAACTAGACTTAACAACACATTCAAGCTTCTTACAACAGAGAAACCATCAGCTCATTAATCACATGTCCCACAAGACACAAATAAATTGCTCAGTTTAGTCACATTTATTACCAGGGAACTTCCCCTCCCCCACTTTAGGCTCATGGCAGAGAGCAGCTTTGGAATGATTTCTCTATCTAAACACAACCCCTGGACAGTACCCAAAGACTGCCTGCTGCTGGGAAAAACTGAGAGGTATCTGTGTTTATTGTTGAGATAAACAAATTTTAGAGCATTTATTTGTTCTGTTCCAAGTATGTCCTGTGTTCATATACCATCCCCTTTATTATTCAGAAAAAAACCTACTGTGTGCATATGCACATGGGCTCATGTTTAGCTGGTCCAATGTTCCTAAGGTCTCATTCTCTATTTTGAGTTACACTACTAGAATGACATAAAGAGACAAAACAAGCATTAAAAAAAGTTCTGTGATCAAGGCCCTGGTATTGAAGCACTCTGCCAACCAGCACAGGCAGTAGGGACAGGAAGAGAAGTATGTCCAGATTACAATAATTAGATAGCCAGATCAGGCTGAATTAAATGTGCTAACATACAAAAGCAGCACTGCCTTCTGTGTAAGCAGTAGTAACTTTTTTTTTTTTTAAATAAAATAGTTGAGCTAAATCAGCACAACATCCTGCCAGTTTAACATGCAGGTACTCTGAATCTCTCCTGGGAGCACCCAATACAGGAAACCTAAGCCTAGAATTCAAACCACAGATTGTAGAGCATTTCTTTGTTCGTAACCCTCAATCATTTGCACAGCTCCTGTACTGCTCTCCTGTCCCTGCTGCAAGCACATAATGTGCCAGTAAGTCCACGGGCCACATGGTGAACTGAAGATCACAGCCTGATCCTGCTAAAAATAACTCCCCTTGCCTTTCTGGGGGGGAAGGAGGCAGGGAGGAACTGTGTTATTGTGGTCCCACAGACAGGAGCACAGATACAGCTGACTTGCTGGAGGGAGGGTAGAAAAAGTAATAGGCACAGCTGGAAGAAGTGTTTCTGGAACATTATCAGGCACTAAAAAGAGATGCTGCCACAGAGCAGCCTTTCTGTTTAAGAGCTGTCATCCTGGTCTGGCCAAAGGATCTAATGTGGGTTCCCCTGGAATGGGAAGCAGCTGCCCCCACTACCTCCAAGTCAGAAGACAACAGGCAGCATACTTCCCTCTTCCAGCATTCTGCCTTGCTTCTTTTCTTCTGTTTTACTCTGAAATTGGCCAAATCAAAGATTCACCTTTCTACCAAAGGCAGGCAGTACTGACTAACAACAATAAAATGCAAACTAGCCCTTTATCTAATACATTTCCTATTTCATTTTCCTTTTCAAAATTCCCATGCTCACACACCACAGGGTTTAATCCTCACACTTCTCAAAGAGGGTCCACGTGTGAGCCTATTTGACTTTTGATAGGTTTCAACGTGTTCAACTGGTAACTGCAGAACAAGTCCATTATGAGCACTCTAGATATAAAGAAACACCTGAAAACAGGCTAAGTCAAACAAACACTTAAGAACACACGTGGCCTACTTTGATTTTCACCCTGCCCCCACCACTGCAACTCCGGGTGCGGTAGCTTTTTTTTCCAAAAAGTACTTCCTAAGAACAGAGGCTACACCTGAGCTGCAGAAGGCAGAGAACACCTAACAGCTCCTCCTGCTTTGAAGACTGATGTGGCTGTTTCGGTGGCAGCTGCCCAGCAGAGCGTGTGCTGCTCCTCCTTAGCCCCTCCTCTGCTCCCAGACGCGTAGTCCCACCCTCTCCCTTCTGCCTGCTTTCTCACGCTTGTCACAGCATTCCATGAGCTAATCCAACTCCCTGACAGAGCAAAGACAACCCCATGCTTACGTATGTGTATGTATGTATCTCCTTGCTGGAGTGGGGAGCCAGACCAGCCCCCAGGAGGGTACCAAACGCTGCGGTGGGAGCGAGAGGTGGAGCAGGAAGAGGATGCCGTGCGCTGAATCCCAGGTGAGGTTCAGAGCCAGAAGCCAAACGGGGAACAGCTCATCCCAACAGCTATGGTACGGCTACAGAGAGCTGCATCACGCAGCCAGCTCTCCCACAGGCACGGAGAGAGGGTTTCACCACCGAGTGAATGCCCCGTGTCTCTGCTGCGGCACTGCCGGCCCAGGCGGTGGCCCCTCGCCCCTGGGTCAGAGCCCGTCACCCAGTTCCACCGGCACGGACCCTCCCGCTGCCACAACCCCAGTACTAGGATGCTTCCACCTCAAACGGGTGACTGGTTTCTAAGGGACCACATTAATATCAACAGCTACTCTCATGCAGAACTAATAGCTACTTGTATTTCCAGAAAGGACAAATATTTGCACAGTATGACCTCACCTCCTAAGGTCTGATAAGTAACTAACAAATCAGCGTACATGTTTAAACTAGACATTTTAGATAGGTTAAGTAATGAGAGCAAACTCAAAGTCTGGATAAGGCCTGCTAAGATTGCTTGGAACTGGAACTTATTGTCGTCCTATCCAAAAATAAGCACATTCACTCAGCAACAACTTGAGACTCATGAAAAATTATCAGTTGTGCTTTCCTAATTCACATTATAAACCCTCCCTATGTAAATACAGTCCTATTTTAACTTGTGTCTTCTCATCAGCTTGTATTATTTAAAACATGTGGGACATTCATACAGATGGGAAAAAAATAGGTCAGGCTTGAAACAAAAGCCAAGCCGCTCCTTTTTATTAGCAGATTAAACATGCAGAAATGTAATTTGAAATTCCAAATAAAGCAACTTAATGAAAACATTCTGAACACAGATAAAAACTACTGCAAATAGTTGCAACCTTTAACTGCCATGTTGCCAAATGTCTTACTAAAACAGAACTGATGAAAAAGTTTGTTCATCTGATTTGAAAACACACAGAAAAGGACTATATTGCTTGGTGAACATATGAAATCTGCTATATAAATCTAGGGTATTTCCAACATCAGCAGCCAATATAATACTCCAGCATGTCTGAAATACTACTAGATGATGAACGTTTGCAAAATCTCATCCTGTCATTTGCAAACATCCTGCTTTTAAGCAAATTTATTCCTTTTCTGATATTGAATTTACAGTGCAAAACTCAGAAACATTTATTCATTTTCCTTTTACCTTCTGCATAACCACAGTATTGACTACCAAAATAGGTAAAGCCCAAATACAAATAAGTGCAATAAATTTAATATAGTTATCAAGCTGAATGTCCTAAACATCATTTGCTTGCTGCCACCTATTGTCCCAAACATGTTGCAAGGAGCCATAAAACCCTTTTCCCCTTCTGCCTCAACCCAATACTAGTACTCAGCTATTTTAAAAGCTTAGAAAGTTACTAACTCTTCCCATAAACATGCCATGTAACAAAAGGAAACCAAGGGGAAAATGAAGACATTGCAAAGATTTTTTTTTCCTTTTGATTAATTTTGTTTGGCAATTCTACTGTAACTTCAAGTAAACACAGGACATACCACAATTTCTGAATGGAAAACAACCAAATCAAATCAGTGAAGAGTAATCTCATCAGATACCAGTATCAGAGCCCGAGGAATGCCTGTTGCTCAGACTACCAATTCAACAACTTTACTAGTTTAAGAGATTTCAAAACTTACAAGTTCCAGCAGCTTTATTACTGCTTCTGTCTCTGACAAATATGCAACTGATAAATACATTCAAGCATGATAGCTGTAGAAGGAATGAATAAAGGTTGACAATAAAGATGAATAAATCTAAACAAGATTGGCAGTAGGCAAGTCACTTCCTTCTCTACCCCCTTTCAGTTAAGAATTCATAAATGCTAGTAATACAAACAAATCCCCCAAAAAAGAATACAAGTAACCAGAACAAAATACCTTATATATATAAATACCATCATACACCTAGATATGTGTATATTGTATGTACATTTTTTAAACATATGTAAATAAAAAAGGTGTGTATACACTCTAAATTCTCAATTAACCTAAGTTTTGCCTTTACACTCAGAAATAATTTTGTAATAGTAATTTCTCACACAGTTCATTTAAAACAGTAATTTTTGGTTGCCAAAGGCCACTTAATTCTGTCTCCTCCTAAATGTATACACCTGCACAATGACATCATGTTCAGGCTCATCTAAGAGGTTAAAGAACAGGGAAAAGACACAAATTAATAAAAGAGCCTAACAAAAGCTTTACTACTTAAAGCTCTGCAGATTAAAACAGAAACTTTGCCACTGAACATAAAATTCGAAAGGGTCATTATCTCAAAAATCTTAATTCTCTGAATGCTGTGTAAATAAATAAAAATGGTTTTCAAAAAAATCTGGGACGCAAAAGAAGACCTCTGTCAAGCAGGCTGGGATTTCCCATCAGTAGTCTTCATACTTAAAGCCGCAATATAAACCCAAGAACTAGCAAGTCACCTCACTGAAAGTAAAATTTTGGTCTGCTGACCAAATTGATAAGCCTCATCTCATTTACCTTCTGCAAACAGTGTCTAAATAAAGACGTCCTAATAAGGTAACTTGACTGCCAGGTGCTGGCCATTCACATACTCCAGTGTAGGCACACACCAGTTCTGCAATGAAGAGGAACACACCACACAGGCGCGCAGGATGCTAATTGCAAATATAGCAGCTTAAATTTCAGGACAGGTCTCTGAAAACATGGGCATAGGTATCCAACTGCTTTGTTATTAAAGGAGCATACTGAATGCTTATAGCAATCATCTATGGGACCAGTGCTTAAAAAGATAATATTCAGACAGTTAAATATTCTCAAGCAATGTGACAGAGTCAGTCCCGAGGCTCAAACTGGGAAATGGTGAACTCCCACAAGGGGTGAATTATCAGTTCTGGCTAGTCATTTGAACTCTCCAACTCTGGTTCTTCTAGACACAAATATCAAAGGCTATTTCCAATGCTACTTATGGATCAGCATCACCTACTCCACATATCTGTTCCTTTGACCTTCACTTATTTTACAGCCTTTATCTATACATTAATGCTAACAATCCCTCATCAAAAACCAATTGGCTTCGTTTGGCTTTGAACCGACAGACCCAATTATACCCAAAAGGCTAAAATGGAACCTGGCAGAGGTCCACAGTCATCAGTTCAGTAGCCAGTGTGCAGTAAAACTGACATGAAAAGGCATGTCAGAGAGTAACCGTGGATAGGAAAAGTGGAGAAAAATTACGGAGGATATGGAAGATCATTAAACTAGCTGCCACTAATTAACAAGCTGTCAAAGGAGAGATGATACACTGCAGCAAAGGAGGGTGTGCAGTAAAGCCTGGTTACAGTCAAAAACACGGCTCCTGGGGAAATGGGCAAAGCTATTTATCACAAATCACAACAGTGACCAAGATGAATATTACCACAAGCCACGTCTTAATCATTTAACTTCAGTGTTTATTTTCTATATAAGAAAGGACATCAAGACCAGCAGCTAAGGTAGCCATACTCCTAAATTCTGCCCTCCTTTGCTTTAGGCCTGC
The DNA here is from genome assembly GCA_026546715.1 of Gallinago undulata. NCBI lineage: Eukaryota > Metazoa > Chordata > Aves > Charadriiformes > Scolopacidae > Gallinago > Gallinago undulata. Next base: position 213,370 of record JAOTQQ010000002.1, on the reverse strand, counting down.
AGTCTGGAACTAGTTATACATGCCCTTTGAGCTGGCCACACAGGCTCCTACGGCTAACAGGAGAAAGCCCTCCCCTGCCTCCAACTCTGCACATCCCTCGTTTTGGCTGCAGCCTGAGCAGAGCAGCAAAAGGACAGCAAGGAGGAAGGCTGCAACAAGGAGCAGGAACCTCCCCTTCCAGGAGCAGCTGGAACTGCTAATTTGTACACCAGGAATACACAAATATGTTTTCCATTAGAATAACCAGACTTTGTCTCTGAATTTGGAAGACTGGAGCATACAGCTGACTGAACTGCTTTAGGTAAGGAAGCAGCCTCGGCACATGTGCAAGGTAACACTAGTGACCAGGCAGCCACTCAGCAAAGTATAATCAGCCTGCATAGCCAAGTGAAAATTCACATACTCATTTGCACCATCAGAGTCAGTTTTGGGTCAAAATAGGGAGCAGATCTGACTCCCAGCACGGTGCCCGCTCACTGGCGCTGACAGAGGCGGCAAAAGCAGGACAGCATCAGCTCAGAGGGAGAGGATGGCTATTCCTTTCAGCAGCTGTCCACGGTTAACTACCTTAAGCTTAACACGAAATTGCAGCTTAAAATGTGTGGATCCAGGAAACCCCCATTCTCTGTTAGCAGAACTCAGCTCTTTGACATGTAATCAATATAAGGTTGAGATTTCCAGGTACAGTGATGTACCTAGACCCCCTGTAACTCAGAAAGGATCTGAAATCTATCCTCTGTTCAGGGCTCTGAAACACTTTCCTTACATTCCTCTCACCTAATTTCCCCTCACTTCTTAGCCTAAAGAAACAGTATTAAAGCAGTCAATAGCTACAGAACTCCAGGGTATGCTGCTGCCTGAGATAAAGAATTAACAATCAGTTGGAAATGCAGGAGCCAGGGTACAGGCAGAGACAGGGAGAGAAATGGGGATAAAGTGAGAAGATGAAAAAAACTTGCTAGATTCCCTCAGACAAAAGTTAACCCTACAGTTATATAGAAGATTAAGTAAAGAATGTTGTGGAAAGCATCTGACAGTTCCAGCACTCCAAGAGCAGGTGAAGCAATCTGTTCACCTTAACTACATCTTCTGAAGTAGTCCTGCCCACTTTTCAGACATGAAAGAATTTAATTACACATTTTACAAAAAACATTTGTAAAAACATCAACTGGGATTGAGGAATGCAAATGAGGAACCTCAGCTATAGTACTACACACTACACTACCTACTAGTATGACACACTACACTACTTTTCTTCTGTTCCCAGGACACCTACTATTGATGACTGTTAGAAAGGACAGGATGGGCCAAACCAACCTCCGCAGTCATTTACCCCAGTAATGACACCACTGAGCAATCAAAAAGCCACCTCACTACTCCTGTCCCCACATGCTTTTACAGTTTGGGCTGTTGAGGTTTCCCATCTGCTGTGAGCTGAGCTAACTGAACTGAAGTAGCTTGAGAATCAGCAATGATTACAACATCCGAGTAATATTCTGTGTTACAATGTCATAATAAGCCTAACAAAAAAAGGAAGAAACAAACCAAAAATAATCGAGATGATGTCTCTCCCTGCAGACAGGGGAAGGGCCCATCCCATTAGTTGTTGTTACATCACTCCCCTCTTACTTTCTAATGCTTGCAAAGTCATGCTTCACTTAGTGACCAGTTAATGTTTTTAACTTCAGTTTACTGTATCTTTATAGAGCAGAACAGCACACACGTGGCTATTAAAAGGAGAATACATAATTCTCCACAGAATGTCTATACATTTACCCTGCTCACATGACTCAAGTATGAAGCGAAGAGCACACTCACTAATGAGGAAAATTCAGTGGGAATACCATTACTTTCCATGGTAAAGAGACATGGGAACTAAGAAAGCTTATAAAGCAAGGAACAGCAGAGAAGTCCTGTTCTCACAGAGCTTTTATCTCTGTAGACACAAAGCTTAAAATAAGAGCCCGTGATGAAAACACTTCTATTCTTTACTGTGATCAGATATTGTTTTTCCCTTTGCACTGAGCTGCATTTCAATATCCTGCTGCCATCTATCCTTCTCTCCCTCCCCCGCTCCTGTCCTCTTCTTTTCCCTTATACAGGTCCTGGTTACCACGAAGCAACTTCAGTTAGACCCTGGCAGCTCACTCTAACCACCTCCATCTATTGTTGTGCTATCTTTTAACAGCTCCCAAATCACCTTCACGTATTTAAACACATTAAAATCCAAGATACAGCAGAGCACAAGGAGCCAAGTGTTAAAGTCAGCTCTTCATCTTCCAAGCACTGGTGGTTTTTCTACAAACCAGCAAGCAGAAACCCCACAAGTTTTAAAGCACCTACCACAGGAGCTGGCAGCAGAGAGGCAACAAGCTCTGTCCGACCAGAACTGACTCCAGCCCTGTGGATGCCCCTGTGCTGCTGCCACCATGGCAGGTTGAAGGAGAGGTTATTTGCCAGATGTGGCATGTCTTTGGTACAACACTGCAGCTGGAGTGATAAATCCACAACCCAGTGCACTTCAAATGGCTCTGCCAGGGTCAGCACAAGCCTGGCTGGGCTTCTTGGCTTCTGCTCAGCATCAGCCCTCGGTCATCTCCTGCAGAGCTGCAGCAAGATCTCTGCCCTGTAAATCCTCACAGTGGCTGTTCCACAAGGATCAAGGCTCATGGCAAATACACCAAATCTGCTCAAAGGCTCAGCAGCACCTCAGCTAACCAGTCCTCCCAGAAACCATGCAGCTGGGAGCCCGCTGCAGACAGACACTGACTGTGCACAGATAGCTTGAGTGAGCAGGATTCACCAGCCTGACTTCAGAAAAAAGCTGTCCCCGGAAGCCTCATACCCGAGGCAATGCACCTAAACTACTAAATTTGCCCAGTCCTGAACTTGCACTTCTTTCTCAGCAACGAGCTGCTTTTTCTAAGCCTCCATGGCACCGTTAGCACATTCACCCCAATTTATCACCAAAGGATAACTGAGATTTACTCATGTTTGGGGATATCCCTAGGAGGCAGCCAGAAACAAAGCAAACAAGCTGGAGGGTCTGAGAGGCCTTCATCTAGTTTATAAGCTAGAGACCAAAGAGTTCTGATCCAGTCTCTCTCTTCCCCTGCATTTCATCTGATTTTAGGCTCACAGAAAAGCCCTAGGGATTTTCCCCACAGCACAGCTGTTATTCAGGACTTACCATCTGGGTCATCCCTCCTGCACAGTTACCAAGGGTAGCACTGAAAAAACAGTATGACATACCAACAAAGAGAGAGCAACAAGGAAACCACCACATGGGGACCAGATGAGGCTTTTGTCCGATTCAATAACTGTTTTGAAGTTACAGAAAGGCATGTCCTGTTTTAGAAGTCAGCAAAAAATTAAAGATCAAATTTAAAAATGACTCATCTACTCAGGTATTTTTGCTATCAAGCTATTACCATTCATGTGCCACACATACAGCCTTGAAATTACCCACCTCCTATAATTTTCAAATTATGGTTGAAATTAACAGACAGCTCAGACTGTTGAGTGTTTTGTTGCTATACAAGATGCTCAATTGCCATTTTAGGCTAGATATCTGTGATTTTGAGGCATGAACTTACTGTTTACAATGTCACCTTGCAGCTGAAGAATTTGTGGAACAGGCATCGTGAGAATAACTATATCAAACTGTTCTGGTGGTGCCATTTTCCTGGAGACTTCCCATTTCCCATCTCGGAGAGAGATGCAAGTTACATGCCGCTCATAGAAGACATCTGCACCTGCTTGGAAAAAGATGTTAAACACACGTAACAGTGAATTCCATAGAGAAAACATGGAGTAGTTTCCCTTAGTAACTAGATGACATGCAAACAAGAAAGCATGCAGACTGTCTCTGGACCAAGTTTCACAAATTATTTTAACAGCCAGCATACGACATTTAAAGAGGGAATCTTCATCAGCTGACAAGATCCCATCAGTCCCTTCTGCTAGGGCTAGTATACATCTGACTCCTCTTCAACATAACTCAGCTCAGTAAACAGATGTAAAACTACCAGCTGCTCTCTTTGTCAGGTTAGTTTACAATGGCTTTAGTGGGCTGAACCAATTCAGAGTGAAGTCTGACGAGAGCAAGAGGTGGCACAGGGTAAGCAATTGAAGCACAGCCCCGAGAGCTGAAAAAGAGAGCACTGACCCTGTTAGCATCTCTCATATATCAGAAAACAGGGAGGTAATTAATTATTTGCAAGATTAGGCTCTAAAAAAATCCCAGCAAATTAAAGAGATAACAACAAACATGAAAGGAGCAAAGCTTGACTGCTTATAAAACTAATATTTTTCAAAGAAAAGTTAAATTAGTCACTAAACTGTACAAGTAGTTCTGCCACATTACACCTAATGCAGCAGTTACACAGTTTAAACTAGCAGATGATCTTCTCTTTCAGTCGTTTCTAAAGGACTCTCAACACAGCAGGCTCACATACTGCATAAGCACTCATTTCTATGAAATACAAGACAGAGCTCACCACTATGTTCCCATTTGCTCAGTCAAGCAGTACAGTGAACTTAAATACACACGTGTGAAAAAACACCTAAACTCACTTAATTCAAGCTGCAGCTCAAACCAAATCTTCTCAACCAGATCTCTTGCTCCCACCAAATTATCTCTGTCCTAACTGTGTTATGTCTGACTTTCATATGGTAAAGTCAACAGCTTAAATATAAACTTAGCCTCTGATAGTACAGATGTATATTTGTATAGAGATTTTCATAGGCCAGCACTACAGCTGAGGACAGTGAAGTGCTTGCAGGACTTGGAAATCAGCACCCAGGCATGTTTATACATCTAAGCAACTTGAAGACACATATAAACAAATTTAAAGCTGAAAGGCAGTTTAAGAACACAGTCATTAAAACCTTTCATTTCATACAAAGGTATCTAAAAAATTACCTGACTTGTTTAAATAATACTTGACAACCGAGGAGATGCCCTGGGGTGCCATGTAATTGCACGAGCCTTCTTTCACTACCATTCCTTCAATGGGTGCCATCAGTGGTTTCAAGATGCCATGAGATATAAGTTCCTCATAGAAGCTTAAAGAGAGCAAATGACGCAGAGATGAAAATATAACACATGAAAACCAACAACAGTTGTTGTTATTTTTCGCAATTAAAGTTAAGGCCAACCTAACTTTTGAATTTAGAGAACAGTTTTTAACCACGGATCCAACCTATGTTTCCAGCCAGGCTATGCATGGACAGGAACCATAGCTACAGAACAACAAATTACCTTGCTATTTCATTGACAGCTGGCCTCTTACGCAGGACTAAAGCCAGCTATTGTCCATGGGAGAGAAACTGTTGGCGGTTTGACCTCAAGGTTTCAGAGCTAACTGTGGCAGGGGCATACATGACAGGTACTTAAAAGCTCTGAATATCACTACAAACTACATCACCACCATGAAGCACAGGAATATTCCAGCAGCTGGACACGAGGGCCTGCAAAACACCTGCCTTTTCCCCAATTTTTCCACAAAAAATTCACATTTTTGCACCACTGTTACCTCACCATCCCCAGCATACAGTGAAGTACCTTGTGTACCAAGCAAGCCCACCACAGCCATCCTCACATCCCCTGTCCTTCGGGGCAGGGACATGGTGTCCCCACACACACCTGACACTCTCCCTTTCACACCTGGCTTCCAGGCCACCTGCCTGGCATTTTGGCGACTCTGAACCGACTCGGCTCTGGAAAGCAATGACCTCTGTGGATTTAAGCGCCTGCTTGTGGGTTCCTACGATGGGCAGACTTGCACTACGGGTGAAAAACCTAAAGCCCTAGGACCGCCGAGCCTAGAGCTCGGTCGCTAGACCCCGCGCACCACCACCTGTTTCACCTCCCGCCCTGAGGCGGCAGCGACGGGCTGGAAGAACCGGCTGAGGAGCGGGGGGAGGCGGGCTGAGGGCGGGGCGAGGCTAGAGGGGGCGGGGCTTACCTGCAGCGCGGTCCCGCGGGCTCGGGCGGGCGCGTGACGTACTGCGCGCCCAGATCGGCGGTGCAGGCGGCGTCCTGCGCGCTGCGGCTCGTGCTCATGCGGCCCCCTGCGCGGCAACCAGCCAGCCAATCAGAGACTGCGACGCCATAGCCGCGCCACGCGTCCCCTCCCCCGCCCCTCCCCCTCGCCCCCCTCCCACACCGCCCCCGCGCGCCGGGCCCACCTGCGCCGCGCGCCTTGTCCCAGACGACGATGCGGCCCAGCCCTGCCCCGCGCAGCAGAGACGCGCATGCGCCGCCCGACAGCCCCGCGCCCACCACCAGCACCTGCGCCATGGCCGCGGCACCGCGCGGCAGAGGAGGGAAGGGAGGCGGGGCAAGGCACGGCCAGGAGAGGGGCGGGGCCAGAGGGAAGCCACGCCCACAGGGCCCCAGGGCGGCGGGGACACCTGAGGTGTGCCCAGCTGTGTGGGCGCGCGCACACCCACACCCACCCACCCCCCCACACACACACCCCCAAACACACCCACACCCCCACACACCCCCCACACACACACCCAAACACACACCCCACACACACGAGAACAACTCCTAATAGCCCAACAAATCAACCCACTA
>JAOTQQ010000002.1:182203-204939 GCA_026546715.1 Gallinago undulata | reverse complement strand
TTATGGGAGACAGTGTCAAAAGCCTTGCTGAAGTCAAGGTAGATTACATCTGCTGCCCCCCCTTCATCCAACCAACCAATTATAATAACTTAACAGTATTTTAGACTTAACTAGGCATGTCGATCAGAAGAAAACAGGTCAAGGAGTTATTCCTGGTCTCAAACAAGCCCATATCCTGTCTTCCATGAGAAAAAAACTTGCTCATCCCTGCTGTATTGTCCTGCAGCACCAGGATGCTCTCTAGCTGCTGGTATCACGTTAACTAGCTGTTGTTAAAATAGCTATTTTTCCTGTGCTGTAGAATAGGAAATGTTTCTAAACATTCAGTGCAGAAAGACACCATCCTTCAACCTAGCAGGTCACCCCTCAGTATAGCACCTCTTGTGGTGGATTGCAAGTCCTGGCATGAGGTTCCCTTGTACAAGAGAGAGAAGAGGATCTGTCCTTGTGTGGAAATCTCCTCGAGGAAACTTGTAGTTTAGGGGGACTTGAAAATTTCTCCCTGACTTTTGTTCCAGCCAGTCCCTTTTGGAACGGATGTAAGCTGTATTATTTTTGGTTGCAACTTGCAGACCTGGCTGTTTCATTTACCCTGAGTGGTTGGGAGGTTTCACTTCTTTCTTCAATTTAACATGCGTCTATAGATCAACCAAATGGCTGGGAATCCAAGTAGGAAGCTCCATGTGCTGCATCATGCTGCATCTCCTGCACTACGGCATTTGAAGAGAAACTTGTAGTCTCAGAGATGCCATGATGTGTTGACGATTTTTTTTTTATTAAGTATGAGGGAAGAACAGTTATTTTGTAAGAACATCCTTGTTTCTGCCAGCCAAAGTTGTGAGACTCATCAGATAAACATGTGAATGATGTGACCATCAGAAGAATCAGCTTGTTTCAGGGAGTAAGAATCTAGTTGTGAGAAGAAGCAACATTTCAAGGAGAAATTACTTGAAGGTGTGCACTGGGGTATTGTCAAAATTTCAGTCTGTCATGATTCTTCTGAAAGTTCCTGGAAGATCTGCGTCACCTAAAAGTAGCCATGAAAGACAAAGTAGATTGATGAGTGGGGGCGGGGGAACAACACAGAAAATGGGTGGAGAACAGTCTTTCCAAATGCTGTTGTGGGTTATTTTTGATAACAGTTTGATAAACAGTGGTGATGCCCTGTGTTTTATTCTCTGCTGCTTCTTTATAGGTCCTGTCCTAGGCCTTTCTTCTCTGAAGAACAAAGCCAGCAAGCAAAAATAAAAATTTAAAGTTATTTATGAAGAGAAGCTTGTATTCGTTACAGTTTCCCGGTACATCACAGAGTTGGTTGCAGTAAATAATTCATGGCTTAATTCTGCCCCCCCCAACCTTCTCCATAAATATGTTGCTTCTGCTTCTGCCTCATTCTAGGAAGATTTCTGTAAAATTGTCTTTTGAGTTAATGTTCTTTACCTAATCAGGTTTTTCAGTTTGTTCAAGACAGTCTGTTTTCAGTAAATACTTTTGTTTCTTCTAAATTTGTAAATTTTGTTGGAATATCAGATTACTGGACTAGACAATTGCTTACTTTTCTATCTTTAAGAAATTATGTGTCTTTCTGTAGTACAAATTTTTGCTTGTTAATCCTGTTTGAACACATCTTTTTTCTTTCAGTTCTGCAGAAACAATTTGCCCAAATGAAAAAAAAAATGGAACTTTGACTTGGTACTTTGCCCGAGGCACAAAAGGGCTTTTCCCTGATTGCTTTGTCTCCTTTGTTGTACCTCAACATTTTCTTTTTTTTTAAAACTCTGAAACAGAGCCATGACCCAAATTCATGCTGAAATGAAAATAAATCAGCTCCCAGCAGCAGGAGACTTTTGCAGATGAGACACGTGGCACATGGCTGTGGGGGGGTTATTTATAAATAAATAAGCCATGGAGTTTTAGTTAAATAAATAAACAAACCCCAATTCCTTCTTCAGGGGAAGCAGGTCTACAGAGGGGACTGGAAACCCTGGGCACGGCGCCACAGCCAGGAGTCAGGGATGCCCCAACACACCCGGACACAGCCCCCGGGGCACAGCCCCCCTGCTAGGGTCTCTCCCTCATCTCCTCCCAGTGTGGAGTGCTTGGGGAACACCTGGGGAACTTGGAAACACGGTGTCCCTTGCTGGAACCGCTGGGATGGCACCTAGGTCCTCAATGCACATCAGCACGGTCATGAGGCCACCACCACTCTGTGGGAGGAGAAGACCTCTTTTATCGCATGCTGTTTTGGTGGGAAAGGGTAATTGAAGCTGACGAGGCAGCATGGCAGACTGTGGTTTGGGTTTTTTGGGTTTTTTTTTTCTTCATTGCTTGGACTAGATGATCTTAAAAGGTCCTTTCCAACCTAGGTGATTCTGTGATTCAGTGAACACGTCCCTAAGTGAAAGCACGTCAAACAGGCAAGGGGAGGGAGCCACAATTGTCACAAGAGGCACAGTCTCAGCACCAGTCTCTTGTCAACACCAGCTGGTGATGTGGTTGGGGCGGTCCTGGCCTGACCCTGCTGGACCCATAACTCTTCCTTTGTCTCTCCCAGCACAGAGAAGCTGGATGGATGCCAGGGACAGCTTTCCAGTGCCTGGAGGTCCCTGCTACCTGGTTGGGTCCTTGTGTTTCTCTTTGTCGCCTGCTTCCCCACCATTCATCATGGAGGACAGGTCATGCCAATGACTGAAGGACACCCATCGTGGTCTTAACCTACAAGGGCTGCCACTTGTTCCATGCTGTGATACCTTTAGCAAAGGTTTGGGAAAGCAGTGATCTGTTTCCATGCCAAACACTGTGTCACATCCCCAGACCCTGCCTGGGTTGTCTTCTTGACCATCTCCTTGAGAAGCAGAAAGCAATACCACCTTTTCCTGTTGTCCTCCTGGGAGCCACCAGCTCTAAGCTGAGACACATGCTGAGGGTTAAGACAGGCTGTGAAATCCTGCACAAACCTTGTGATTTTGTTCAAGCACCGGTGGGTTTACCAGCCAACATCCTCTTTGTTATGGGATGACTGGCACCTGGACCAGCATGCACGGTGTCTCTGGGGGTGCAGTCAAACGGGCCCGTGAGCACGTGAGTAGAAATTGGCCATTTTCAGGTTTGGGCTGGAAATCCCAGGTCCCATCTGAAAAGGCAGGTTCTGCTGCAGGCTCTATAGGAGCAGGGGGGCAAAAATCTCCAGTGTGTGATTTTTTGGGTGGAACTCAGCAAGTTTATGGCTGGGTTTGACATGGCACCAGTGACAGTGAAACCTGCTGGTCCCTGGCTCCTGAACTTACCGAGTTTGGTGCAGCAAATTCATTATTCATGAAAGATCCCAGTTTGGGAAGCAACATGAAATGGTAGCTAGCACTTTCTCTGAATTCTCGTCATTTTGTGCATGAAATAACATGAGCCTGACTTAGTTTCACTTGAAAAAGGAACCTGAATTGTATTGTTTGAAGGTGCAGTCTTAGGCATATATGTGATTTGTCCTCATTAGCCTCAATATGATGTTGCAAACCAACAGCAACAGCCTCCAATCCTGCATATAAATTTCTTACTCTTATCAACCTTTTCATTAGGCACTCTAATGACAGAGTGACTTTGATGCTCCCTGAATGACTCCTTCCCCTGTTACTAACCAGAGACAGGTCAGGGGTTGTTATACCTTTGCAAACACTGAGCTGCACACTCTGAATTAAGCACTGTATCTTGCAGAGTTCCCCGATGCTGGGGAACTACTAGCAGCAGTACCACCAGATGCTTTGAGACCAGCTGTCTGGTCCCACCAGCTGCCTGGCTGACGTCAGTTTGGATTAGAGAGCAACTCTTTATCCTTTAAACGTATTTTTCTCTCTGTTAAAAGGCGAGGGATGCCTTTTAAGAGGTTGCAAATTAATCTCGCTGAGTCTTAATCCACCCAGATTGCTGGAATTTTTATTTTCTTTGGATTGGAGGTCCTAAAACCTTCTGCTCCTTGGATCACTGTGGGCCTCTTTTACTGTGTGCAGGTCTCTGCATGCAGAATCATGCACAAGTCTACAGGTAAGAAGCTACTTTACCTACTGGTGAGCAGATGTAATAAACAGATGGGGCTAGCATGCTGTTAGGCTAAGCACAGATATGCCCTCACACTCAATGGAGGCACTGATGAGTGGCTCTGCTGGCTACACAATTTTCAATGAGGTGGGGAGATGCTGGTGTCCATTCCTTGAAAACCTTTGATTGCCCTGAATTGCTGTTTCTGATCGTCCACCTCTTTAGTCAGGTTTTCAAGACAAGGCTTTTCTCCTGAATCCTGGAGTTGCTCACAGGATAGAAATAGCTCAGTTCTGGTCGCAGGACAAGACCAAGAAGGACTTCCTGTTGACCAAGGTCATCTTCTTCTTGCTGTCAGCTTTAACAATTCAAATTGCAATACTCTGCCATTCCCAACCCAGGAATAAAAGGCGGAGCTCTCACACCTTTGCTTGCCTCACTCTGCAAGGTGAAAGGCATACACAGAGGACACATCCCTGTTAGGTGCTGGGTTGCTATGCTGCTACAAGCCAACAGATTGATGGCTTTGGCAAGTTGCAGGATTTATAGTCCCACTGGTAAGGTAGAATCAGGAAAACGAGGTGCTCTTCTACCATTTTTTGTGGACTCTGGAAAGATGTCTCAGCACTGCTTCTGGCTAGTGATGTTGTTCAAGGTCCCTTGTTTCCACCTAATTATTAAACATCGTTTAGCTGGTTCTTCTGTTTCTGAAGCTTCTTTCTCCTTTTTTCATTACAGAATTTGTGGCAAATTTGTGTGTGCTCTTGCATCTATTTCTGTGCATGTGCCCACACACATACTCAAAGAAGGAGAAACACCTTCTTCAGGTACTCCTCTGCAGATGCTGTGAGGCTCAGCAGGTAGCTCTGCTCCACGTTAGCCACACTGGATGAGGACAGGCTGCTTTCAGGCAACCTCGCGTTGTCAGCTGTTCCCAAATTCTGAAACTAAGTCATGACACTACACATTCCTGCCCTGTATAATGCTGCAAAAATGTAAGTTAAAAAGAAAGGTGATATTGTTGGTTCAAAGAGCCATTAACTTAAGAGTTAACCTCTCCAGGCTAAACAGAGTTGCTGGAATTTACTCTTTCTGTCTCGATAGTTTTGGGTTTTTTTCATTCAAACAGTAAGAAGCTGAACAGGATGAGCAAGAAAAGCTTGGCAAGAAATGATGTGATTGGAGAGGGATAGATAGGTGGATCGGTGAGGTGAGGAAGAGCTCAACCCCTCCAACCTCCCCTTGCACATTTTATCAGCAGAAAATCACAAAGCTGTTAACTTTATTAAGCACAGGAGGAATTAACTCTATTAACACAGAGAAGGCTCCTCCCCTGATGAGTCTCCTACTACTTTCATCTTTGCCAGCTGTGCCCAGCTCAAAGCTCCTTTTCTACCTCATCCCCTGCATTCGTCTAGGACCCCCGGCTCTCCCTTCCTGCTGGGTGTTCCTGTTCAGCTGGCTTTGGTCAGAGATGCAGGATGCACCCAGTGCTGGGTAGAGGGTCCTGTATGGGGCTGCAGCTGACATAGTTTGGGATGGAAATGCCAAAACTTTGCAGCATCATGCATTGGTGGCACGGCCAGCAGTGCAGGAACTACATGGCCTTTGCTCGTGCCTCCAGCGCACCCACCCTCCTGCTCACAGCATCTCCCTTGGGCGCTGTGGGGAGGGGAGATGTGGCTGCTGGTGATCTGCTGCTGATGACCCTCTGCCTGGCCATGGGGCTGGGCAATGCCGCCCCATGCACGGAAGCCATGAACATTGTAAGTGCCAGGTGGCAAAGCCTACCCCTCACGGGACCTAGGCTTCACCAGGTGGTGTGCCAAAGTCCACTCCAAGGGACTAGCTGGGCTCTCTCCCTTCTTTACCCTGGCATCTGCACCCGGCGGCATGGTCCCCAGGCTCTGCTTGGCTGTTGGTCACCTGGTCATTTCATTGCTCCTTTGTCACTTGTGTTACACTCTCCCCCACCCCCCCCTCCCCCCAGGGGGGGACAGTTTGACCTCTGGGATGTCCCCAGGGCTCCAGGCACCCTCTGTGCCTTTCAGAGTGGCTCTTCCAATGACAACTTTTTTTGAGGTCTCCTGGAGATGATCAGATGGCATGTTACATGTCTTGCCATCCCACAGGTGGAAGGCACTTTTCAGGGGGAAGGGGAAGAGTCTGAGCATCTTCCTTGCATGCAGCATCTCTGCTCATTTCTTGCTCCTCACCATCCCTCCAGACCCTAGCAGTACCTTCCCCAGCAGGTTGTGTCTTTCTCACCCTAGCTTCCCCTTGCTGCGTCAAGCAAAGGGGCAGTACCCCACATCGGGGAACTTCCTACCAGTTGAGCTCTAATAATAGGTTGAATTTTTGAGGATTGCCTCATTGGGCACAGCCAAAAAACACAACAGTGCTGGTTGAGCTCTGCCATCTCCAGGACTAAATTACCCTCTGATTTACGTTTGTGCCTGTGACAAGATCTGCTGGAAGCAAAGTCAATCCCACTCACCTTTTCCCTACTGGTTTCTCTCCTTGCAGAGCCAGATAATCTGTTTCCATGGATATTGTAGTGAAAAGCTCCAAATTCTGATGGACAACAGCTACTTCCTCGCCATGTACCAGTGGCAGAGAGGAGGCTGGAAGCAGAGGTGGGCACTCATTTCCCCATGGCAAGGCTGGGCAGGTCCTCTTCTACTGATCAGGGAAGTCAAAATGAGGATCTAGGCAAACAAAATCCATTTAGGCGAAATTAGGATTGTCTTTTCATTGACTTGACTGAGGAGGCAGGGCAGGAAGAAATGTGGATACTCCTGGAAGGCAAACACACTTTTTTCTGGGCACTGGTGGGGAGGGAGCAGCCTTGAGCTGGAACTGGGAACACAGGAGCGCTGCGCTGTATTTTGCTGTATCCAGGATGGGGCAGCATGACCCAGTGAAACCCAGTGCATGAGGAAGGAGAGCAAGAGTGGCTCATTCCCCAGAGCAAACCCCATGCCCTGGGTCAAGGTTTCCTGACAGCCCAAGGTGGTGTTTTATCTTTGTACAACCTGTCTGGACATACTCTGTATAGGCATGAGAGCATGCTGGGTTGTTCACTTGCATTTTCTTGAAGTGGACATTAGTGGAAAGTCAGGCCAGATACCAACAGCAAACAAGGTCCTTGTATTGCTGTTGACATCAACTTGTCCTAAACGTGAAAGTGGGATTTCTGCTGCCAATAACACTGAGGTTCCCTAAGGTATTGGAGTCTGTGAATGAGAAGTCAGGAAGCCAGGTGGGCACTCAAGGCACAGAGATCATCTTGAAGCTGTTCCTCAGTGGTTTTCCTAGGGTTAGGTTCTCTGTATCCTGCCTTTGGGCAGCCTAGGCGAAGCGAAAAATAGCAGGCTGGATGACGGTCAAGTGCTGTTCACTTCAGCCTCTAACGAGTGTTAATTTCTGACTATTGTGTGCAGTAGGACTGCCTTTTGCTGGCAGAGCTGAACAGACATATACCTATCACATTTCCTGGACTACATATCCACCAAAATTCTCCTCCATTGGGCCAGGTACAGACTCTCCTGTTCGGTGCACCTGATAATCACTGGTGACTCCTGGGTTGGCTGGATTGTCGGTCTGCCACATTGCCCCATTGCACCATTCCATGGTGGCAGGATTTGGTGAAGTGTCTCCTCTCCCTATGTTTCCCTGGAGGCCACACAGGTGCCTACCATCAGCCTCATCTTCCATCCCATCTGTGGGCTTGCTCAACTGGTTGACACTGCTGCCTGTTGTAAACAACCCACCCTTGAAAGGGGCTCCCTGAGCACCAAAATCCCAGCCTTGGAGGATGTATGAGCCATGCTGGTTCCCTGGTGCAACCCCTGGCCTGCCAAGCCAACCCACAGCTCTGTAGACACCTACATATCATCCCCAGTAATGGCCTAAGGAAATGGTCATGGAAAAAGCTGAGACCTCTATTGCAAGAGCACATGACAATCCATTGCCAATCACAAAGTCAACCAAGAGCGATGGAAAAAGCCAATATTTTCAGCTGAATTTGTCCAACATCCATATGCTTCTTCCTCCAAGATGATGATATTTCAGCATTAATAGTCTGGGAAAGAGCAAGCCAGCAAGATTCTAATTGGAAAGTACAGGTGACTAATAAGGGGGAAAGCTAGGAGGATGGTCCTAGACTGACAGAAGTTACAGCAGGTCCACATGGATAAATCCTCATTGAATTGTCCCTTCCTTCAGAGAGTATGGTTATTTAATATTTAATTTAATTATAATTCAAGCATAGTCTGAATGTTCGCGGTCTGTATCTAGAGATTAGGAGAGTGGATGTACCTTGCATTTCTTGCTGTTTATGAAGAGTTCAACCATGGTTCATCACTTCCTCAGCTGGAGGACATGGGCATGCTGCCCCAGGGATGGCTGATGAGGGGCACAGTACTGGCAGCTCTCAGAAGACCTAACGGGCTAATTTTCCAAACAATGCCCAAGAGAAACTCCCCACCCAGCCAGGTGACTTGTACTCTATCAGTCCATACTAAGCAGTTGAAGTTGTCCACAGAATACTGCAGGACAGTGGAGGAGTCCTTCTTTGTCCCACCATGGTAGAAACAAGATATGCTGAAAACAGCCCAAGTGCCAACACATCGAGCACCCTCCATCTGCTTTGCCTGAACCCCTAACTGGGCCAGCTGCCTCACTGCTTTGTTGCCCCGCTGTGGGTTCCTGAGGGATGGGCAGCTGCAAACACCATCATCAGGGTTGTCCTGGAGCAGAGACCCTGTGGCTGCCCTTTCCCCATGTTGGGGCTGACCTAAGGGATTATCTGCATGGGGTTAACTCTTTGTCTACACCTTTCAGACTGGCAAAACTGGGCAGTTCCAGCAGTTTGACTATGGGGAGAAGAACCAGAAGAAGTACAACCAGGTGGGCAACAGGTGCCTTTTGCTTTCAGGGATGAAGGGGTGACTTGATCATGCTGAGAGAAGAGGATGAGGTCGGCTGAGACCAGGACAAAGGCACTCTGTGCATAATGCAGCCATGTGTCTTGTAATTCACTTGGTGGCTGAGGCCCCCATCAACACTTGACCATTCAGTTCCATTTTGGCCAGCTGGTGCTGACCCAACCTTTTGGAGTTTTGTCCACCCCTGGTAGAACAAGTCCCATGGGGATCTTGCAGGACACATTTGCCCCACATCACATTTGTCCATGTTTCCTAAATGTATGTCCCAGGAGGTGAGTACCCTGGGACCCTCAGCATTTCTGAGAGCCAAAATCCAGCTGATACCTTTCTATTTCACCTTCCATTGAAAAACCTGATGATTTTTCTCCTGACTTTATCACCCTTTTACAGGATGGAAGATGTGACTGTACTGACCACCCTGTTGAGCGGTAGGGAGGACTGGGTTATCTCTACTGCAGAGACCCAGGGCTTGCTCCCCCGCATCACCAACCTCATTCATCAGGAGCACTTCCTTGACTGGAACCACTGCGATCACATTTGGGGCCTGGATGCCCCTCAGTGTATGTACAGGCAGATGATTGGTCTGATGGAGAAAAATCCATGAACAGTCCACGTGGTGCCCAGGGATGGAGGAGCCACCCGTTCGCAAGTCCTGGGGATCACTGGCTTTTGAGCCAGGACTGTCATCCTGCTCTCTCCTCCCTAGAAGCCTCTCCTGTCATCCAATTTCACAGTGATTTAGTGAGCTAACACTCTGCCTCCTACAGAGCGCCCTGGTGCTTTAGCCTCCCTGCTTCTTCTGGTGGGCAGTGACATTCCTTTCTTTTGTTTTTCAGAACTATTTAAGTAATAAATTCCCATGATGAAGCCCAGTCTGACTCTTCCTTTGGTGAACATTGCCAAGTGTACTGCAGGGCAGCTATGCAGTGCCTAGGAGGTGGCAGCTTTGGGCATTACAAGCCCCTTCCTGTAAGCCCATCTCACATCCAGTCCCCTGGAAGATTGGAAAAGGTGGTCATGGCTTTTCCAACCTGCACCATGCCAGCACATGCAGCTTTGCTCTTCCATCTCTGGTGACAACAGGTCATGATCATGCATGATGACGTTCTGCAGAGCACCCTGTCTGTGGCCAATGACTCCTTGGCTGACTATGGCTACATGCAGTTTGGTTTCCCTCCTAGTGAATCCATCCATCACCACTGGCAGGGGAGGAAGGAAGGGGAAGAAAGGGGGAGCAGAGTACGGTGCTCATAAAACAAACCTTTACTTTCACAGGAGCAGCCAATGAAAGCAGCATCCCATAAGAAACATGGGCAGCTCAGCTCACAGATCTTGAAAGCTTGAAGTTTCACCCTGTATCTTTGCTTTTCAGCCTGGTTAATCAATGGACACCAGTCAAACCACGTGGGAATATACCTGGGGCAAACACTTCTTCCCTGGGAAATACCTCAAATTGGGAGTACAGCTCCATCTTTTCACCACTATCCCCAGCTTGGCCCCTGTGGCCTCAATGCAGGAGGCTCAAGCAGAGGCTCTGAACTCTCGTTCTGACTCTATAGCTGTCTCTTCCACAGTGTGCCCCACTCCTGGAGCTGAATGGTCCCAAGGAGATGGGACAGCAGAGCAAGAGGGCAGGGTGAGGCTGGCAACACCCCTCCCATCCATCCCCCATGAAACCCAGTGCTCCTGTGCTGCTTGCTACATCAGCAAACCCACTTTGTTCTCATGCTTACACAGGACCGGGGTCATGTAGGACATTTCTGGGCTAGTTACCTACAGTATGAGCTCAGACCCCATCGTCACACCTCTTGTCCCATATGGGCATCTGTTGTGCAGTATTGGAGGAATGGGCAGGCAGTTTGGGAATGTCTCACCAAAATCAACAGTGTTTTGCCCTGAGCCCCATGAAATTCTCTTTTCATCCTCTGCCTTTTGTTCACAGTGCTCTTCCCATGCATCTTAATCTTGATAGATCTCACAGGTGAGCATCATGCATCTTTTGGAAGTTAGGATGGATGGATAGAGACCATTTACCAGGTTGTACTTCTTCTGGTTCTTCTCCCCATAGTCAAACCGATTGAACTCCCTGGTTTTGGCAGTCTGAAAGGTGGAAACAAAGGGTTAACTTCATGTGGGTAATGCCCTGGATCAGCCCCACCAGGAGTAAAGGGCAGCAGCAGGGTCCAGGTGAGCGCTTTCTGCCCAGCACAACCCTAGTGTCCAGGCTGGCACTTGCTGGTGCCTGTCCCATGGGCTAGAGCGACCAGAGAGTCCAAAAAACACCTACATAAGGTCTGTACCCACGGTGGAGGCAGGCATCTGGGTGGCTCTGTCTTGGCCAGCCAGAAGCAATAGCTAGCAGCTGTGGCTTTTGAGACACATTGTTGTAGCTACTTCAAAATAACTTTTATTGTCTTTGTCTGATTCTACCTTCTTACCTGTCTCCAGGGTGAATGCGTTATAAAATATCATCTTCAGAGATTAAAAGAAAAAGCATTGGTTGTAGTCATTATAAAATCAGACTCTCTACCTGTCCCCAGTGGAAAAGAGTTTTTACTGATGTATAGTCTGGAAAATAGCTAGATATACATCCAGTGGGCTCTACGGGAAAAATTAATTATTTTCAAAGTGAGCTGGGAATGGTGAAAATCTGTCTACGAAAAAAAAATCTAGGCTTGTAACTGCAACATAAACTCTATATTCTGCATCATCTTTATTCTGTTTAGAGCTAGGAGTAGCTTCAAAATGGAAATACAACCTGTCTGGTCAATTTTTATTTTTTTTTCTGTAAACTTGTTGCATGCCAGCAGAAAATGCGGCAGAAGTTACCTTTCCTTTGGAGACAAGATCACAAGTGATTCTTTTCTACCAAATCCTCCATTAGGTTTTACACCAACTGAAAGGAATCTCCAAATAACCACTGCCTTGAATAGTGCTTTTCACACCTTATTTTTATTTGTTTATACTCATTTTTGTATCCCATTAGCTATCTTCAGGTGCAAGGAAAACTGGAGGTGGCTGTGACCTAGAGAGGCTGATGCATGTACCACACTCAAGTTGTTATTGTACCCGCCAATAAGGAAGATCTCATTTTCACAGACTTCAGCTGTTAGCAGGTTGCTGCATGCCTTGGCCAGGGTGGCTTTCTCCTTCCTCCCTACCAGAGAGAGCTGGTTTTGTTCCAAATATTCCCTGCAAGAGCTCCAGGAAGCAGGTCATGGCAGGTCCTGCAATACACATCCCCTCTCCATGAGAACTGTTTGTCTTCAGACAGTGCTAGCAGGCAACTCCTCAATATGGTTGTTGACATATTTGGGCTAACTAGCCTTTTGAGGGGGTTGACCCATGATCACACCCAGATTTCAGAGCAGCATGAAACCATTACCATCCTTTCCAGGCCGTGCTGTTGCCCCCATCAACCTGGTGCATCATCTCTTAAGGTACCAGCATCTAATGCTCAGCCCAGGATGGCCAGACTCATACCACTCATCTGCCACCTCCATTGACAGATGCTCCTCAGAAGAAGCACGTCCAGGGAGAGTGCCAGCTGCCCTTCCAGACCTTCTGCAGCCACTGGAGCAAAGAGTGGAAGGGAGGTGGTGTGGGGCTGAGCACCACTGAGCACCTCTGAGCACCTCCTGGGCTACAGAACTGGGGTGTGGTGAGGTCAATCAACAAAAACATAAATAGGAATGATAGAGAGGTATGTATATTTTAAAGAATGAAATCTGTTTGGGCTCAACTGGGTGGAGAGGGACATCCCTGCTGTTTGAGATCTCCCCACATGTGTCCCCAGTGTCTGCTGCAGGCATGGGCTGAGTGCACAGTGTCAATGCAGAAAACTTAAGTTGCCGAAAGCTCCTGGATTTCAGTAATAATAACCCACAAACGTCTCGCATACCTTCAGCACCACATATGGTAAAAACGCTATCTTTAACACAGGGCCTTTGACGTGATGAAAGGTGTAGAGAGGAGCCAGCACAAAGAAGAGTTGATTTTCTCAGCCAGGTGTGGCATGCTACTGAAAAGTAGCAAGAGATCCCAATGATAACCCCAACAACAATGCTCATGTCAGACCTCCTGTTTGAGACACAGGGTCTGAAAAAAATGAAATGCTCCTGGAGGTTAGCACAGCCCTGGATGGCTGAGCAAGACATGGCAATCCTCTCCCATGCGAAATGACTGAGAAGGCAGGTAGGAAAGGTGGCTGCATGAGCCAACACAGTCCCATCCCCAGCAGTCTCCAGGTTGGGACGGATATTGCTGCCTGTCCTCTGTAGCATCCCAGCACCCGGCTCCTCCTCCTCACTCACCCCGAGAGTTTCCCTGAGTGTGGCTGACATAAAACAGTTTCTTCTGCCCAGTTTGCCTTAGGATGAAGCCCATCGTGGTGGGGAGGTCACATATGGCCATCTTGTGGAAGCTGGGGAGCAAGGGGAGAAGCTGGAGGAGACGCTCATTTCCCAATCTCCCATGGACATCAGATGGTGGGTGCTCGCAGCACAGCATACCAGCCCCATCCTTGGTGGCCCTCTCACCTGAAATCCCGAATTGTCCTGGCTGTTTCCGATCCAGACGTCATACCCCACATCTGTGAGGATGAAGCCCAAGCTTCCGTTGAAGACATTGTCCACCCAGTCACCACCATTTAAACTGAACCCATGCACTATCAACACAGGTGTCCTGAATCCTGAAAGAGGAAAAATTGGGTACTTCACACAAGAAAACCCTTCTCGTATAGAAATAAAACAGCCCTGTGCATCTCAGTATTATTTTCTGCAGGCTGTATACTAAATATTCCCTTCTCCCATGATTTCCCTGGCTCTGCTCATGCTTTTTTGTTTGAAGGACTTTTGCCATCCCTGGCCCTGAGCTATCAGGAGACCTTGGACCAGGGCAAAGGGTTTGCTCCAGGGAAGGAGTTGGAGTTTGCTGGGTCACACTGCCCCATCCCAGATGCAGTGAAAAACTATGCTGAGCTCCTGCATCCCCAGGGATAGCTTAAAGCAGCTGGGAAAAAGCTTCTCATCCCTCATCCAGATGCCAAAACTGTGTCTGAAGGCACAGGTGTTTGCACTGCTTTCTCCTTGCACACTGCCTCATCTCTAACCAGGGTCATGGCTGCTTCACCCTCAGTGAAGCCTAGCCCACCTGAGGATCCAGTGTCTTCCTTACCTTGGGGAATCTGATTGAGGCTGAGGAAGTACCCATGCTCCATCAACACGTCATACTCTTCATTGGGATACCTGTAGAAATGGATCTTCTGGCTCTGCAGGGACAACAGTCCAAGTGAGAGAGTGACCCACTGGTGTCCGTCACCCCACACCTGACTCCAATTACACCCTCCCTGGTGTCATCTCTGCCTGCATACATGAAGGTCCATCTACATTAAATGAAGTCTAGGGAGAGGCCAACCTTGAGCTGAGGACATGAAATGAGCAACACCCATGCAAAAATAGGAATGCCCCAAGTCTCTTGGCTGACCCCAGGTGCAGAGGCCAGGGATGTGGAGACCCCAGCTGGTTCCTCAGGGAGGACTTTGGGCACACTATCTGGGGAAGCCTGGGCCCCATGAAGGGTGGATGTGACACTGTGGCACTTGCGATGTTCATGAACTGCTCAGGCTTGTCATGGCTTGCTCCAGTGTGTGGGATGGTATTAGCCTGGGCCAGGCACAAGGCCACCAGCGGCAGCTACATCTCACCTTTGTCCAGCAGCTGGGAGGTAACAGGGCATGAGCATGATGGTGGGTGTACTGAGGCATGAGCAGATGCTGTGAAACTCCAGCATTGCTTGCAGGGCTGCCATTGCTGCCTGATGCTGCAACACAGTTTGGGTGTTTTGAACCCAAACCATGCCAGCTGCAGCACCAAACAGTCCTGTCTGGTGCTGGACGCTCAGCAGCATCCTGCAGCTCTGTCTGAAGCCAGCTAGGCAAGAGCACCCAGTGGGTGTCCCCAGGGCATGCAGAGGTTGAAATGGAAAGAAACCGCATTTGGCCTGGGGGGCTCTGAGTTGGGCACAGCTGGGGCTGTTAGGGGCTCAGGGAAAGCCATATCCGAAGCTGCTGTCTTGCCCTTTTTCCCTTCCCCAGAACATCTCCAGACACTACCAGAGGCTACCCAGGTCTCTGGGTTGACCCCACAGAGCTGCATTTATGGTCCCCACGTTGAATGTTAAAGCCCACTGGTGCTGCCACTCATCACCTGGTACCAGTGAGTCTCCTCTCCAGGTGGGGGTGGCTTCTCTGTGGGGATATGACCAGCCTCTGAGAGCCTATTGTCTACCTGAGACCCACATCCACACCGTGTAGGGCCACGGGCCTAAGCTTTGTATTTATAGAGATATCTTAATATGTCAGTATTAAGTCCCACCAAAATCCACCTCCTAACACTTCCCAATCCCCTGTGCAGTTAGGAAACCACCCCAAGCACACCTTGCTGACCCTTCCCACCTGGTCCTGGTCCAGCTGCAATTGCAGCATGGGACAAGCTGCCTCCAACCACTCCCTGCCTGTGAAAAGCATCACTTCCCTAAAAGAGTCTTTCCCCAAGCAGGAGTGTTTGTGTCAGAGTTATGTTCTGCAGGAGCTCCTCTGCTCCATTCCTGGTGTGGATGGTTTCAAGTTCATCACCATGTGCTCCTGGTGTGCCCTGCTATCCCCAGCACCTAAGCCCAAAAGGATCCAGACTTCAGGACAGGTCTATCAGAGTCCATTTCTCTAGTGACACTGTTGCAGGAGCTAGAAAGGACTCTGCCTCCCAGAGGAGGTGTCTGGGTGCATTTTCCCAGCATCCTTCCAGCATGGGAAGGTCTTCCCAGGCTGCTCAGGAAAACAGAAACACCTACCCACTGTACACTGCCACGAGGGCAACAGAGAAATCACACATTTAAAAAAGTGTCAACTCAAGTCTTGCTCTGTGTTCAATTCCACCATGAACATTTTGGTGCCTATGTCTTGCCGTGCAGGTGAGGATGCTTTGGGATTAAATTACTGTGATGGTTGAGTGAAGGAGAGGTCGGATTATCCCGTGATCTTGCTGACAAGCAGCATTGCTAAACCTGACCTCCCCTACTGGCAGTTGTCCTGTCCAGCTGCCACACCAGTGGCCACAGCCGCAGGCTGGATCCATTTTAAGGTGCTTTTAGTCTGTAGACCCTTCAAATTGCACATGGAAGGATGGTAGGAAGGACAGCAGGAAGGAAGGAAGTACAGTGGCCACCTTCTCACCAGGCTTAATCGCACACAGACACAGGCAAGACATTGCAAGCCATGCCTAGGGACATCAGAGACAGATCAAATCACTGAAATAGCCACCTCAGCAAGCAGTGTGGATTACAAGGTACCAAGAAACCAAGCCTAGTCAGGAATTAGGAGATGCCAGAAGGGCCCTCCCCATGCCAGATACGACAACATGCTTCCCAGCGCCATTTTCCTGTTGCAAAACCAACCCTGAGTTTTCATACCAATTATATTTTCTCTATGAGCATGTCACTTAGGAAACAGCTTCTTTCCCTTGGGTCTACACCTTGGCTTTCAATGCTTGGCTGGGCAAAACCAAGGCTGGCTTGAGCTAGCACTGGGAATGATCCTGCTCTGAGTAGAAATTTGGACCATAGGTCTGTAGAAGTCCTCTTCAAAAAGCCATGGCTGGCCTGGACACAGATGGAGTGGCCTTTCCCCATTCCCTGGGCAGAGCGGTCTCCATCCCTGCTGAGCTCTGTCCCCATAGTCCATCTCTACATCTGCAGCCAGTCCTACACATTACCATATGTAAGAGAACCTTCCACTGCCCCATGACCAGCAACAGGCCTGTGGTTTCTGTGACTCATTCCTGGCTCACAATCCTGCACATTTTGTGATGAGGATTTCCTCTACCTGATACCCGCTTCGCCCAGCTCCTGAGCGGTGGTACTAAGGTTTCCCATATGTCACAGAGCTCACCACCATAGCTGAAGGCTCTGCTACCCACACCAGTGTCCTAGTGGCACACCATGGTGGCCATGACCTGTGACAAGCTGGGCCACAAGGCCCACAGATGTCAGTGAGAGGACTGACAAGCATTCAGCCACTTACAGAAGCAACTCCTTCTGACATCCCAAGACATTAAAGCTTCTGTGACAAAGGAGGAAGTCACTGCACATACGTATGGCATTCAGCAAGCACTAACAGACTCGGGTTTTGACGTAAAAACACGGTACAAACAGATGAAGACCAGCCAAAATGACAGTCCTCACCTCCCGCACCCAAGTCTTGGGGTCACACAAATCATCAGAGTTGTGTCCATCCCCAGCTATCCAGCGTGGTCTGGAGCCAGTCTGCGGTGGAGCCTGCCCTGCTCCTGTGCCAGCAGGGGAGGACTCAGCAGTGTCAGCTCGCTGCCCAGCTCACCGCCTTGCAGGGGACCTGCCTGCACTGCCCAGCAAGCCTTGCCTCCGCAGAGCTCAGCCACAGCAGGGCCATCTCCTCCAGTCCCCAACTGCCCATCATCAGCTGGCACAGCTGCATTCTGCCACACTTCAGAGCTTCAGCACTGACTGATGGCATCCCTAGGCTGTCTGAGGTGTTTTGGATCACTCAGCTGTGGGTCCTCCCACCACTTGCATCCAGCACCAGGCCAAAGTATGTACGAGAGCACATCAGCAAACTTGAGCTGGGCTTGAGCCCAGTAGTGCCTTCCTCAGAAGAGAGACTGCAACGTGTTCCATCATCCAAACCTAGAACCATTAATGCAACTGGCAAACTGCTGCTCAGCTGTGAGGCCCTGGGCACAGGCAAATAGGACAGAGGAGAGCAGAGATGGTCTTCACTCCTTCTCAGAGGTGCCATTCCCCACACCTCAGCCCTGGGTAATCCAGCCAAGCCAAAGCTAGGGGTCCAGGGACATTCCATTCCCTCCACACAGCCAAAATGGATGGAGACCCAGGAAAACATCTAACCACAGCCAGGAGGACTCACAGTACTGCCTCAGCTCACTGGGAAGCACCAGATGCTTGTGAAAAACAAGGAACTCAGATGCAGAACTGCAAAGCAGACCCTTCAGAAGACACTTCAATGCTGATGATGATCAAAATGCCCAAGTTCTCCAAGCATAAAATTATCAACTGCCAGGATAATAAAGCCTCTTGACTCTGTTGGGATACTTTCTTCCATCAACAGCCCGAGCTAGAAAGAGAGCACACATTGCACATCAATCTGACCTGCTGCTCCAGGCACATCCGTGCATTCAGGACAGTTGGCAGCACCGAGCAAACTTGTCCTCTCAGCTTATAAAGACACATGAAGAGGTTGGGAATCATACCTCAACATATAAAAGCCCAGTCCCTCTCCAATCACACGGCCCACTCTTCTTCTCCAACGTGATGATTCAGACACAGCATCCCAAACCCCAGGGAGCGTAGCAGCAAAGCACCATATCTTGAAGGCAGATAATGAGCTGTTGGGCAACATCCCCATCACTGAGAACACTCAGACCTTGTGGAATCCTGCAATTAGAGTTGCATTTTTGGCATACCTCTGCAGAGGGATTCCAGCTGCCTCATCTGTACATGAAGGGCAACATGCTCTGGGATTGCAAGACAGGTCACTGTCTGCTCACGCTTGGCTCTCCTGGTGTATTCCCATTGGCGATGCATGTCAGCTCTGCATGGCAGTAGCAGACACAGAGACGACCACATGGCCTAGAGGAGGTGGCACAACCATGTCTGGGTTGAAAGGGTATAGGTAGAGCTCACCCAGGAAAGAAATACCAGGTTCACATGACATTGATGGTCTGAGTTTTATCAATGTGGAGACTCCAGGAGTTGAAATCCAAAGGGTGCAAAGCAAACCTCACACAAGCAGGCATGACTATCTGCTCTCCATGATGGCTCTGTGTCCACAGGCACTTTCAACCATGTATTTTACAGCCCCATCACCTCTACTGCCAGGAGAGCAATGTTGGTTGGAAGGGAAGGGTCCCCATATCTGTATCCCAGCCTCCTACTCACAACGGGACTGCTGCCAGCAGCTGTGGCTCTGTCTAGCCAAGGTAGACTCATGTCATTCCAAAACAGCATCCAGGGAAAAGCCAGGTGGAGAAAAACAAGCCTAACCAGCCTGGCACGCGGAACAATCATCCCTGAGCCAGCAATTACCGTATTAACGGTTTCTGGTCCCAGCCCCAGTGCAGCACTCACTGAGGAGAGACTGGGGTTGCACTTGGGTGTACTTCTCCCGTATCTCTCACGGGTGAGATATTGAACTTCCCCACTTCCTGCCCAATGGGGAAAAGAGGACAGTCAGCATGGGAGCTGCAAAAGGTCACAGCCCAGATCCTCCCGAGCTTACTGAGAACCTGGGACTCCCCCCTCTTCTCCTGGTAGGATGTGGGTCTGTGCATCAAACCCCAAAGCACAGCAACACCTGTTGCCAAGCCAGGGCTGGTGGGGCCCTGGGACTTCAGGCTCACAGGTCTTCGACTATGGTCCCTGCGTGTAAGATTAATCTGAAGGAATGGACACAAACATTGTTTTCAAAGTCCTCTCCCCATGCCACAGCCCTGCGTGTACCTTTCCTGGGCATTTACCACCAGCCATCTCTGGAGCCATGTCTGCCCTGGCCGTACTGTTGCACCCTTGATTTTGAGATGCTTTTGGCTGTGACTTTCACGGCAGCAAAGACATTAAGTAAGAAAGTTTCCTCCTGTCTGTGGGTTATGCAAGTCCCAGGATTCGGCGAGGCAGCGGAGGCAGCGACGACGAGCCCTGAGGAGAGCCCGCCCCCCGGTCCCGGTCCCAGCCCCAGCCCCAGCCCCAGCCCCAACCGGAACCCGGAAGTCCGCGGCAGCCAATCAGACGCGGAGGGGGCGTGGCCATGAGTCACGCGGAGCTTCCTCCATCTCCTCCGTCCAGTTCCTCTCAAAAGCAGGTAGGGCCCCCTGGTCGAGGGAGGCCGCTTGAGTGGAAATGTAGATGATGTGCAACCTACAACACAAACGCATCGGTCAAAAAAATGTACACCTCAGATCACCACCACACCCTCAAAGAAAAAAAAAAAAGAACAGTTATAGTTGTGGGTGACTCCTTCCTAGGGGGGACGGAAGGCCCACTGTGCCAGGTGGACCCTCCACAAAGGGTCTGTTGTCTCGCTGGAGCCTGGGTTAAGGACATCACCAGGAAATTTCCTGGCTTAGTGCATCCTTCAGACTACTATCCACTAGTGATTTTCCAGGTAGGTACAGAAGAAACTGCAAACCGCAGCTCAAGGTCAATAAAAAAGGACTTCAGGGAGTTGGGAAGGGTGGTTAGGGGATCTGGGACACAGGCTGTCTTTTCATCACTCCTTCCTGTAGCAGGGAATGATGCTGGGAGGAACAGCACCACCATAAGTTTGGGTTCTTTGACAGTAGATTTGCCTGTGCAACACCAGGCCTGTCAACACCTAATGGGAGGTGCCTCAAAGGGGGAAGAGGGTTCTTGCTAAAGAGATTGCGGGTTTGATTGACAGGGCTTTAAACTAGATGGGAGGGGGAAGGGGAGTGATAAGCTTTGGAGTACCACACCAGGGTTAGAGGGACAGGGTCCTAGTAAGGGCCTTCAGCCTGTCTCCCTGAGCCAAGCTGGTGACCCTTTACTACAGTCAAAGTCTGACGGTGATGTGCCAGCAGCTCCCAGGGTAGGAGCAGTGACCAGAGAAACACCGGACAGACACTCCAGGGGGTGTTCCCCTAAGAAGGCAGCGCAGCCAACAGCCCAGCTGAAGGACCTCTACACCAATGCATGCAGCATGGGCAACAAACAGGAGGAGCTGGAAGCTGCTGTGCTGCTGGAAAGGTATGACATAGTGGCCATCAGTGAAACCTGGTGGGATGAATCCCATGACTGGAATGTGGCTATTGAGGTCTACAGGTTGTTCAGAAGAGACAGGCGAGGAAGGAGAGGCGGAGGTGTTGCGCTTTATGTCAAGGAATGGATAGAGAGTGAGGAGATGTCCCTAAAACCTTCCCTGGTGTCAGATGAGAGAGTTAAGAGCCTGTAGGTGAGGATTAAGAGGCACATCAATATGTGGGACGCTATTGTGGGCGTTTATTACAGACCATCTGATCAGGATGGAGAAGTTAATGAGGCCTTTTACAACCAGCTCCAAGTAGCCTCACAATCACAGGCCTTGGTTCTTGTGGGGGACTTCAATCACCCAGATATCTGCTGGAAAGTCTACACCGCCAGGAATATGCAGTCTAAGAGGTTTCTCCAGAGTACTGATGACAACTTCTTAACCCAACTGGTGGAAGAGCCAACAAGGGGAGAGACACTACTGGACCTAGTACTGACAAACAAAGAGGGATTGGTGGAGGACATCAAGGTTGAGGGCAACCCCAGGCATCAGTGACCATGGAAAGATAGAGTTCAGGATTATGGGTAACATACAAGAAACAACAAGTAGGACTGAGGGCTAACTTTGTCCTTTTCAGGAAACTGCTAGGTGAAATCCCATGGGATGGGGCCCTGGAAGGCAAGGGGGCTCAAGAGAGCTGGGCAATATTCAAACACTGCCTTCTCCAAGCTCAGGACCAGTGCATTCCCAAGAGCGAGAAATCAAGCAAGGGAAGCAGGAGACCTGGGTGGTTGATCTGGGACCTTCTGAAAAACTACAGTGGAAGAAGGAAATTTACACCGAGTGGAAGAAGGGACTGACCATTTGGGAGGTTTACAGAGAAGCTGTTAGACTACGTAGGGAAGAAACAAGGAAAGCCAATGCCTGCTTGGAATTAAACTTGGCAAGAGATGTCAAAGTCAACAAGAAAGGGTTCTTCAATTATATTGGAGGCAAAAAGAAGACTAAAGAAAATGTGGGCCTGCTGCTGAATGAGTCAGGTGCCATGGTAACAGAGGATGCAGGGAAGGCTGAGTTGAGTTGCTGAATGCCTTCTTTGCCTCAGTCTTTACTGCTCAGGCCAGCCCCCGGGAGTCATGGACTTTGAATGAATCAGAGAAAGTCTGGACTAAGAAAGATCTTCCCTTGGTGGAGGAGGACCAAGTTAGAGATCAGTTAAGAAGGCTGGATATCCACAAGTCCATGGGTCTGGACAGGAGACACCCGAGAGTGCTGAGGGAGCTGGCAGAAGTCATTGCAGGCCACTCTCTGACATCTTTGAGAGGTCCTGGAGAACAGGCGAGGTGCCTGAGGACTGGAGAAAGGCCAATGTCATCCCAATCTTCAAAAAGGGCAAGAAGGAGGACCCAGGAAATTACAGACCGGTCACCCTCACTCCCATCCCTGGAAAGGTGATGGAACATCTCATCCTGGGTGTCATCTCAGAGCATATGGAGGAAAAGAAAGCTATCAGAAGTAGTCAACATGGACTTACCAAGGGGAAGTTATGTCAGACTAACCTGATCGCTTTCTATGATGGCATGACTGGTTGGCTAGATGAGAGGAGGGCAGTGGATGTTGTTTACCTTGACTTCAGCAAGTCTTTGACACCGTTTCCCACAGCATCCTCATAGTTAAGCTTAGGAAATGTGGGTTAGATGAATGGAGAGTTAAGTGGGTTGAAAACTGGCTGAAAGACAGAGCTCAGAGGGTTGTGATTAGATTACAAAATCCAGCTGGAAGTCTGTAACAAGTGGTGTTCCCCATGGGTCAGTACTGGGTCCAGTCCTCTTCAATACATTCATCAATGACCTGGACGAAGGGATGGAAAGTACCCTCAGCAAGTTTGCTGATGACACAAAACTGGGAGGGGTGGCTGACACCCCAGAAGGCTGTGCTGCCAT